>CM069141.1:31393871-31449097 GCA_035221665.1 Okamejei kenojei
AAAAATCACTTCACCAGCGAAACCCCTTGTAGGTATACCCAACCTTACAGATGATACCCGACCACAAAAACCTGGAGTTTCTCAGCCGGGATAGGCAGCATCTCTGGAGAGGAAGTGAATGGTGTAGGTTGGGTCTCGGACCCTGCGCTTCAGACTTATAATTCAGTAAGAACGGACAGATAAGTTCTCGCACAGAAGCTAAAGAACGAAATTATAGAGTGGTATTTGCCGCCCCTCATGCTTATTCAGTTTATTTGGCCAGCATTGATGGGAATAATTCACATCAATTGGACTTTTAAAATAATTGGCGTCATTAAGAAACTTATCGCAACACCGTTCTTACATGGAAAGTCGCATTGACATCTGACTTTTATAATTTTGAATATAATTAATAAAGATGTACAGTTGGGAAGGAAAATTACTAATTTGACTAATAAACCCACGCAAATGGGGCCAGCCGCAAGCCCGAGCACGATGGCAGTGACTAAAGGTAGAGGATGCTACCTTACGGAACCAGAGGACTCGGGTTTGTCCTAGACAATTGGGATGCCATCTGTACAGGAGGTTTGGTACGTCTCCCTGATTGACGTATGGGTTTTTTCTGTGGGGTGCTCTGGTTTTCTGCATCACATTCCAAAGATGTGCAGGTTATTCTTCTATGCAAGAATATTAATTTGTGTATGGGTTTTATATAGAGCTGGAGAATGTAACATCCACATATGTTGATTTAATAGATAACAGATAACAGTAAGCTTTCTGGTCATCAAGCTGTTATTTAGTTTTAGTGATACAGTATGGAGCAGTCCCTTCGGACCAGTGTCCCGCGTCGACTAGGCAACCCCGCTCGACACCAGCACGTCGCCGTACAACTATGGGTAGAAATTTGACTATGATTACCGAAGCAATTAACGACAAAACCCGTACATCTTCGGAGGTAACGGGGTTAGTTGTGGAAGAAACCGGTACCCAGAGGAGAACCCACGCCGGGTCCACCGGGGAAAGCGGTGTACGAAACAGCACCTGAGGTGTCAGGAGTTGACACTGGGGGTCCTTGACCACTGGTAAAGCAGCAATCTCTATTGCGTGCACCTGTACCATCCTTATCTAGCAAAATATAATTTGATTCTGAGAGTTTCCATCCAGTTGGGGAAAGTCTATAGTTAATGACAAAACCGGTGTGAGACGACATGAGTGCCAGAGCGTACCTTGGGACCAAGTCCACAACGGAAAGACAGACACACAAAAGTAATTGCTAAGAAGGTATATGATATGCTTTTCTCATTGGTCTTGGCACCGTATTATAACAGCCAAAGAAGTTCATGATGCAGCTTTGTAGGATATTTGGTTTAGCCACACATGTGGGAAATATTGCACGCAGTCCTGGTCACCATTGGTTAGTAAGAAGGATGAGAATATGTGGAGGCTTTGGCGAGGGACCAAAGACGGTTTAACAGAAGGCTGCAATGGATTTGCTAGTGGTTAGTTACAAAAGTTTGACCCGACTTGGATATGAGTTTCTCTGGGTGGGAGTGTTGGAGGTTGAGAGAGGAGCGAGATAGAGGGAGACTTAAAAGTATGAGAAAAGTAATAGATAGGGTTTAGTGCTAGTCAGACCTCGTTTCGCTAGGTGGACATGGTCGAAGAAGACCAGGGTGTATATGGTACAGCAGAGTGTGGGTCGTGTTCTTGGGAACATACACAAGGGTGTGGATAGTAATGGGAGCGATATAGATAGTGAGAGTGATATTTTTTTTTTTGTAAGATATTGTATTAGAGTAATTTACATAATTAGAAGAAGAAAATGTAAAGTCATTTAAAGAAGCAAGGGGAAAGGAAAAATATTAACGGTCACATAGCATTTCTTAATATTTTTAAAATTAACAGTCAACTTATTTCTGTAGACTTCTTATAATTTTTTTTTTTTTTTTATTAGCAGTTGATTTGTGAAAATCGCTCTAAAAGAAAAAGAGAGAAAGAGAGAGAGATAGTGGTATTTAAGAGACTTTTGTAGATATGACGGAGAGACATGGGAGGTATAAAGCATGTGAGGCATATTAGGATTGATTTCGTCTTAGCATCATGTCGGAGACAAAACGTGTGGGGCCAAAGGTTGTTTTCCTGCACTGTAATGTTCTATGTTGATGAGTAATTTCAAACAGGAGAATCTGTAAGTCCTTAACAAAATTCCTGTTCGTTAAGCCTTTGTTATAAGTGATCCCAATTGTGAAGACAACTGGTGATTTACGGTTGTGTAAACATTTTCACCATTTTTAAAACTATTGAGTTTCCGAGTGTTACTTCTCAAGTCAATCCAAGCGTATCAAGTCACCAGCCAGATTAGAAAAATATGTCTCATATGGGATGAGTCCCAGCGTCAACACTAACAGGCAGGGTTGCAGAAGGCTTGCTCAGATCAGGGACGCCTCACATACCACAGGCTCTTGGAGGGTAGTTAACAACTTATGCAAGCCGGGAATGATCCGACTGTCAAAATGCTGAAGAGATTGACTATCGCCGGTCAATGTTTCTGGTCAGCAGACATTTAACAGCATTTCAAGAAATGGGATTTTTTTAAAAATCTGCGAGCTGAATCAAAAATGTTAAAGTCTGTTTGAATTCGTGTTATGGTTTAATGAATGTTATGCATACATTTGAATAGAACAGAAATGTACAACATGAGTGTCGATTAAGTAAAAAAATATATGTGAACTCTATTTAAATTACCTCAATTAAATTAAAAAATAGGAAATGTATAGGGATAGGTGCTCCAACTGACTAGAAAACCATATAGCTAAATAGACAGACAACATATGTATACTCTATAATAATTAAAATCAGCAATATAACATCCTATCTACAATTTTCAAACAAAATTCTATAAATAAGACTCTAACAAACACACAGAGATCCTATAAAACCGCCAAGCTCCATGCCAGCATGTTGTTTTTTTTTTTTTTTTTTTGTGTTTTTTTTTGTTTTTGTGTTTTTTTTTGTGTTTGGTTTTGTGGTGTTGTGGTGGTTTTTTTTGTGTACGCCCAAGATTGTGGGTGGGGGGACCTGCTGTAGTGTCCCAGCCATTTGCTGTATTATTTTGACTTCACCACAACTGCCAAGTTATGCCACTCTATAACTGTTTGTCGGAGTAGAACAAAAGTTCTCATAAATATTCGAGATTCAGTATTGATTAGTTATCCTATCTTAAATTTATGTTAGTTTAAGTGTCACGGCTTTCCAACAAATAGGGGAAGGAAATACAAATGGTTGGGGCGGACTGGAAGGGGCCGGAGAGGGCCTGTTCCGTGCTTGTAATTGTTATTATGGTTAATAAATGAAACACTTCTCTGTCTCCGCCGCAATCAATACCTTACGTTTTATTTCCAAAATAAAGTCGTTTATTACAGATTTAGAAAATATATGCGCAAACAGTGCAATAAATTGGAGCGTCCTTATACCATGCATGCCTTGGCAATTCATGTGTCCACCTTCCCGTGTGTTTGGTTGGGGGTCTCCACCTGTCCTTGACCCCCAATGGTCATGCCACAGAAGGCCCTAAACTGTGGGTCCTCCCCCTAGAGCCTTAGTGAGTTTAGTTTAGTTTCAGAGTTCAGTGAGGAATAACAGGCTCTCAGCCCACCGGGTCCGAGCCGACCACCATTCCCTTGCAGTTATTTAACTATATCTACACACACTTAGGGACAATTTACATTTACACCAAGCAATACAAAGCCAGATGTTACGTCTTTCGGAAGGTGTGGGAAAGAAGAAGAAACCAAAGATCTTCGGGAGGGGAAAACCGCATGCAGGCCGCCACGGGGGAAAATGTACAAACTCTTGTACCAAACAGACCCGTAGTCGATAGTCAAAAACCGGTTTGCTCCGGCGGCGCTGCAACTCTATCGCTGCCACCGCTGCATCGCCTACATCAGGGCACCCACTCAGCTTGAAGCGAAGCCCTCAGCGATTCCTGCAGTCTAGTGGAATGGGCACACGAACAACCTTCTAGAATGGACCATTCTCGCTGCTGCTATAGGGGAGATCACAAGTTTCATGCAGAACGGGAGAAGAGCGTATAGTAAACGCTGTACATATTCTTCACGACTTAATCAACTCATGCATGGTTTTTTTTCTTTCCTGTTTGAAAAAAACATTGTTATCTGACCGAATGGCCACCTTTCAGTTCAGGTTACCATTCTAATAATTCTCATTCTGTCCCTGTCTCCGAGATATAGGTATACTTTTGAATATAATGAACAATGTGAGAGGGTGGGTGTAGTGAATTTAAGAATAAAAGTGGTAATTGGGTTCACTGAGGGAAAGAGTGTTAAAACAGCATTTATGAATGAATAATGCCAGGTCTGGAGGAGGAGGACAAATAATAGGCCAAATATGTGAACATTTCCAGAAGGCAAGAACACCATAAAAGGAACGAAAAATCATCATTGTTAGAACATGCGGAATGAGTGGAACCACAATTATCCAAAATTATTGCACACCGTTGTGTTCATTTGAGAAGGATATAAAGTACCAGTGGGCATGTGAGAAATTTTTCTAGTTTGTTTGACTTTGTGGGGACGGTGTAGGGTATTACATAGAAAATAATTGTGATTGAGTGAATTGAGTGAATTAAGCAATCGAGTCTGAATGGGGAGTGTTAGCCTAAAAACAGCTCAGGTAAGCCTGGTGTGATTTATTAATATCGTTCCATCTTAATTCAGAAGTCTTTGTGAAAGAGAGAAGGCCATTTGGCCAGATTGTGTCAATGTTGGCTCTCGCCGGCGATCTTCATCAATCACCCTCAATTATTTCCCTTTCGCAATTCTTTTTCATTATGCCCATTTAATTTTTCATTGTTTCTTTCTGAACTCATAGCTGCAGCCGGAGAGAGAGGAATCATGTTAGCCAATGAAACCTGTCTACCAACTCATCTTTGGTGATGTGCAAGAAATGGGGGAGAAGAAGAAAGAGTAGCAGGAAAAAAAATCCAGCAATGCACAGGGAAGCATACAAACGCCACACAGGCTGGCATAAGGATCAGAGCCGGGGGCTGGAGCTGTGCGGGCAACTGCTCTAATGTGGCATTACTGTACGGCCATACGGAGGCGGTGTCCCTCAGTGTGAAGGAGGCTGTATTGTGACCAGTAAATACCATATAATACATTGGAAGCAGCTGTACATATGATCAGTAGTGTCTGCATTAAATAGTGCTTGGATAGCAGTACAGTGGGAATGAGAGTACGTGGTCCCTGCTGAATGCTGTAAGCAAACTGGACGGAACAATATCTACAGTTAATGAGAAATAGGGTGGGGATTGATAGGTCTTGATTGAGTTAGTAGAGGTGTCAAGGGTTATGGGGAGGAAGGCAGGAGAATTGGGTTGAGAGGGAAAAAAAGGTGGCATGGCAGAATGGCAGAATAGACCTGATAAGGCCCAAGTGGCCTAATTCTTCCCCTACAACCTACAAACTTGTGAACCTCTGAAAGGATATAGTAGCATTGGACTTAAATGATGTAGAGAGTGAGGGTAAGGGGAAATGTTCTGGAGTTAGAAGATGGGAAACAAAGTTTAGTGGGAAATGACAGAATCACAGCTGGTTGTCCTGTCTACTATACAATGGGAACCAACATATATGATGTGGGTAGAGAGATGGGAAAGTATGGGGAAATAAGCACCCGCGATCCGTTTCCGGCATTTTAAAAACTATACATCTCTTCTCCTCATGCTCGGGCACATCTTACTGCACAAACCTTATATGCTGTTTATCACGCATGTTTCATGGAGGAATTTGCTGCCTAAAATCTTCCCACCAATTTGTCCCACCCCTCCGAGTACTCGATGCTGTTGAATTTTACCTTGTGGTGTCAAACTAACAACATTTCTGCAACATTAGGAATTTCACCCGGTATTCACTCTGAAAATTGAGCCCATGTACAAAGGCATACTGAACAACAGAAAGGAGTGGAAGGCATTGGCTGACGAGACGCGAGGCAAAAATGAAAGCGATCGAGAAGAAAAAACACGGAAGGAAAAGAAGAACAAGCAGCAAAACAAGGTTAGATATTCTTGACTTGAGATTACTATAGAGAAAGGTGGTGGTGAGTGATGAACAAGTTAGAGAGTTAGAAGGGAAAAGGGTAAGTCGATGGATAATGACAGTCAATTTGGGGCTGAAAAATCTGGATATAGGTGTAAATTATGTTTCAGAATTCAGGAAATGTGAAGTATAACAGAGTATTTTTGAAATATCTGTGACAATGACAGTGTTAGAATGGGATTTCCATCATTCCAGTATCCAAAAGGCTGACTAGCAGTTTGCAACTGGATGGAGAGACGAGTAATGATGAGAACTGAGAGGGGAAGGGAGAGGTTAGTTCTTGTGAAAAAAGTAGTGGTTGGGGGAGTGTGTGGTGAGTGGGAGGTGGGGGGGGGGGGGGGGGGGGGGGGGTGCTGGGGGGTAGGGATAGATTGTGGAGTGGCAGCCACCTCCTAATGAATTACTGGGTGCAGGAGGAGACGAAATCTTAAAAAGTAATAGAGGGTATCGCATCCCTCGGGTCCTTTGTCCCCCCAAAGAAATCACTTGCACATGCAATGCAGTCTAAAAACTCGCAGACAGGCTTTTTGATTTGATAAGATACCATAATCTACTTTAAGCAGGCCTACCATATGTCTCCAGCACTACATTCAGCCATTCTGTGGTAAACTGACTGTGAATATTATTATGGCTGTAACAATTTTAGTTTAGTTTTAGAGATACAGTACGGAAACAGACCCTTTTGGCCTATTGATTCCATGCAGACCAGCAATCCCCATGCACTAGCACTATCCTACACTCAAGGGACAATTTTACAATTTTCTCATCTCAAAGCCAATTAACCTACAAACCTGTACCTCTGGATTAGGAGTGCAGGAAGAAAAACTGGAGCACCTGGAGAAATCCCACGTGGACCACAGGGAGCACCTTACAAGCTCCCGTTTTTACAGACAGCATCCCATAGTCAGGATCGAACAGACTATGGATCTGGTGCTGAAAGGCAGGAACTCTACCGTATTAAATTTAATTGTTTTTTGTGAGTTGTCGTGGAGCACCATGGCACCTAAAGGTGTGGGGGTTGGAAGCTCCAGGATGAGAGAGGAGCGCAGATATGTTCACTCTGCACTTCCAGGGGTCTCCCCCCAGTGTGGGAATACCTTCATGAAAAGCAGAACATTAAATTTAAACTTTATGTTGAAAAGTTCAATAAACAATAGGTGCAAGGAGTAGGCCATTCGGCCCTTCGAGCCAGCACTGCCATTCAGTGTGATCATGGCTGATCATCTCCCAATCAGTACCCGGTTCCTGCCTTCTCCCCCCCCCATATCCCTGAACTCGACCGCTATCTTTAAGAGCCCTATCTAGCTCTCTCTTGAAAGTATCCAGAGAACCGTCCTCACCGCTCTCGGATGGCAGAGAATTCCACAGGCTCAGCAACAACTCTCTGTGAGAAAAAGTGTTTCCTCATCTCCGTTCTAAAATGGTTTACCCCTTATGTCCTACGGCCCGGGTTCTGACTCCCCCAACATCGGGAACATGTTTCCTGCCTCTAGCGTGTCCAAACCCCCCCCCCCTTGACAATCTTATATGTTTTATAGTAAAAACAATTTATTATTTGAACATTTGAAACACAGATATGTTTGTGCTTCTGACCAGTGTTAATTAATCAATATTCTAAACAGTAGTTATTAGAGAAATTTATAAATCATTATTTAAAACTTAGATAACATTTTTCATCCAATGTGCTTTTTTTCATTCCTTTTCAACTTACAGCAGGCAACACATCACAAAAGGAACAAAGTTCTCAGTCAAAGACTTGTCATCTCTTGTAAAGTACCCAGGATGAAATTAAAAGCATGTGCTTTGAAGTCTTCACAGGCACTTTGACATTTGGTGAAACAGTCATTTGTTTCAAAATGAATTGTATCCCTAAACATGCGAGTTAATGTGCAGCAAGTGTGAGGATACAGTTAAAAAGTAATTAGTGACAAGAGTATCTCATGTTTCATACTTTTGTAAAAAAAAGTTTAATATTTGCTGCAAATAATTTATGAATGAATCATTGTATAAAATATAGGACACAAAAATATGTAAGAGAGAGACTGTAAAATGGCTTTAGACCTTTCACTGAGGGTAGTACATGATTATGTATCAATTTGTGAGGATTTAGAGCCTCAAGCAGAGGTGAAAGATCGATACAATAGATTTTGGCAGAGATTTTAAGTTTATGTTCTTGTCTGGACTCTCCCCACTGGAGGTTAGCCTCTTTCTACCTCACCAAAATTCCTATAATCATCATAACCATCTCAATCTGAGCACTCCTTTGTAATCGACAATTATAAGCATAGAATACAAAGTGCTGGAGTAACTCAATGAGTCAGGCATCGGCACTGGATAGATGGTGTTTTGGCTCGGGACCCTTCTTCAGACTGATTGTAGTAGAGGGGAGAAAGGCCAGGAAAAGTGGTGAGAGTGGGATAATGGCCTGGCAAATGGTATGTGGATACATCAGATGAGTGGACAAAAGCTACAGATGAAAAGGGGACAAAAGCATGAAAACGAGGACAGAAGGAGACAAAGATACACAAGGTGTTAGGCAAGGAGAGGAGGGGTGAAATATAAAGCAAAAGGGAGTAATGTAGGGGGAAGGGGGTCATAGGGGGAAAGGGGGTGGGATAATAAGTAAAATGTACACACGTTGGGGTGGGGTTGCACAGGTAAGAGGGCAGAAGGGGTAATGTTACCTAAAATAGGAGAATTCAATTTTTTTTATACAGTTGGTTGTCACTACTACCCAGGAGAAATATGAGGTGCATGTTCCTCTAGTTTTGCGTGTGGCCTCATTTTGGCAATTAAGGAGGCCATGGCAGACAGATTGGTATGGCAATGGGAAGGGGAGATAAAGTGGGTTAACAACCAGGACATTCACAGGCCCTCATACACCGAGCACAAGTGTTCAGCAAAACAGTCTCCAGGTCTACATTTGGACTCGCAGATGTAATGGAGGCCACAGCAGGTGCACCAAATGCAGCAGGTGCGGGTAGAGGAGGTGCATGTGAACGTTCTATTTCACCTGAAAGAGCTGATGGGGTCCCTGGATGGAGGCGAGGGATGAGGTGTAGGGATAGTTGTTACCCTGCAGTTGCAGAGTAAAGTAACTGGAGTGTGGTGGGTTTGGGGTAGGTAAGGTGTGAGTGAACCAAATAGGGGCAGAGGGAGTCATCTCTATAGAAAGCATAAAGGTGTGGGGATGGGAAGATCACTGGTGGTGGGAACATGTTGCAAGTGGTGGAAATGTCGGAAGTGGATGTGGAGCCTGGTAAGGTGAGAGGTAAGGGCCAGGGGAAATCTATCCTTATTCCATTTCAGGGAGGTGGAGCGAGAGTAGGTCATAGAGGTTAGGGTCCATCCATACGGCAGTGGGAAACAGGAATATCTCAGATAGCCTAGATGGAAAGCCTAATATTGGGAGCAGATGAGGCAGAAACAGAGAAATAAGCCTAATTTATGGAGCTCTGTTGGCGGCTTGATTGCACTCATATATAGTCTTTTCTTTGACTGGATAGCAGGCAAACAAAAGCTTTTCAACTGTACATTGGTAGAATAATAAAACTAAATTAAACTATAAACAAAGGGGCCTATTACAATACCAGAGACTATTGCAATGCCAGACCTACAGTACCATCACATTTTTAAAGATTCTTGGGCCCAGTCTTTCATAGGCTTGTTTCTTTTCTTGTTCTGAGAGCGTATTAAAATGATGGAAGAATGTTCATCGATCACTAACTACTTCATCAGCGGGACCATTCCAGCTGTAAACATGTTGAACCTGTTGCACTTCTGGAGGCATGAAGAAATTCTGCAACAATGTAACCAAGGAGGTGAACCAGAATGTAATGGTTCCCCGTTTACCCGCATGTTGTCGTATTAAATGTTACCCGAGCCCCAGATGTTACCAGAAACAGTGGAAAAATTGACTGTGAAATTTATTCAAGTCAAGTTTATTGTCCTACGGACAAGTCTGGTGAGGTACAGGTACAATGGTAATCTTGTTCACACAGCGACATCACAGGCACATGGATTCAGATGGCACACAAAAAACATAAATGACACATAAATTCTACCTGGTTGTGAAAAGAGAACAATGCAACAAACAAGCCATTGGTACAAAACACAATTGGAAATTGGTACTGCAAGTGGTGGTTCATGGTGTTTAATGACTGAAGTAGGATTAGGAATTATGCAGGCAGACACAAAATGCTGGAGTAACGTAGTGCCTCAGCAGCATCTCTGGAGAGAAGGAATGGGAACCTGCTTGTTGTAGGAAAAGTAGCTGTTCCTGAACCTGTTGTGTTGGGTGTAGGACTTCAGGCTTCTAACCAAAGGTAACAGCGAGAAGAGGACATGGCCCAGATGGTGGAGATCATTGAAGATAGATGCACCTTCTAGAGGCAGATGCTTTCATGTAGATACTTACAATGGTAGGGAGTGCCGTGCTCGTGATGTATTGTAAGTTTCTACTTGATATATATTCAGTCACCAGCTTTTAGGTCTCCAGTTACAGAATTGCTTTTATTTTGTATCTTTTGTGAAGTTTAGTTAACAAATGAAATTGAAGAAATCTTCTTTAAGTTGAAGGCAGTTTTTCAACCTCAATAACTTTAAATGATCTAAAAAATGTTGTCCATTTAAAACAATTACAAATGTGTAAATAAATACTTTAAATTATTATCAGTAAACAGAAATACTGAGTAATAAAAAAAAGAGGGATGCGAGAGGAATCCGAACATTGTTTGTCCATTTCCCTCCATTGCCTGATCCGCTGAGTTCCTCCAGCAGTTTGTCATTTACTCACAATTCCAGCATTTCAGTCTCCAAATATTAATAATATTCTAATTATTGTAATTTATAGCTTTGTACATGAATTGATGGAACAAATGTGATTAACATACATTCAGATTTGGTGCTTAACTTTAGTTTCCATCTGTAATAGTAAATAAATGTTAGACCTAATAACATACTTTTCTGGGCATTTATTGGTGTTTATTATTTTACAGTCGTTTTAGAGCTTGTTAATCCAAGCAAATATTGCTGAGCATTTAGAGTCATAGAATCATAGAGTGATACATTGTGGAAATAGGCCCTTCGGCTCAACTTGCCCTCACCAGCCAACATGTCCCAGCTGCACTAGTCCCACCTTCCCTTGCCTGGTCCATACCCCTCCAAGTGTCATATCCATGTACCTGTCTAACTGCTTCTTAAACTTTGGGATAGTCCCAGCCTCAACTACCTCCTCTGGCAGCTTGTTCCATACACCCACCACCCTATGTGTGAAAAAGTTACCCCTCAGATTCCTATTAAATCTTTTCCCCTTCACCTTGAACCGATGTCCTCTGGCAAATTTGCAGATGACACAAAGCTGGGTGGCAGTGTGAACTGTGAGGAGGATGCTATGAGAATGCAGGGTGACTTGGACAGGTTCGGGGAGTGGGCAGATGCATGGCAGATGAAGTTCAATGCGGATAAATGTGAGGTTATCCACTTTGGTAAATGGCGTCAAGTTGGGAAAAGGGGAAGTACAACGGGATCTGGGGGTCCTTGCACATCAGTCTATGAAAGTAAGCAGGGTACACAAAATGCTGGTGAAACTCAGCGGGTGCAGCAGCATCTATGGAGCGAAGGAGATAGGCAACGTTTCAGGCCGAAACCCTTCTTCAGACCCGAAACATTGCCCATCTCCTTCGCTCCATAGATGCTGCTGCACCCGCTGAGTTTCTCCAGCATTTTGTGTAGCCTCGATTTTCCAGTACCTGCAGTTCCTTCTTTAACACTATGAAAGTAAGCATGCAGGTACAGCAGGCAGTGAAGAAAGGGACTGTCATATGCTAAGAGAATGGAGCAGCTGGGCTTGTACAGTCTGGAGTTTAGTAGGATGAGAGGATATCTCATTGAAACATATAAGATTGTTAAGGGCTTGGACACGCTAGAGGCAGGAAACATGTTCCCGATGTTGGGGGAGTCCAGAACCAGGGGCCACAGTTTAAGAATAAGGAGTAAGACATTTAGAACGGAACGAGGAAATATTTTTCCTCACAGAGAGTAGTGAGTGTGGAATTCTCTGCCTCAGAGGGCAGTGGAGGCAGGTTCTCTGGATGCTTTCAAGGGAGAGCTAGATAGGGCTCTTAAAAATAGCGGAGTCAGGAGATATGGGGAGAAGGCAAGAGCGGGGCACTGATTGGGGATGATCAGCCATGTTCACATTGAATGGCAGAGCTGGCTCGAAGGGCCGAATGGCCTACTCCTGCGCATATTGTCTATTGTCTATTGTCTATTGTCCTTGATTCCCCTACTCTGGTTGAGAGATTCTGTGCATCTACCCGATCTATTCCTCTCATGATTTTATACACCTCTATAAGATCATCCCTCATCCTCCTGTGCTCCGAGGAATAGAGTCCCAGCCTACTCAATCTCTCCCTATAGCTCAGACCCTCTAGTCCTGGTAACATCCTCGTACATCTTCTCTGAACCCTTTCAAGCTTGACAATATCTTTCCCATAACATAGCGCGCAGAACAGAACACAATACTCTAAATGCAGTCCTCACCGACGTCTGTACAACTACAACATGACCTCCCAACTGTATAAACCGTTTGCTGTGCTATTTAGCAGCTTGTGAAATTTCATTATAATAAAAAATATAAATGGGACCTGTGCTTAGTTGCTGTACCTAAACCAAGGTTACACTGACCTGCAATCATCAGCTTTTTTTAAATTATCCAGTGGTATTTCGATAATGTTAACCTTACAAAATGGGGAATAATGCTCTGCGTGGCTTGGAAATTGATAGTGCTGCCTTTAAAAACCTAAATACTTTGAGATTTAGAGGAGAATACTGGGGGAGAACAGGCAAATAAATAGGAAATACTACATTCAGAGATTACTGTGGTGCCATAACATATGGCGTGTTTTTATTCAGGTGAATTTAATGATAGCACAATGTGAGACTGGATTAATTTATTATCAGATTGAACTCTTGGTGTTAAGAAGAAAGTCCATGTCTATGTGGTCTGCTGTTGAGAGAGTCTGCATTTATTCAAGAAAGGTGTGCTAGCATTTTGTGCTAATTTACTCAATCAGGTGGTTATGCCATGCATAGGCACAAGTACACTATTTAGTCTTATGTAATATGATAAAGGGGTGGAATTTCATTTAGAGATTGAGTGTTAAATTTGCAGTTGGCATTCAGCCATCCATTATAAGTCTTAACTGGTTTCAAGTTCCAACTTGAAGAGCCTTCATGGAAATCATCTACCCAATCTTTGCGTCAATGTTAATTTAAAAACAATAAAACTCTATGGTCCTATTATAATGCTGCCTTATTGTTTCATCAATTTGATCAATCTCACAGCAATAAAGTCTGCCAGCATTTCATGAATACATAACTGATTGCACATGAGTTACTATAACATAGCTGCTTCAAAGGAGCGAAGGAGATAGGCGACGTTTCGGGTCTGAAGAAGGGTCTCGACCCGAAACGTCGCCTATCTCCTTCGCTCCTTAGATGCTGCTGCACCCGCTGAGTTTCTCCAGCTTTTTGTGTAACCCTCGATTCTCCAGCATCTGCAGTTTCTTCGTTAATGCTTCAAATTTAACATTGGCACAAATATGGGCAGGGGTTGTCATCCTTGCAGTTACAGCAAAGTTTCCAGACAAATGATCAAAACCGTTTTTGTTTTTTTTGCATTAGCACCTGAATTAACCGCACTCTACTGTGCTCCACACTGTGCACATAAGGAGCTCCGCATGAATTGCTAATACCTTGAGTTGACGATCAATATCTGGAAGAGGACATTCTTCACTTCCAGTACCATACGCACTTCCAGTCCTTCCTTTAGTTTCGTTTGGAGATACAGCGCAGAAACCGGCTCTTTGGCCCACCGAGTCAGATCCCCGCACACTAACACTATCCTACACGCTGGAGACAATTTACATTTTTACCAAGCCTATTAACCTAAAAACCTGTACCTCTTTGGAGTGTTGGAGGAAACCGGAGCTCCCAGAGAAAACCCATGCAGGTCAAGGGGAGAACGTACAAATTCCATACAGACAGCAGACACCCATCGTTAGGATTGAACCTGGGTTTTTGCCGCTGTAAGGCACAAACTCTACTGCTGTACCACCGTGCTGCCCTTCCTGATGATGTTTTTTCTCCTCTGCATAGATTGTATTGGAAAGCAAAGGAATAACCATTGGGAATTCAATACTTTGTTTGCAAATGCTCTGGTCAAGGACAAAAACTACCCGAAAATAACTTTGACACTCAAATGAGATTCCAGCTTTATATAGGTGATCAGCTCTACAACTTTGTTTTCAACTCTAGTTACCTGTAGTCAGAGTTTCTTCAGGTTTTATTCAAGACCAGATCTTTTTAAGAGCTCTAGGGAAAGGTCATTGACCTGCAATATCGACATTGATGTCAGTTTCCAGCACTTTCTAATCTAATGCCCTCACCTTTGGACTGACTGACACATCGATATGTCGGAACTTATCGATAAGTAATTTTCCTTCCACTTAGTAAATCATCATGATCATAATATTTATTGGCCAAGTATGTTTTGCAACATATTAGGATTTCCATTTGCCATACAGACATACCAATAAAAAGTAACAGAACATACAAAATAATTTGAATCCTTCATTACAAACAGCGTTCTGGTTATGCACCTTCCAGAGGATGTGGTCTGTGAGGTTGAGAGAGAATGCAGGAGATACTGAAATATTTGAGGGAGGAGGAACAAGAAAGTCTCACAATATTTTAGAAGCATTTGGGTGAGGAGTAGAAATGCCACAGGTTAGAAACTGGGAAATGGGGATAGTATTGATTTTGTACCTGATCACCAGCATGGCTATAGTGGGGAGAACATGTGTAGGAAAGAACTGCAGATGCTGGTTTAAATCGAAAGTAGACACAAAATGCTGGAGTAACTCAATGGGACAGACAGCATCTCTGGAGAGAAGGAATGGATGACGTTTCGGGTTGAGACCCTTCCTCAGACCCTTCAAATGTACAATTGTTAATCCCAAAGTGTCCGAGGAAGGGTTCGACCCGAAATGTCACCCATTCCTTCTCTCCAGAGATGCTGCCTGTCCGGCTGAGTTACTCCAGCATTCTGTGACTATCTAGTGGGGAGAAAAGACTGTTTCTGTGCTGTATGACTCCACCTCCAAATTGCTAATATGTGATAGATATACAAAAGAAATCTGTTATGAATGCCCTTCAAGAAATAGAACAGTGAACTTAAATCTGAAATTGTATTTACATAGAACATTAAAAGTAAAGCAGAGGAACAGACCTTTTGGCCCACAGTGGCTGTGCTGAACATGATGCCAAGCTAAACAAATCTCATCTGCCTACACATGATCCAAATCCCTCCATTTCCTGCATATTGATGTGCCGATATAAAAGTCTCCTAAACATCACTATCACATCTGCCTCCACCACCACCACCACCACTGGCAGCTCGTTTCAGCTGCACACCACCCCCGTGTGAAAAAACTTGCCCTTTAGAGTGATTGCACCTTTCTTATTTCTGACCTCTACCCATCTCTCTTCAGCAGACAAACCCTCCTGTATGTCTTCCCTGAGTGCCGCCATGATATCCTCCATGATTGGTAGAGCATCCCTTTTACCTCCCCCTCTATCACATCTGAAACGTTAAAACCCTGGAATGTTAAGCTTCCAGTCTTGTCCCTCTTGTAACCATGTCTCTGTAATGCCCCCAACATTATAGTCACAAGAACTGATCCAGGCTCTGAGTTCATCTGCTTGACCCAGAATACTTCTCGCGTTGAAATAAACACCGTTCCACCCATCAGCTTCACCACATTCCTTAACCTCTTCCTGTCTAAATTCCCACCTCACTGTCACTATAATTGAAACCCTCCCAAGTAGCACTAGTAAACCTCCCTGCAAGGATATTGGTAGCCCTCCAGCTCGAATGCAACCTGTCCCTCTTGGGTGCCTTGGTTCCTCATTTAGATGCCTTGGTGCCTTCTGTTTACAGAAATGTTTAAATTATTTGCCTCCGGTTTACGTATGTGCACTTGCTCTGCTGAACATAGACAATAGCTTTATTTGCAACTGCGTTTGCTGTGCTTTCAGAGACAATACGACCTGTTCACGTGTCTGTTTCTAAATACAGTGTATTGTTTGAGTGCAGTGATTGGAATCAAATTTAAAAAGTCAGACCATTTTTCTTTAAAACAGCCCAGTTAAATCGATGGCATTTATTTAAGAAGGAGGAAAATTATTTATAGGCATATTTTGACATCTTCTAATGTACAATTGTTGATCCCAACGGGCAGACATAGAATACTGTAAGTAAATGCTCGAAACAATCAAATGATCAGCTAACATCAGCGGAGGGAGAAATAGTCAATGTTTCAGGCAAGTGACCTTCTCAACAGCATGTGAGAAGATCAACCTGAAAGGTCAGTGAGTTTGTTTTAATTTACGGAGAAAAGGAGGGGTGGACAGGAGTGCTTGTGATAAGGTGCATATCAAGATAATCACAGAAGCATAAATACTTTTGGTGTTGACAGTTCGACAGACAAAATGAAGAAAGGAAACATTCAGAGGAGATGCAAAACAAACGAGAAATTAGTGCGGGTTGATTAGCACGGGTGTCAGGGGTTATGGGGAGAAGGCAGGAGAATGGGGCTAGGGGGAGAGATAGATCAGCCATCGGCACCTATCACTTGTGACCTCATGAGAATGCAGGAAATATCCAATGTAGCAGGTGGGATCTGGTGAAAAGTGAAAAAATGTAGTTATCTACCTCCACCACCTGTGGTGGTGGTGGAGGCAGATGTGATCGTGATGTTTAGGAGGCTTTTATATCGGCTCATCATTAAGCAGGAAACGGAGGGATTTGGATCATGTGTAGGCAGATGAGATTAGCTTAGCTAGGCATCATGTTCAGCACGGCCATTGTGGGCCAAAAGGTCCGTTCCTCTGCTTTACTTTTAATGTTCTATGTAAATACAATTTCAAATTTAAGTTCACTGTTCTATTTCTTGAAGGGTATTCATAACAGATTTATTTTGTATATCTATCACATATTAGCAATTTGGAGGTGGAGTCATACAGCACAGAAACAGTCTTTTCTCCCCACTAGGTAGACACAGAATGCTGGAGTAACTCAGCCGGACAGGCAGCATCTCTGGAGAGAAGGAATGGGTGACGTTTCGGGTCGAGACCCTTCCTCGGACTCTTTGGGATTAACAATTGTACATTAGAAGGGTCCGAGGAAGGGTCTCGACCCGAAATGTCATCCTTTCCTTCTCTCCAGAGATGCTGCCTGTCCCGCTGAGTTACTCCAGCAATTTGTGTTTACCTTCAATTTAAACCAGCATCAGCAGTTCTTTAAAATGTAGTTAATAGCTGGATGATTTGATATTAGGACTGGCCAGATCTGGCACAAATAGAAGAGGTTGGTTGTCTGTAACTGTTCAATTCAATATCAAATCCTAAACAAAACAAGGTGCTTTGACATAGGATGAGGTATTGTTCCTTGCATTTGTTTTGGGCTCTGCTGGATTGACGTATGAGGCCAAAATTAAAGAAATCAGAGTGAAAATGGTGGAGTGAATTAAAGTGACAGATAACAAAGCTTAATATTACTCTTTTGGGCTCAAAGGAGGTGTTCTGCAAAACAGTCACCCAATCTCCAGGCAACTATGTTCGTTCACTATTTGAGGTTTATATGTGACTTACGATAACTAAAAGTGACAAGCAATTACAAGTGCCTTCTCCGTTGATTGCCACCTTGTCGTGGTGGAGAAGCTTGTGTGGTCATGAGATCCTGAGAGCGATGCCATCTGGAGCTATGCTCCTGGTAGGGCCACCCGTGGCGGTAAGGTCGAGGGGGACGACTGACAAAAAGCAATCCAACCAAGACCTCAATGGTGGAACAGGCGGAGGATGATGGCTGACCTTAGTGGAGCATCTCAAAGGCTGGGAAGGTGGATGAAGGCTGCAGCAGAAAAGGGTCTCTGGTCGTTTTGGACTCCATGCCACTGGATCCTGACCCAGATCTGTCAAGGACCATGTGGTGGCTGTCTGTGCACCAGTCTCCCCATGTTAAACAAAGTCACGCACTGGTGTCCTCCAACATTGGAGACACCCATAGTCAGCCATGGCTGAAGGGGACCTAAGAAGACTAAGAAGAAGAATTTTGGCAAAAAAGTGGTCAAAGTGCCCCTCGTACACTCAGAAATCATGTCACAGGAACCTTGCAGCTGACTCTGTTGATAGTTGATATATTGTCTGCTTGCTGCTGCATTGCAGAACTCTAGAGGGCTCTACTAGCAAAGAAAGGAACCTATTTTTGAGAGGGTGTACTTGGCATTCCAGTGGACCAGCTTAGATGGGGGATCTTGGATGGCATGGATGACTTGGGCCAAACAGCCTGTTTCTATGTTGTATTACTCTATGACTCTAAAACTAAACAAGGCATTTGGTTGCATTGCAAAGCCATTCATAAAGGGCTCATGCCCTTAAACAAATCATCTGGTGACCTCCTGCGATTGGTACATTTTGCATAATGAAGCAACTTCTGCTTGCATTGTTACAGCATCACAAATTTAAACACAAAAATAAGCCCTTTGATCCATCATATTCATTCATGTAAATGGCGATTTACCTTACTGATATAGCGTGGAAACAGACCTTTCAGCCCAACTTGCCCATGTCCCAGCTACACTAGTCCCACTAGTCAACATGTCCCAGCTACACTAGTCTCACCTGCCCGTGTCTGGTCCATATAGTTCCAAACCTGTCCGATCAATATACCTGTCTAACTGTTTCTTAAATGTTGGGATAGTTCCTGCCTCAACTGCCTCCTCTGGCAGCTTGTTCCATGCACCCAAATCCCTGGGTAAAAAAAAAGTGCCCCTCAGATTCCAATTAAATCTTTTCCTCTTCACCTATGTCCTTTGGTCCTCGATTCACTTACTCTGGGCATGAGACTGTGCATCTCCCCAATCTATTCCTCTCATGATTTTATACACCTCTATAAGATCATCCCTCATCCTCATGTGCTCCTAGGAATAGGGTCCCAGCCTACTCAACTTCTCCCTATAGCTCAGACTCTCGAGTCCTGGCATCATCCTCGTAAATCTTCTCTGTACCCTTTCCAGCTTGACAAAATCTTTCCTATAACATGGTGATTCTAGCATTTATCTGGACAATTCTTAAATGTTGTGAGAACATCCATCACTCATGCTGTGCATTCCAGATTCCATCCATCCTCTATCTCAAATCCCTGTAACCTTCATGCCCCTTATCCTGACCTTATGTGATCTGTAGAATTATATACTTTTGTAGCACCTTCACGCCCACGTTGGTATTGCATATAGCCTGTCACCGCTGGCAACTCGCCAGCAGCATCATGAGAGGGTCCAGCCCCAAGAGCTCAATAACAACTCCAAGGTCAGATGCACTAATTGGCCTTATCTGCACATGGGTCATGATTGGTGAGAATGTAGATAAAAGGGGCTTCTGCAATAAACGTGACACAAGGTGTCTGGCTCAGCTATGTGTCGTTTGTTACATAGAAACATAGAAAATAGGTGCAGGAGGAGGCCATTCGGCCCTTCGAGCCAGCACCGCCATTCATTGTGATCATAGCTGATCGTCTGCTATCAATAACCCATGCCTGCCTTCTCCCCATATCCCTTGACTCCACTAGCCCCTAGAGCTCTATCCAACTCTCTCATCCAGTGATTTGGCTTCCACTGCCCTCTGTGGCAGGGAATTCCATAATTTCACAACTCTCTGGGTAAAAAAGTTTTTTCTCACCTCAGTCTTAAATGACCTCCCCTGGTTCTGGACTCACACAACATTGGGAACATTTTTCCTGCATCTAGCTTGTCCAGTTCTTTTATAATTGTATGTTTCTATAAGATCCCCCCCCTCATCCTAAACTCCAGTGAATACAAGCCTAGTCTTTTCAATCTTTCCTCATATCAGTCCCGCCATCCCAGGGATCAATCTCTTGAACCTATGCTGCACTGCCTCAATCACAAGGATATCCTTCCTCAAATTAGGACACCAAAACTGTACACAATACGCCAGATGTGGTCTCACCAGAGCCCTATCAACACCCTACCCCCAATACCATGTGCTCTAATTTTAGTCACCAGTCTCCCGTGCGGGACCATATCAAAGGCTTTCTGAAAGTCTAGATACACTACATCCACTGACACACCTTCATCCATTTTACTTGTCACATCCTCAAAAAATTCCAGAAGATTAGTCAAGCATGACTTCCCTTTCATAAATCCATATTGACTTGGACTAATCCTTCTACTGCTATCCAAATGCTCCATTATTACCTCTTTAATAATTGACTCCAGCATCTTTCGCACCACCAAGGTCAGGCTAACTGGTCTGTAATTCCCCGTTTTCTCTCTCTCGCTCCTTTCTTGAAAAGTGGGATAACATTAGCTATCCTCCAATCCACAGGAACTGATCCTGAATCTATTGAACATTGGAAAATGATCACCAATGCGTAATATCACCAATATCACCAATCACCAATTTATCATCCTTCAGTCCCATTAGCCTACCCAATACTATTTCTCGCCTAATGAAAATTTATTTCAGTTCCTCTACCCCCATAGATCTTCTGCCCTCCAGTTCATCTGGGAGATTGTTTGTGTCCTCCTTAGTGAAGGCAGATCCGAAGTACCTATTCAACTCTTCTGCCATGTCCTTGTTGCCCATAATAATTTCACCCGTGTCTGCCTGCAAAAGGACCCACATTTGACTGCTACTCTTTATCCCTTAACATATCTAAAGAAGCTTTTACTGTCCTCCTTTATATTCCTGGCCAGTTTCGCCTCATACTTCATCTTTTCAGCCCGTATTGCCCGTTTTGTTTCCTTCTGTTGTCCTATGAAAGTTTCCCAATCCTCTGGCTTCCGGCTACTGTTTGCTGTGTTATACATCTTTTCTTTTAATTTTATTCTATCCCTTTCTTCTCTTGTCAGCCACAGTTGCCTCCTACTCCCCTTAGAATCTTTCTTCCTTTTTGGAATGAACTGATCCTGCGTCTTCCGGTTATGCCCAGAAATTCCTGCCATTGCTGTTCCACCTTCATTCCTGCTAGGATCCCTTTCCAATCTACTTCAGCCAGCTCCCCTCTCATGCCTTCATAGTCCCCTTTGTTCAGCTGCATCACTGCCACTTCCAATTTAACCATATAATAACCATGGACGTACCATTTACCATGTACGTCCTATTTTGATTTGTCCTGCCAAGATGTAGCACTTCACACTTATCAGCATTAAACTCCAACTGCCATCTTTCAGCCCACTTTTCCAAATGGCCCAAATCTCTCTGTATTTAACGTTCTCCTTCTCAAATTGCAGATTAAAACTAATCATATTATGATCACTACCTCCAAGCGGTTCCTTTACCTCGAGTTCTCTTATCATATCTGGGTCATTGGACAACACTAAATCCAGAATTGCCTTTTCTCTGCTCGGCTCCATTACAAGCTGCTCTAAGAATCCATCGCAGAGGCATTCTAGAAACTCTCTTTCTTGGTGTCCTGAACCGACCTGATTTTCCCAGTCTACCTGCATATTGAAATCTCCCATCACCATAGTGGCATTACACCATATAACCATATAACACCATATAACAAATACAGCACAGAGACAGGCCCTCTCGGCCCTTCCAGTCCGTGCCGACCATTTGTTTTCCCCTAGTCCCATCTACCTGCACTCAGACCATACCCCTCCATTCCCTTCACGTCCATATACCTATCCACTTTACTCTTAAATGTTAAAATCGATCCTGCCTCCACCACTTCTGCTGGAAGCTGATTCCACACAGCCACCACCCTCTGAGTAAAGAAGTTCCCCCTCACGTTACCCCGAAACCTCTGTCCCTTAATTCTCATGTCATGCCCCCTTGTTTGAATCTGTCTATACCTTTCATCACTTTAAAGACCTCAATCAAGTCCCCCCTTAACCTTCTGCGCTCCAAAGAATAAAGACCTAACTTGTTCAACCTTTCTCTGTAACATAGTTGCTGGAACCCTGGCAACATTCTAGTAAATCTCCTCTGTACTCTCTCTATTTTGTTGACATCCTTCCTATAACTAGGCGACCAAAATTGTACACCATACTCCAGAATTGGTCTTACCAATGCCTTGTACAATTTTAACATTACTTCCCTACTCCTATATTCAATGCTCTGATTTATAAAGGCCAGCACACCAAAGGCTTTCTTTACCACCCTATCTACATGCGATTCCACCTTCAGGAACTATGCACAGTTATTCCTAGATCCCTCTGTTCCACAGCATTCCTCAATTCCCTACCATTTACCATGTACGTCCTATTTTGATTTGTCCTGCCAAGATGTAGCACTTCACACTTATCAGCATTAAACTCCATCTGCCATCTTTCAGCCCACTTTTCCAAATGGCCCAAATCTCTCTGTAGACTTTGAAAATCTACTTCATTATCCACAACACCACCTATCTTAGTATCATCTGCATACTTACTTATCCAATTTTCCACCCCATCATCCAGATCATTGATGTACATGACAAACAACAGTGGACCCAACACAGATCCCTGAGGCACCCCACTGGTCACCGGCTTCCAACCTGACAAACAGCCATCCACCATTACTCTCTGACATCTCCCATTCAGCCACTGTTGAATCCATCTTGCTACTCCGCCATTAACACCCAAAGATTGAACCTTCTTAACCAACCTTCCATGGGGAACCTTGTCAAAGGCCTTACTGAAATCCAATATAGACAACATCCACTGCTTTACCCTCATCAATTTCCCTAGTTACCGCTTCAAAAAATTCAAGAAGGTTTGTCAAACATGACCTTCCAGGCACAAATCCATGTTGACTGTTCCTGATCAGACCCTGTTTATCCAGATGCTTATATATATTATCTCTAAGTATCCTTTCCATTAATTTGCCCACCACTGACGTCAAACTAATAGTCTATAAATTGCTAGGTTTATTCTTTGAACCCTTTTTAAACAATGGAACAACATGCGCAGTACGCCAATCCTCCGGCACTATTCCCGTTTCTAATGACATTTGAAATATTTCTGTCATAGCTCCTGCTATTTCTACACTAACTTCCCTCAATGTCCTAGGGAATATCCTGTCAGGACCTGGAGACTTATCCACTTTTATATTTTCAAAAGTGTCAGTACTTCCTCCTCTTTGAATCTCATAGTTTCCATAGCTACTCTACTCTTTCCCCTTAACTCACCGAGTTCAATATCCTTCTCCTTGGTGAATACCGAAGAAAAGAAATTGTTCAATATCTCCCCCATCTCTTTTGGCTCTGCAGATAGCTGTCCATTCTGGTTCTCTAATGGTCCAATTTTATCCCTCGTTATCCTTTTGCTATTAATATAGCTGTAGAAACCCTTTGGGTTTACTTTCACCTTTCTTGCCAAAGCAACCTCATATCTTCTTTTAGCCTTCCTAATTTCTTTCTTAAGATTCTTTTAAGCACCTGAAGCAACGAAATCCTGGAATATTTAGTTTCCAATCACAGCCCTCCTGCTACCATATTTCACTGATTGCCACAACATCATATATCCAGGTGTCAATCCAGGCTCTAAGTTCGTCCACCTTACTTACAATGCTCCTAGCATTAAAATATACACATTTTAGAAACCCACCATCCCTTATTCTCGGTCTATTATCTTTTTCATCTTTCTCGCCTACATTTTGGATCCGAGTGCTTCCCTTCTCTGCCTCTTGCCCCACACCCTGACCCCTAGCCCCCTTTACCCGAGTCCCTCCCCCCAGCCTTTCTAGTTTAAAGTCTCCCCAGTAGCCTTTGCAAATCTCCCAGGATATTGGTCCCCCTCGGGCTCAAGTGCAACCCGTCCTTTGTGTACAGATCATGCCTTCCCCAAAAGAGGTCCCAGTGATCAAGAAACTTGAATCCCTGCCCACTGCACCAGTCCCTCAGCCACGCATTTATCCTCCACCTCATTTCATTCCTACTCCCACTGTCACGCGGCACAGGCAGTAATCCTGAAATCGTTACCCTTTTGGTCCTTCTCCTTAACTTTCCCCCCCAACTCCCTAAATTCTCCCTTCAGGACCTCATCACTTTTTCTGCCTATGTCATTGGTACCTATGTGTACCACAACATCAGGCTCCTCTCCCTCCCTCATCAGAATCTTTTGTACACGTTCTGACACATGCGAGACCCTGGCACCAGGGAGGCAAACTACCATCCGGGTCTCCCGACTGCGTCTACAGAATCACCTATCCGACCCCCTAACTATAGAGTCCCCTATTACAATTGCCCTCCTCTTTTTGCTACCCTTCTGAGCATCAGGGCCGGTCCTCTGTGCCGGAGGCCCGGCCGCTGTTGGTGCCCCCAGCTAGGCTGTCCCCTCCAATCGTACTCAAACCAGAGTACCTATTTTCCAGGTGTACGGTCACAGGGGTACTCTCTAGCCCCTGCCTCTGCCCCTTGCCCTTCCTACCCATGAACCACTTGTCTGCCTCCTGTGGTCTGGGAGTGACTACCTCCCTGTAGCTCCTCTCTATTACCTCCTCACTCTCCCTGAGGAGACGGAGGTCATCGAGCTGCTGCTCCAGGTTCCTAACACAGTCCTTTAGGAGCCCCATCTCAACACACCTGGCGCAGATGTTGACGTCTGGAGGGCTATCAGATTCCCTGACCTCCCACATCTGACATCCAGAACAGTACACTGCCCTGGCCTTCATACTGCCCCCCCTACACAGGATACAACAGCAACACAATACAAAGTACACAACAAACTGCTGGGATCTGACTGCCAATCAGCTGCTTACCCTGGTCCGGCTTCCTCAAAAAAAACCCCACTTCTCCAAATGGAATGAAAGAAAACAAGCCCCGCGCTAGATTTTGAAGCTTACCGGTCGGGTGTCGCTCCTCCCCCTCCTCCTCTTCCAACGGCTCCTGTGGGCCTCTGAAAGAAAACAAGCCCCGCGCTAGATTTTTGAAGCTTACCGGTCGGGTGTCGCTCCTCCCCCTCCTCCTCTTCCAACGGCTCCTGTGGGCCTCTGAAAGAAAACAAGCCCCGCGCTAGATTTTGAAGCTTACCGGTCGGGTGTCGCTCCTCCCCCTCCTCCTCTTCCAACGGCTCCTGTGGGCCTCTGAAAGAAAACAAGCCCCGCGCTAGATTTTGAAGCTTACCGGTCGGGTGTCGCTCCTCCCCCTCCTCCTCTTCCAACGGCTCCTGTGTACCTTTGTTACATGCCAGTTTTAACTCCTGCTGCAACTTACACCCTACATCCGGGCTACTGTTTGGATGTCTGTAAATAACACCAATTAGTGTCTTCTTGTCTTTACATTTCCTCAACTCAATCCTCAGTGACTCTACCTCGTCAGTCCATATGTCTTCCCTCGCAAGCAGAGCGACCCCCCCCCCCCCCCCCTCCTCTGCCTACCTGCCTGTCCTTTCTATAGGATGTATAACCCTGAATATTAAGTTCCCAGGCCAGATCCTCCTGCAGCCACGTCTCAGTAATCCCCACAATGTCATATCTACCAACCGCCTCAAGCTCATCTACTTTACTTATACTTCGCGCATTCATATACAATACTTTTAATTCCTTACGCATCTCACCTTTCACATTGATCCCTATTACACTTGGCAATACTCTCCTCTTCCTTTGTGAGCTTCCTTTCCCATTAATTCTGGGATCATTACCCATCCCTTTACTCTCTTTCCCTTTAACTCCATCGTCGACTATCTCATTTGACACCCCACCCCCCTTATTCAGTTTAAAACCACCCGTGTAGCAGTGGCAAACCTGCCTGTCAGATTTCCCCCCCCACCCCAGTTAAGATGCAATCCGTCCATTTTGTACAGTTCTTTGCTTTCTGTCATGAGATTCAGTAGATCCTCCAACCGGGCTTGCTTCGAGGGCTGCATTCACTCCAGGATAGCGGATTTAAGCACGTTGTATGGCGTCATTTTTTCAGGATTAAGGAGCATGTCTTCTACTTCCCATGCAATCTTCTCTGGAAGATGAGCTGCTAGGAACCCAAAATTTGTCCATTGGCCTGTGACTTTGAGGGAGTGAAATTGAGCTTCTAGTATAGAAAACCACACTCTCACGTTGGTTGTAAAAGGTGTTGAGGGGGGAGCTGTGGCTGGACCTTCTTGTGAGGCTGCTGGTGAGTCGCCAGTGGTGACAGGCTGTATGCAAAACCAACGTGGGCATGAAGATACCACACTTTTACTGTGGGGAATGTTTTGTCAAGGTCCCTCATAATTCTGTACACCTCTGTTAGTTTCCCCCTTAACCTCCTCCATTCCAAGGATAACAAAAGCCAGCCAATCCAATCTTTACTCATAACTGAAACACTCTATACCAGGCAACATCTTGGTCAAGATAGGCACAAACTGCTGGAGTAACTCAGCGGGACCGGCAGCATCTCTGGAGAGAAGGAATGGGTGAAGTTTTGGGTTGAGACCCTTCTTCAGACGGAAGAAGGTCAACATCTTGGTCAACCTCTTCTGCACGCTCCCCAACTACCATCACTTCCTTCCTGTAATGTGGAAACCGGACTTGTACACAGTATTCCAACTGTGGCGTGATAATTGTTTGATAAATTTATACCATATCCTGCTGTTACTGTATATTCTATCCCTGGCTAACAAAGACATGTATTATCCTGTATATCTTCTTCACTCGGACTCTTTGGGATTAACAATTGTACATTAGAAGTGTCTGAGGAAGGGTCTCGACTCGAAACATCATCCATTCCTTCTCTCCAGAGATGCTGCCTGTCCTGCTGAGTTACTCCAGCATTTTGTGTCTACCTTTGATTTAAACCAGTATCTACAGTTCTTTCTTACACATGTTCTCCCCACTATAGCCATGCTGGTGATCAGGTACAAATCAATACTATCCCCATTTCCCAGTTATCAACCTGTAGCTTTCTAAGCCATGACAATTTAACTCCTCACACAAATGCTTTTGAAATGATGCGAGACTTTCTTGTTCCTCCTCTCAAATATTTCAGTCAAGCTTATTTCACTTACTTACGAATCCAAATATCATAATATTATAATTTCAGATCACGCACCATTAACATTTAAAATTAAAATAAATGGTAAAACAGAAAATCTAGGACAATGGAAACTTAATCCACAAATTTAAAAAAAATAAAACAACTCAGGAATACATCATAACTCAGATTAAGATGTTTTTTGAAATAAATGATCAACCAGAAATATCTCGCTCTTTATTATGGGAAACATTTAAAGCATATCTTCGAGGAATTATGATTTCTTCACAAGCATTCCATAATAAGAAGATTCGGAAGGAACAACATGACTTAGAAAGGGAGATTAAACAATTAGATATACAGAATGCAACAAAATCAGATATAATAATACATAATAAAATTGTAGCATTGAAGTATAAATTAAATAAAATATATACTGATCAAGTTTTAAAATACTACCAACATACTAAACAATTGTTGTTTGAATTTGGAGAACAAACCACAAAAACTATTGGCTCGACAATTAAGGAAAATTGAAGCTGAAAAAATTATACATAGGATTAAATCACAAAACGGTGAATTATTAATACAACCCAAGGATATTAATGAAAGATTTATGCAATATTATAAAAATTTGTATACTGGTAACACAACAGTAAATAAAACAGAAATAGATGCCTTTTTAAATTTATGTAACTTAAAAGAATTAGATTTACAAAATAGAGAATTTTTAAATGCCGATATTTCAATAAAAGAAATCCAAGAATCTATTAAATCTTTAAAAAATGGTAAAACTCCAGGACCAGATGGTATAGGCTCTGAATTTTATAAAATTTTTCATGACCAAATGGTCCCATATTTAAAATCATTATATGAACAGATATATACACAAGAGAAATTACCAGATACATTGAACGAATCTATTATAACACTTATACCCAAAATAAATAAAGATTTGGATGACCCAGGATCGTATAGAGCAATTGCTTTATTAAATACGGATCAAAAAATTTTAACAAAGATTCTTGCACAAAGACTAAGCAAAATTGTTAACGAATTAATTCATCCTGATCAAACAGGATTTATACCTAAAAGATATTCTTCATATAATTTAAGACGGTTATTTAATATCATATATTCGAAAAGAAGTGATAAAAAAGACTTAGTAGTCATCTCGTTGGATGCAGAAAAAGCTTTTGACCAGGTGGAATGGCCTTATCTATTTTCGGTGATGGAAGCCTTTAAGCTTGGTGATAAGTTTACTACTTGGATTAAATTATTATATGCAAACCCAACAGCTAGAATAATAACAAACCATATGTTATCAACTAAGTTTAGTTTATCTCGAGGTTGTAGACAAGGCTGTCCTTTATCACCATTACTGTTTGCGTTAGCAATCGAACCTCTTGCTCAAAGGGTAAGATTACACCCAGAAATATATGGATATGATACTAAAGATACTAAGAATAAAATCTCGTTATATGCGGACGATATATTACTTTATATTACTAAACCGGAAAATAAGTATCTGTAATTTGTTAAAACTAATAACGGAATTTGGTTTAATTTCAGGATACAGTATCAATTGGAATAAAAGTGAACTTATGCCAATAACCATGAATAATTTACAGATATTACAACAATTTCCTTTTAAGATAACAAATGAAAATATTAAATATCTTGGTATTTTTGTTACAAAAGGATTTGACTCTTTATTTAAATCTAATTTCCCGTTATTATTGAATAAATTAAATAAAAATATCTTATACTGGAAAAGCTTACCTATCTCAATGTTAGGTAAAATAAACGCAATAAAAATGATTTTCCTCCCACAATTATTATATTTATTTCAATCAATCCCGATATATCTCTCTAAAAATTTTTTTTAAAAAGTAGATTCAATAGTCACTAACTTTATTTGGGATTATAAAAATCATAGAATAAATAAAAAACATTTATGTAAAGCTAAAATAAACGGGGGTTTAGCTTTACCAAATTTTATGTTTTATTATTGGGCAGTTAATATTAGAAATATGAATTTTTGGTTAGGAGAAATAGATAATAAACCAAATTAGTTAAAAATGGAAAGAGAAGACTGTTTTCCATTTGAAATTAGCTCTATAAATATTTGCTAATACTAATGTACCTAAGAAAATTTATAGTGAAAATTTGATAATAGAAAGTGGAATACGTATTTGGAAACAAATAAAGAAAAACACTAAAACTAAAATTTATACCGCTAGGTCTTACAATTGCCAACAACTTTACGTTTAAAAACCGTCAATGATGGATAAAGCTTTTATACAATGGAAAAATAAAGGAATTTTAAATATAGGGGATCTTTATAAGGATAATTCTTTTCTTTCATTTCAAGAATTGCAACAAACCTACGGGCTTCATAATAATGAAATATTTCAGATATTTACAAATCAGAAACTATATCTCTGCAAATACACAAGAACTTAGAAATAGAAAGAGTGAAATTTTAGATGAATGCTTGAATAAACATCCAAATACAGAAAAAATGATATCATACATTTACAATATTTTGTTGGAAAGTGATATTCCATCATCGGAAATACATAGACAGCGCTGGGAAAATGAATTAAGTCAAATAATAAGTCCAGAAATATGGGAAGAAAGCCTACAACATATACATTACTGCTCTTTAAATGCTAAACATGCTCTTATACAGTTTAAAATTTTACATAGATTACATTATTCTAAATCTAAACTACATAATATATTTCCAAAACTATCACCTATATGTGATAAATGTCAAATCTTAGAAGGAACTTTGTCACACTCATTTACTAATTGTACGAAGATTTTAGAATATTGGAATGAAATATTTAAAATAATCTCGAAAGTTATTAATATTACTATGATTTATGACCCAAAGTTAATCATACTTGGAATACCGGAAACGGAACAAATAATTACAAGGAATCATAGAACTTTTATCGACTATTCTTTAATAATTGGGAAAAAATTAATATTAAAATTTTGGAAAGGCCCTGTATCCCCAACAATTAAAATGTGGAATACAGAAATGACGGAGACACTTCACTTGGAGAGATTGAGACTTGTCCTTATGGACAGGTTAGATCTCTTCAAGGAGATATGGTCTCCCTATATTAAATATCTACAGGGTCACAATGGTTCGGCGCAGGGACTTGACTGAGGCCTGAATATCTGAATGGATGAAGAAATACACATAACAAATCATGAATGTATCTCCAAGATTGGATTATTTAGTAATACTTCAATCTCCATCAAACTTTTCACATTTTCTTTTCTATTTTCTATTCTTTTTCTCTATCTTCCTATCTTTAATTAAGGAAAAAATTATAGAAACCATATTATGTAAATTTTTAATACGTACACACTTATTTCTGTTCGTATGAAAAGATTATAGATGTCTTAAACTTGTAATTATATAAAACTATGTATTTTCAATTATACAATAATTATGAAATATAAAGTTAAACAATAATACAAACATTATTAATATTTTGATAACATTATGAATATCAAAAAACTTTGTTTAAGATTGGGTACTACGTAGTTATATTAGCGGGGATTTCTATTTGGTAATTAGAAGAATATCTATGATTTGAGAAATCTAAGTGTATTACTTATTTTAGGAATATACTACATATACTCCCAATTATATAAAATAAATAACAATGAAATGTATAATGGATAATATTACAATTAACATAAATAGTATTAATCGATAATCAATATGTAATAATTTTATATATTACATAACTCTCAATGTCGTATAAGAGTGTACTTGGTATATATTGTTTCTACAATAAAAAAAAATTTAAAAAAAATAAAAAAAAAATATTTCAGTCTCTCCTGTATTCGCTCTCAACCTCACAGACCACATCCTATGGAAGGTGCTTAACCAGAATGCTGTTTGTAAAGAAGGATTCAAATTCCACCTAGTGGAAGGAAAATTACTTAGAGCCAAGTTCTGAACTATCAACATGTCAGGCAGTCCAAACATGCGGGTACTAGATTAGAAAGTTCTGGAAACACACAGCAGGGCAACTGACATCAATGTCAATATTGCAGGTCAATGACCTTTCCCCAGAATTCTTAAAAAGATAATCAACCTGAAATATCATTGGATGTGCTTCAAGTAATTGTTGGGGGAAGGGCAAAGAGGGGATGTCCATGAAGGGTTGGAGATTAAGTTTGCCCAGGCACCATGAATACCTTTGATGCTGGAAGGTAGAGAAAGGGAGAGAGAAGAAACAAAATAAGATGTTGGCTGGAAATCCAAAACAAAAGCAAATGATGGAAATACCAGGCAGTCCCTGGTCTGGATTGCGAATGGGACATCTATAATTAAAGTAGGAATTCCTGGGATTCTGGATCCAAATTATACTGGCTTGCCTGCCTATCTAGTCTTGAATAAAACCTGAAGAAACTCTGGCTACAGGTAACTACAGCTGAAGAGAAAGTTGTAGAGCTGATCACCCATATCAAGCTGGAATCCCATTTGAGTGTCAAAGTGAATATAGGATAGTTTTGTCCTTGACCAGAGCATTTGCAAACTAAGTATTGAAATCCCAGTGGTTATTCTTTTGCTTTCCATTATAATCTACACAGTGGAGGGGGAGCAGGGTGGTTTCCATTATTGTCAAATGTCTGCTATAACCGAGTAAAGGATTATCATTGTATAGGTAGTAGAAACAAACAACTGCAGTTGCTTATTATTATAGAAAAGGACACAAAGTACGGGAGTAACCCAGACGATCAACAGCATCTCTGAAGAATGTGGATGTGACGTTTTGGGTTGAGACCCATCTTCAGATTCTCGGTCCACAACTGGGCCTGAAATCCGGGTGAGTTAATGGACCTGACCTGCTGGCAGCTGGGAGAGAGACAAGGATCGGCACAGTCATTAGTCGTGGCCCACGGGCGGCCGGTGTGCAGGTAATGGATTTTTGATCGGCAGTGTTGGTGGCGCCAGTGAGCATGGGCTGGAAGCGGGAGAGGAAGCTGTGTGAGCCAACGATAGCGGCATAAGGTCTGGATGGGGTGGCAGTGTGAAGCGGGGTGCCATGGGCAGCTATCGGTAGGTTAGTCCATGCTAACCAAAATAGTAAGATTAAACAAAAACTTATCAGTTTGATCTTTATTTTATGAGGAGTTACGATGAGGGATTACGTGAAGAAGCCCCGCCAGTGGGCATGCTCGTCAATCTTCAAAGCAGCGGCGTGAAATCACAGTAACTACATTCAAAGTGATATAGTAAGACTCAGAAGACTAGAACTACCAGATGATCTTTGTGATTATGAGGGTCAGGAGCGGAGGGCACGTAATCCCTCATCATAACTCCTCATAAAATAAAGATCAAACTTCAAACTGGTAAGTTCTCATTTAATCTTACTATTTTATTTCGGAGTCACGTGAGTGACTACGTGAAGATTTCAAAGCTCTGTGATTTCATGCCATAGATACAGTTCCATACGACACACTGCCTTGGTTGACACGGGATAAACAAATAATGTATTGAACATTGTTTAAATTATACAATGAACGTCTTAAACAATAAAAGAACAGTAATAACCCCTCTTTCGCAGGGGAAATTACAAATGAGAACTCAAACAGAACCCAAAACAGCATGCCCAAATCTTTGCATTGCAAGGGCAGGTTTATCATAAATCGTGAAAAAGGTTCCTTCACTGGACCATCCTGCAGTGAGGATTTGGTCTAATGGCACGCCCTGTGCATTTGCTGTGTACGTTGATGCGGCCCTGGTGGAGTGATTTAAACACATCAGTGTCTACTCCAGCATAATGCAAACCTGTTTCGGCCATCTAGAAATAGTTTGTACTGACACCTTTGTATGAGGTTTTATGTGACTGATGAACATCGCTGTTTTAGAGCCTCTGAGACTCTTGATGACCTTGATATATTGGCTCAGGTGTGTAACTGCACATGGTCTTAGGTCAATGGGTATATTTTAAGCTTATTTTGGTTCCAGCCATCCCTGGCCTGCTCTGTTTGATTAGATCATATAAATAAAACGTAATATTATCTACAGAAGAATGCATGCTGTCCAGTTGTAACTTTTGCAATATCTCGACCCATTGTGCTACCACTAGCACCATGAACATGACAAGATATATTTGACCATAAACATAACATCTCCCATTTCTTAATATGAGATACATATCAATTTTTAATACTATCTCTCCAGGCCACCATATTCACATCGACGGTCCAACTCGATAGTCCGAGTCCCTGGAACAGTCTGGTCAGAAGATACAAATCAACAGATTAATACGCTCATGTAAAAGGGGAACTCTCCTCCTGTCCCAGAGTGATCAACAAGTTGCTGTAATTGGGGATAATCATGAATGGCTGTGTCATCAGTCTCAGAACCAATGGTAACCATAGTTGTGTGGCCCAGTCAGGGACTACCAAACGCCTGAGGCGGAGCCCTGCTCAATTTTGGTGAGACATTGACTGATAAGGCAGAATGGGGGAAGCGTAAAGAGCATACTTTCCCAATGTAGTGGAATGCATCCACCGCTACTGCCCCTGGATCCGGTTGCTATGAGACGTATTTAGGTAACCGGTGATTTAATCTGGATGCAACAGATCTATGTCTGGCAATTCATACTGGGTGACAATCTTTTTTTTTTAAAATTTGGATTCAACATCCATTCTATGTTGTCTTTAAATTTACGTGGCCTGGTGTCTGCCACCACATTATCTCTACCTAGAAGATAGATTGCTAAGACCCAGGTAAGTCCCTAGTAATACAGCAGTGCCAGACGGGGGCAATCAGTGAATAAACATGAAACCAACATGTCGATATTTAATGTTCCATTGAACCATACTTTCATAATACTTTGAGATCCAATACCTATTCTGTGTTGTCATGGATCTGAACCCGATGATACACCAGTGGAAAAGGAGATTAGGTAAATTATTACAGGATACTTTTCCTTGATTGTCATGTGACTAACATATGCCACCACCGTAGCGTAGCAATTTTGAAGTTGAGCATGTATATTTGCTCAATAGCCCTTTACCCATGGGGGCATCTGGTATATATATTTAGTTGATACCAACAGCTGAAGAATTGGCAACTCATGCACATCTCTGTTATCTCAAACTAGAGATGGTATTTGGAACTTCTCAGAACTTCTTAGAGCTTTTGGCATCAGTTTGTAATAACTGAATTCAACTGACCAAACCACTGGAGCAATGCTGAATACTGTTTTCTCATCATTGTGACTGAGGTAGCTTCAGCTGACAACAGCATAAGGTTGTAAACAATGATCTACATGTCCTTTGAGAGGTCGCTACTTTGCATGATATCAGTTCCTCAATTTGCACAGCTGATACATAGCTACTATATTGCCAATTACTCTTGATGAGATAGAAGTCAGTTTTACAACAGGTTGCTTATTAACTCCAATCTCTTGCTGCAGGGTGGAGTCATAGGCCAATTAATAGTTAAAGGTAAATCCCAATGACCAACAAACAGTTTATCCCATTAAGCAATCTAAACTATTTCTAGATGGTTAAAACAGGTTCTGAATTACGCTGGAGTGGACACTCATGTGTTTAAATCGCATTCCATCAGGGCGGCATCAACATCCGTGGCGAAGGCACAGGACGTGCTGCTCGACCAAATCTTCGAGGCCGCAGGATGGTCTAAAAAATTTGACTTTCTCCAAGTTCTATGATAAACCTGTTGTTACAGTGCCAGGGTTTGGGCATGCTGTGTTGGGTTCCGTTTAATTTGGGTTGCTTTGTTTTCATATCATTTATTTGTAATTTCCCCCTGGGATAGAGGGGTTATTACTTTCTTTTGTTATCATTATTAATATTATTATTATTATTAAAATAGTTATTGAATAATTTGAAGCAATGTTCAATATATTATTTATTCACTACTGTGTCAACGGAAGCAGTGTGTCGTATGGAGTGCATCTATGGCACAAAATCACAGAGCTTTGAAATCTTCACGTAGTCACTCACGTCTAAGATTAAACGAGAACTTACCAGTTCGAAGTTTGATCCTTATTTTATGAGGAGTTACGATGAGGGATTACGTGCCCTCCGCTCCCGGCCCTCATAATCGAAAGGATCATCTGGTAGTTCTAGTCTTCTGAAAGCCTTACTATCTTACTTCGGCTATCGGGTTTCTGTGTTTTCCGCTGCTTTGAAGTATGATGCGCATGCTCCTGGTGGGGCTTCTTCACGTAATCCCTCATCGTAACTCCTCATAAAATAAGGATCAAACTTTGAACTGGTAAGTTCTCATTTAATCTTACAATTAAACACAACTTCAAACAAACTCTGAACTATAATGGCCTAATGCACTTTATCTGTTGATTTATGTGTGTGTGTATATTCTATGGTATATGGACACAGTGATCTGATCTGTATTTATGCCTACAATATTCTGTTGTGCTGCGGCAAGCAAGAATTTCATTGTCCTATCTGGGACACATGACAATAAACTGTCTTGACATGACTTGACACTATTCAGTGAATCTGATCAGACTACCAAGAGGAAATTGTTATACAAAATCGTCCAACAACAAATTGCATTCAAATTATTATCAGACGTGTGTCACCAAAATTACCGTCAGAAGAGGTTTTATTGTTGGCCAAATTAATAGATTTGAAACAATACAAAGAATTGGAAGAATTTTGCAAAAGGTACATCCGTGAAACAATTTCCAGAACATAAAGAACAGATGAAACTAAGTCTGGAATAACAACCCATGTGCATAGGAAAATGCTTGTGTCTAATAAATGTCATGTACCTGCGTAGGGCAGTATACAGCTGAGTTTAGTTTATTGAGAATTAGTTTGAGTCTTTCATTGCTCAGTATTATCTTAATAATTATACAGATTTTGTAGAAAATTTGTCTCTTCGCTTTCTCATATACAAAACATCCAGGTACTCCTCATCCAGTGAATCTTCCATCACGTACGGCATTTCACCTCCTTCCTCTTCAAACTCTGTTTTAATTAAAAGGATTCTGCATTAAAACACATGTAAACATCTTCAGATATAGAGCAAATCGCACCAGGTGGTGCCACCAGCAGTGGCTGCCTTGCCAACAGTTTGTCTGTCCTTTCCTATTTTTGTTATTTTTAGTATGTGTTAAAAAGTATGCCTAGTGTTCCTTGGTTTATTTTATGTTGGGAGGGGTGGCGGGGTTGGAGGAAGCTTTTTTTCCTACCTCTTACCTCGACGCAGATCCAATTTTTTTCCGTATCATATCTCCATCCCCACTGCGGCCTAATATCGTGGAGTTGGTGGCCTTTCCTGGAGACGGGCGGGTGCTCCAAGCCGCAGAAGTCTGCGGGATTTTAACATCGCGGAGCTTGTAATCCCTTTGCCGGGAATCGAAGCTCCAACCACTGGGACTTTAACATCGTGAAGCCCATGGTCTCTGGTAAGAAGAGGCAGACTTGGGAGCTCCATGCTGTGGAGAGAGTTTCAACCGCCTCGATGCGGGAGTTTCGATCACCCCAATGGGGGCTTCGATCGTTGGCTGCAGGGGCTTTGATCACCTCGACTTCAGATGGTTTGACTGCCCCTTCCGCGGGAGGACAAGAGGAAGAAGATTGAATTTTATTGCCTTCCATCACAGTGAGGAATGTGGAATCCACAGTGATGGTGTTTATGTTAACTTATGTTGTTTTGTGTCCTGTTGCTTTTCACTTAGTATGGCAACTCAAATTTTACTGTACCTTAATTGGTACATGTGACAATAAACTGACCTTGAGATCTTGAAGCTTAATGTGCTTTTAAAGTGACAGAACTCCAGGTCTTTTGATTATACTGGAATTGTTCCTAATAAACCTAGCAATGCAGGAAGTGTTTAGACTGAAATGGCAAATTTCAGAATGCTTTAGCCCTGAAATCTTGCAATCTGGCCTCTTACCCTTTTCTTAAAAACTTAGTGCACCGAAGAAAAAAAACATCTGTATCAATATTTGGAACAAGGAAAATATTTTATTCAACTGGTTGTGTAAATACTTGTATAGATGAAGTGCATCTTGATCCGTATATTTAAAAAAAAATCTATTTAACTGAACAAGCAACGAGAGAGATTTCAGTGTGTTTAAAAGAAATAATGCATGTGCCTGCAGAATTTACGCATAAAATGTCAGGTTGCATTAAACATTTAAGTTTAAAAAAATAAATTAAAAAATTTGGAAACGGGGCTCGATAAAACTTAAACTTTAACACAAAGATATATTTTCTATAGAGTAGTACCTGTTGTTAGAGTTATGTATTTGGAACAATGCACGCAGCAAGCAAAAAAAACAAAATGAATGGGGTAAACTACCACAAAGGGAAGAGAAAATGTAACATCTCCACATGTCTCAAGCAGTGCTGAAAAAATAATGACTGCAATTAATGGAGAATTAATTTTTGCTTGAATTAACCATTGAACAAATGGGGAAAAGATAATTTTATATATTTTGCTTGTTTGCTCACAAGGAAACTAGTGTTTCATGAATTAAATGGCTCATAGAGAGACACAGAGACACAGAGACAGACACAGGCATCAATTATATCGGTGCCCAAGAAGAGCAAGGTGATGTGCCTCAATGACTATCGACCAGTGGCACTAACATCGATGGTGATGAAGTGCTTTGAGAGGCTGATCATGGCGCAAATCAACTCCTACCTCTACAAAAACCTGGACCCACTGCTGTTTGCCTACCGCCACAACAGATCAACAGTGGATGCGATCTCGCTGGCTCTCCACTCCGGACCACTTGGACAACAAAAAACTCATGTCAGGCTGTTATTCATTGATTATAGCTCGGCATTTAATACAATCATCCTCTCCAAGCTGGTTAGCAAGCTCTCAGATCTGGGTCTCTGCGCATCCCTCTACAATTGGATCCTCGACTTCCTCATTCACAGACCACAGACTGTTCGTATTGGTGGAAATGTGTCAGCCTCGATAACAATCAGCACGGGAGTGCCTCAAGGCTGCGTGCTCAGCCCCCTGCTGTACTCATTCTATACTCATGACTGCGAAGCCGGTCATAGTGCAAACTCAATCATCAAGTTCGCTGACGACATCACGGACGTTTCACTGATGAGAACGAGTCAGAGTATAGAAGTGAGATCGACCAACTGACCAAATGGTGCCAGCACAATAATCTGGCCCTCAACACCAGCAAAACCAAGGAACTGATTGTGGACTTTGGAAGGGGTGGGATGGGGACCCACAGTCCTGTTTATATCAACGGGTCGATGGTGGAGAGGGTCAAGAGCTTCAAATTCCTGGGCGTGCACATCTCTGAAGATCTTTCCTGGTCCGAGAACTGATGCAATTATTAAGAAAGCACATCAGCGCCTCTACTTGCTGAGAAGATTATGGAGAGTCGGCCTGTCAAGGAGGACTCTCTCTCTCTAACTTCCACAGGTGCACAGTAGAGAGCATGCTGACCGGTTGCATCGCCGCTTGGTTCGGCCACTTGAGCGCACAGGAGCAGAAAAGACTACAAAAAGTAGTAAACACTGCCCAGTCAATCATCGGCTCTGATCTCCCTACCATCGAGGGGATCTATCGCAGTCGCTGCCTTAAAAAGTCTGGCAGCATCATCAAGGACCCACACCATCCTGGCCACTCACTCATCTCCCTGCTACCTTCAGGTAGAAGGTACAGGAGCCTGAAGACTGCAACGTCCAGGTTCAGAAATAGCTACTTCCCCACAGCCATCAGGCTATTAAACTCAACTGAAAACAAATCTCTGAACACCAATAGACCATTATCTGTTTATTTGCACTTTATCTGCTGATTTATTGATGTGTGTATACATTTATATAATGGTGTATGGACACACTGATATGATATGTTCTGTATTCGTGCCTATTGTATTCCGTTGTGCTGATGCAAAGCAAGAATTTCATTGTCCTATCTGGGACATATGACAATAAACTCTTGACGAGTCAGAAAGAATGATACAGGGAAACAGCAAGTCACTCTATTCACAACCATTATTTTCTTGTTAAATCCAGAGCAAAGAGCAGAATATATTAATTCAATGGCTAATTCAAGCATGAAATAAATTCTCCATTAATTACAGTCATTAATTGTTCAGCATTTTTTGGATGAGCATTTTTAAACATTTATAAGTTAAATTCTCTTTTCCTTTTGGAATATTTTATCCCTTTTATATTTTGCTAGCATTTTCAAATTCTATTCAGATTTCTTGCAACTGCAGTATTTTATTTTTATATTAATTGTTTGGACATAAGAGTTGAATGGCCTGTTTTTTTTTGCAATTCTGTACATTCTCTAAAGTGTTTATGAAACATTGGCTCTTTGGTGGAATGGGATAAAGATTAACCTTAGAAGGAAAGCATTCATGACAATAGCACACACAGATTGTAATGGTTGGAGAAGTAAAATTAATCCAGTAATTTTTTGACAAGATAGTTTCCAAATCTGTATTGTTGCCAACATTCACCATAAACAGGAATCATTGCAAAATGAAATATAGCTATTTTATTCTGATGTATTTAATAAATGATAGGGATGCAAGATCAATTACTTCCTGACAATTCTGGGGCTTTTTGTTGCCACTAACATGCTCAACGAGTCACTATACGTGAAGACCACTCTTCACACAAAGATTTTTCTGAGATTTACCTTTTGCTTATTTAAACCAACTCTGCCACTACTTCAATGAATGTAGAATTCTATAACAATGAATTCTGCAATTTCTATCTCGCATTTATTTCATTTCAAGGTTGAATAACCAAATTCTTTGATCCAGGTAGGCCACCAAATTATAATTGTGCACCCAGTGGGTTTTTACAGCAATTCAACAACATCATAATAACTTTGATGATGCCACTCAGGTATCTCAGGGTGTTGTGCGTGTGTGGTCACCGTGGATTGATGATTTCCTGCATCATCGATCTCCAATTTAGCTGTGGCAGCAAAGGAAAACTTCAACTATTCTGGGTCCTTTTTTCAACCACAATAGATGGAAAGTCAAGGAGTCTATATCCCCTGCCTGATGTGTCACAGGCTCGCCTCTTACAACGTTGACTTCAGGGAGTATTGATTGCCTTATCTACGTGATAAAAGAGCGCATTTAGTTCACATGTGAAGCCACCTCAATGGTATGAATCATAGGAATTTGAAATGAATTACTGCCTTCTTTTCTCCTTAGTCAATATATTTAGGAACCAGAGTAGAGAACAGGGCTATTGACATTTTTCAAGCCTACCTGCATAATACACAAGGTTATCTGCAGCGGAGATGGTGGATTCAGTGTCTTCGCTTCTCCTAAATTTAAAAAAAAATATTGATTAATATTAGGAATCTAAACTTTGTAATATATAACTACATATATTTTGTCACAGAGCACAGAGTAAGATGTTGGAGCACTAATTCTCAAGGTCAGTTTCAGTTAAGGTCTCAACACCGAGCTGATGGAGAAGGAGGAACGGTGTGGCAGATCAGTGAAAGGAGGTCCTCAGAAAAAAACGAGAACATCACTAATAGTCACTTCCATTTTGATAACCACCTGCTTACTATCATCTGTGGGGAAATATAATGCCACAGACCCCTCACCAGGAAGTTTCCATTATTTACATCTTTACTTGCAATCCACAAAATATCCCATAAATAATTCAACGTTAGAAGTTTCATGAGAAGAAAACACTAAATGTCAAGGTTGTTGGAGGTAGGACAATGTCAGGTTATGGCTATGGGGGAGTTTGCCATGTCTCTTTGATTCAATCACATATATTTTCACACATTGTTAATACATTTCTTTCCCATTGACATAAGTAATGTAAGTGAACAAGACAGCATGTAACTCTGGCTGCTCAGGAATAATGCTGTGCCCTTGGCATCCAAATGTTATTACATTTGTGTGGAAAAATATATTAATTAACTTAAAGCAAATATTTTTTTATGATGTGCTTAGTATACATGTGAACAGTTGACCAGGTGGAATGCAAGTTCAGGCCAGTGACAGTTAGATAGCAATAGATGGTGATAATGTTATTTTTATACCAAATTATCTATAAGCTCTGTTCCTTATTAACAGGACGAAAATACATATTCTGGTGTGGAAATCACTGTGATTGTTGTGCACTTGTTTGTCATTCCTTCTTGAAAAAAGAAAGAACCAAAAGGGGTATCCTGCCTGACCCCTTTCAATGGGAGGGAGCTGAGGATTTGATAATAACAAAACAAAATATTTAATTTATGAATATTATAACAATTTATGAATATGTAACAATTAATATTTAATTGTTGATGGTAAAGCAGTGAATAACAATTTGTAATTGAATCGAACAGGCATTTTGTAAATCTTTAAAAGGTATGAAAAATATATTGAATCTTTTTTTGCAAACAAGTAGGTTTCTTATTCTGCAGAGTAATTCTCTGCCACCACAGAACCTCCCTTACCAACATCTATGATATTCTTGATGCCCCTACTTCGCACATAGCTTGAGAGTGAAGGAATGCCCATTCACTGCTAGGACAAGTATAGTTTGGACTTCATTCAAGAAGATAGACACCATCAAGATACTTGTGTGGGAAGGAACTGCAGATGCTGGTTTAAATCACAGATAGACACAAAGCTGGAGTAACTCAGCAGGACAGGCAACATGCTGAGTTACTCCAGCATTTTGTGTTTATCTATCATCAAGATACTTCATCCTCTTACCTGAAAATACACCTCTACAATAAATCGTTGGCAACACTGCCCGAAAATGTTCAGCACCATACCAAGCACATTACAAACTTGTGATCATTATAACCCAGGGCAAAGCGTGGAGGTGCATGGGAGTAGCTCTGTCTTTGTTCCTTTCTAAATGGCTCGGCATTCTGACTTTGAATTGATTGATTAAAAGATACAGCGTAGAAACAGGCCCTTAGGCCCATCGAGTCCACACCGACCAAAGATCACCTGTTCACAAAAATTTTTATGTTATCCCACTTTCACTTCCACTCCCAACACACTGGGGGCACTTAACAGAGGCTAAGTAACCTGTAAACCCACACATCTTTGGGATCTGGGAAGAAACCGAAGCATCCGAAGGAAACCCATGTGGTTATAGGGAGAACGTGCAAACTCCACATAGAAAGCACCCGAAGGATATATATCATTCTATGTTCAACATTGTTGGGTGAAAATCTTGGAACTCCCTTTCTTCACCATTACAGTGAATCTAAAAAAGTCTGGCAGCAATTATTCAAGCAAATTCTGGATATGGACTAAATGTCATTGCTTCTGCCAATGTACCCATCATGAAAATCAGCATGTTCAGGATTATCTCCATGTAGTGTAAACAATTCTGTTCAATCAGTGGGATATTACAAGTTTAAACTTGTTTGAAATTGTGTTTAACACAATTTAAGTATGTGACAATTATTAAAAGCATTCTTACTACATATTTTATAGCTTTACCTTACATGAATAAGACAGGTTTAGAGGAATATGGGCCGAACACAGGCAGGTGGGACCAGCATAGATGTGTCGGTGTGGACAACATAGGACGAAGGGTCTACGCTGTATGACTACACATATAACAGACCTCAGGTCCACGCTTGCTTACCCCTCCACACACACAAATTCAATGAGAAATGTGTTAAAACTACAATTCGCTTTGATATTTGTATAGAGTGATTTGCAAAAGTAACAAGCATTTTTTACTTACGTGTGTTCCATTATGTGATCCTCTGCATAGTAGTCTTCCAATCGAAACCTCTCCTGCAATACTTCCTGTGACATAGCTTTCATAAAAAGAGTTTTAACAATTTCACATCATATACTATTGGTACAGGAATTTACTCTTTACTACCATATTTTCGACTAGTTTTATTACAAATATACAACATTTAAAATCATTGCTGATACTAGTCAGAATATGTGCATTTTCTGTCAGGAAAATTATCAGTGTATCTCCAATAAACATTTGCAAATATCTGCTTCTGATCCCCATTAAATATCTTCCTGAAGATCAAAGATTAAATTACATGATGGGTTCGCATTGTTTCTGTTGTGCCTGGGACTACCAGCTCATGACCTGCTATTGAATCACAGAGGGGTGAGAGTGCACTAATTTTCAGGATTGCTGGCTCATTCCAAGGGGCTGCTGCATTTATTGGATAGGAATAAGTTCATCCCTGGTTGTCAGTGCTAAACATGTAATATAGAAACACCTTCACATTGTACTCAATTTTCCTGAAAATCCAAAGAAAACATAAATGCAGATCCACTATAAAGCCAAATGTCTAGACATGTGGTTGAGGATGAATTTCTAATGGCATCCTGAAAATATGTTCTTCAGCTTATTCATATAGAGGCATACAGCATGGAAATAGGCCCTTCGGGCCAAACTTGTCCATGCTGACCTAAATGTCCCATCTACGCTAGTCTCACCTGCCTGCGTTTGGCCCATATCCCTCTAAAACATTCCTATCCATGTACCTGTCCAAATATCTTAAATGTGTTATAGTACCTGGCTCAGCTACCTCCTCTGGCAGCTTGTTCCAAATACCCACCTGAGTGAAGAAAAAAAACTGCCTCTCAGGATACTATTAAATCTTTCCCCATCCACTTAAACCCATGTCCTCAGGTTTTTAATTCTCATACTTCAAGGTAAAATACATTGTGCATTCACCATGTCTATCCTCCTCATGATTGTATTCACCCTCATCCTGTGCTTCGAGGAATAAAGTCCTCATCTCCCTATAACTCAGGCCCTCCAGTCCAGACAACATCCTTATAAATCTTCTCTGCATTATTTTCAGCTTAAAGATATCCTTCCTATGCAAGGTGACCAAAACTGAACACAATGTTCCAAATGTGGCTTCAGCAGCATATAACTAACATCTCAACATCTATACTCAATATCCTGACTGTTGGGAAGGCTAATGTACGATGAGTCTTCTTAACCACTCGAGCTAACTGTGATGCCACTTTCAGGAACCTGTGTACCTGCATTCCTAGATCCCTCTCCTCCATGACAGTCCCCAGGGCTCCACCATTCACTATGAAAGTCCTGCCCTGGATTGACAATGAGAAATGCAACCAAAAGGTAAGATGTTCAAATGTTTTACATGACTATAAAATTCCAAAGCAGCAATGGTTCAAAGATATCTAGATTTTGTCTGCCATTTATCCCTCAATCTTAAACAAATGGTGATTTGCCTCAATTTGATTTTTAGTGAAACTAAACTGTGCAGCCATTTCCCAGCTACTGTAGATGACTCCAATTCAACAGTTATGATTTACATTTAAATGTCATTAGGAAAGTACTGCATTAAAATAGGCTGTTTATCCAGTTATCAGAAATGTGTTCAAGCACATTCTACACAACGATCGGTCAATAAGAATTTATCATGAAATACTCAGCTAACTTCAGCATTGCATCAGTAGACTCAGTCACCAAGGTCTGAGAAGTCACTAGTGTGTTTCAAAAACATAATTATTGCAGTGGAAATGTTATTTTGCTTTGGGATTTAAGAAAATGAGGTAGAAATTAATCCTTGTTGTGTTTGTGAAAAAAAGGTTTGTTTGTTACACAATAAAATGAGATTGGTTTGAGAAATTAACCTAATACTGGATTGAAGAAACTTTCAGAAGAATCTGTTGGCCATCCAGAACAGATTTCACCAGCATTGGAGAATGCTGAAATGCCAGTTTTTCATTCCAGGTACGAAAATGGATAATTGCAGAGTCCAGTAACATTAGGTTTCCTTTAGACAGGGTTCTGCAGAAAGCTCAGAGTTCTACAACAAAAGGTAAGCTTTTTTTAAATTAAAGTTTAAAAAAATGTTGCTGAGCATAGTACTCCCCCAATTTAACAAGATTCCCTGCTGCACCTGTTTTCCAGGACTTAACATCAGATGTTTGCCAGTGAGACAAACAGTCACTGATAATAATCTAATAGTCTAACAAACAGTTCAATAATACTGTGAACCAGTAATTATGCTGATAGTACCTCCAGGTGATACCAATGCAAGTCATGGTCTTTGACCTTCCAGTTTGGACTTGCTTTGCAGCGCCATGCTTTCTGCACCCAACATAAGGAGTAAATTGGTGCCATAGCATTTGGTGGTGCTGTTGCACAGGTCCAAATACTATGAATCTGACCTATTGACTACAAATTGCTCCTAGTGTAGACATAGGCCTGGAGAATCAGGAGGAGTTGGCCAACAAATGAGAGAGAATTGCCAACAGGGAAATAAGTGAGGAAAAGGGACCTAAGGATTGTTTCACTGTGAGCCAGCATATATTTGAATGGTTGAATGGCTTATTCCTATGACATATGATATACACCTCATAAAACAATAAGCATGGCAAACAAATGATCATTTATTAGCTTTTTTTTTTTTTTTTTAATTGCTCAAGTTGTAATTTCATGGAAATCATAAAATTATTGAAAGGAAGTTCAAAAAACAGGTAACTCCAGACCACCTACTTCAAGCCAACTATGACGCCCTCCGACACTAATCCCATCTGCCTGCATTAGGTGCCTGCTCTACACTCATGCTAAAATGCCTTCTAAACATTGTAGTTGCATAGAAACATAGAAAATAGGTGCAGGAGGAGGCCATTCGGCCCATCAAGCCAGCACCGCCATTCATTGTGATCATGGCTGATCGCCCGCTATCAATAACCCGTGCCTGCTTTCTCCCCATATCACTTGATTCCACCAGCCCCTAGCGCTCTATCCAACTCTCTCTTAAATCCATCCAGTGATTTGGCCTCCACTGCCCTCTGTGGCAGGGAATTCCATAAATTCACAACTCTCTGGGTAAAAAGTTTCTCACCTCAGTCTTAAATGACCTCCCCTTTATTCTAAGACTGTGGCCCCTGGTTCTGGACTCACCCAACATTGGGAACATTTTTCCTGCATCTAGCTTGTCCAGTCCTTTTATAATTTTATATGTTTCTATAAGATCCTTCTAAACTCCAGGGAATACAAGCCTAGTCTTTTCAATCTTTCCTCATATGACAGTCCCGCCATCCCAGGGATCAATCTCGTGAACCTACGCTGCACTGCCTCAATCACAAGGATGTCCTTCCTCAAATTAGGAGACCAAAACTGTACACAATACTCCAGATGTGGTCTCACCAGAGCACTATACAACTGCAAAGGAACCTCTTTACTCTTATACTGAAATCCTCTTGTTATGAAGGCCAACATTCCATTAGCTTTCTTCACTGCCTGCTGTACCTGCACGCCAACTTTCAGTGACCGGTGTACAAGGACACCCAGGTCTCGCTGTACCTCCCCCTTACCTAACCTAACCCCATTGAGATAATAATCTGCCCCCTTGTTTTTGCCGCCAAAGTGGATAACCTCACATTTATCTATATTATACCGCATCTGCCATGCATCTGCCCACTCACTCAACCTGTCCAGGTCCCCCTGCAACCTCCTAACATCCTCTTCACAGTTCACACTGCCACCCAGCTTTGTGTCATCCGCAAACTTGCTAGTGTTGCTCCTAATTCCCTCTTCCAAATCATTAATATATATGGTAAACAGTTGCGGCCCAGGAAACCGAGCCTTGCGGCACTCCACTCGCCAGTGCCTGCCATTCTGAAATGGATCCGTTTACTCCTACTCTTTGCTTCCGTTCTGCCAACCAATTTTCTATCCATGTCAACACCCTAACCCCAATACCATGTGCTCATAATTTAGTCAACAGTCTCCTGTGCGGGACCTTATCGAAGGCTTTCTGAAAGTCTAGATACACTGGCACCACTTCATCCATTTTACTTGTCACATACTCAAAAAATTCCAGAAGATTAGTCAAGCATGATTTCCCTTTCATAAATCCATGTTGACATGGACTAATCCTTTTATGCTGTCCAAATACCCCAATATTACCTCTTTAATAATTGACTCCAGCATCTTTCCCACCAACAAAGTCAGGCAAACTGTTCTATAAATTCTCAGTTTTCTCCCTCGCTCCTTTCTTGAAAAGTGGGATAAGATTAGCTATCCTCCATCCACTGGAACTGATCCTGAATCTATTGAACATTGGAAAATGATCACCAATGCGTCCACTATTTCTAGAGCCATCTCCCTGAGGACCCTGAGATGCAGACCATCAGGCCCAGGGGATTTATCATCCTTCAGTCCCATTAGCCTACCCAATACTATTTCTCGCCTAATGAAAATTTATTTCAGTTCCTCTACCCCCTTAGATCCTCTGTCCTCCAGTATATCTGGGAGATTGTTTGTCTTCCTTTGCGAAGACAGATCCAAAGTACCTGTTCAACTCTTCTGCCATTTCTTTGTTGCCCATAATAATTTCACCCGTGTCTGCCTTCAAGGGACCCACATTTGACTTTGCTACTCTTTTTCCCTTAACATATCTAAAGAAGCTTTTTACTGTCCTTCTTTATATTCCTGGCCAACTTCCCCTCGTACTTCATCTTTTTCAGCCCATAATGCCCGTTTTGTTTCCTTCTGTTGTCGTATGAAAGTTTCCCAATCCTCTGGCTTCCGGCTACTCTTTGCTGTGTTATACATCTTTTATTCTATCCCTAACTTCTCTTGTCAGCCACGGTTGCCTCCTACTCCCCCTTAGAATCTGTCTTCCTTTTTGGAATGAAATGATCCTGCGACTTCCGGATTATGCCCAGAAATTCCTGCCATTGCTGTTCCACCTTCATTCCTGCTAGGATCCCTTTCCCAGTCTACTATGGCCAGCTCCCCTCTCATGCCTTCATAGTCCCCTTTGTTCAACTGCATCACTGCCACTTCCGATTTAACCTTCTCCTTCTCAAGTTGCAGATTAAAACTAATCATATTATGATCACTACCTCCATGCGTTCCTTTACCTTGAGTTATCTTATCATATCTGGTTCATTGGACATCATTAAATCCAGAATTGCCTTTTCCCTGGTCGGCTCCATTACAAGATGCTCTAAGAATCCATCTCGGAGGCATTCTACAAACTCTCTTTCTTGGGGTCCTGAACCAACCTGATTTTCCCAGTCTACCTGCATATTGAAATACCCCATCACCATAGTGGCATTACCTTTGTTACATGCCAGTTTTAACTCCTGCTGCAACTTACACCCTACATCCGGGCTACTATTTGGGGGTCTGTAAATAACACCAATTAGTGTCCTCTTGCCTTTACAATTCCTCAACTTAATCCACAGTGACTCTACCTCGTCAGTCCCTATGTCTTTCCTCACACAAGGGACTGAATTCCATCCCTCACCAGCAGAGCTACCCCCCCCTCCTCTGCCCACCCTTTCTGTAGGATGTATAACCCTGAATATTAAGTTCCCATGCCCGATCCTCCTGTAGCCACGTCTCAGTAATCCCCACAATGTCATATCTACCAACCTCTAACTGAGTCTCAAGCTCATCAACTTTACTTCTTATACTTCGTTCATTCATATACAATACTTTTAATTCCTCACGCATCTCTCCTTTCACATCGATCTCTATTACACTTGGCCATACTCTCCTATCCCTTTGTGAGCTTCCTTTCCCGTTAATTCTGGGTCATTAACCACCCCTTTACTCTTACTTTCTGAGCTTCCTTTCCCTTTAACTCCATCCTCAACTATCCCATTTGACATCCCACCCCCCTTATTCATTTTTAAAACCACCCATGTAGCAGTGGCAAACCTGCCTGCCAGAATGCTGGTTCCCCCACCTGTTAAGATGCAATCCGTCCCTTTTGTACAGTTCCCCTTTACTCCAAAACAGAGATCCCAGTGATCTAAGAATCTAAATCCCTGCTCCCTGCACCAGTTACTCAGCACACACATTCAGGTCATGTATCTCCCTGTTCCTACTCTCGCCAGCACAAGGAACTGGAAGCAAACCGGAGAGAACAACCCTGGAGGTCCTGCTTTTCAGCATTTTTCCGAGCTCTCCAAAGTCACGCTGCAGAATATTCATCCCCTTCTCTCCGACATCATTTGTGCCGACATGCACTACCACTTTCCATCTGTTCAATTTCACCCTTGAGGATTTTCTGCATTCTGTCCGTGACATCCTGGATCCTAGCACCAGGAAGGCAGCACACCATCCTCGAATCCCACCTGTAGCCGCAGAAACCCCTGTCCGTACTTCTCACAATGGAGTCTCCAACTACAATGGCATTGGCTGACGTTGACCTCTTTGGTTTTGGCTCAACAGCCCTTTTTGCTTCACGAGACAGTCCACTGCTCAGTGTTTTAAACGTCCTCTGTCCTGACAGCTTCCAAGTGGGTGAACCTGTTCACAAGAGGTACAACACCCGGGGACCTTTGCATTCCAAGCTTCCCTCCCTTTCTCACCGTCACCCACTTTCTCTCTTCCAGTACCTTAGGTGTAACAATCTCACTGTAGGACTTGTCGAGGAACAACTCCGTTTTTCTCGGACGAACCTGAGGTCATCCACTTGCTTCTCCAGTTCCCCAACACAGTCCTTCAGAGACTGTACCTGGATGCACTTCTCACATTTGTAGCAGCCAGAGGCACCAGCAGTGTCCTTTGACCTCCGCCACATACTGTAAGCATCACACTGAATCAGCTTGCTTGACATCTCCTTCTTTCGTCTCTTTCTCTCCAGCATTTGCATAGCCTCCTCTCCTCAGCCTCCTTGCTGAAGACTCTTGAGGCAAACACTCACACTTTTCTCACAGGATAATTCCCTCACTGCCACTTCCTAAGCGCCATCTTGCTTATATTGACTGGATAAATCACCTAATTAACCAATTTACAAACCAAATTCCTCAGTTTTCAACTGTTTTTCCCCCCCCTCTGACTCACTGCTAACTCTCCTCCCACTCGGGCTAGAGCCAATCAGTGTTTTCTCCTGCTTCTCTTTGTTGCTGTTGCTTCCAAATCCACGGGAGCTCTGAGTAAAGTCTGCCTGTGCTTTGCCTCTCCTTTTCAACTGTTTTCCCCCTCTGACTCACTGAGTTGTATCTGCCTTCATCATTTTCACTGGCAACTCCTACCATATATTGAAGATAGATGCAAAAAGCTGGAGTAACTCAGCGGGACAGGCATACGGTAGTGGAAATCTGAAGAGATTTTCCACTACCATATATTCATCACCTTCTGTGTAAAATCAAACCCCTTTAAATTTCTTGCTTCTCACCTTGGATCTGTTTCCTTTTAGTTTCCAGACTACATCGAATATATTTATTCACTGTATAATTTTATAAACTTCTTTTAAGATCACGCCACAGCCTTCTATGTCCCGGTGAGCATAAACACGGCCTTCCCAATATCTCTTTCGAACTGCAGCCCTCCAATGCCAGCATCAACCTTGTCTGCTTGCAACAACATGTCGCCACAGACAGGCGCCATCTTAGGCTTTGGGCTTCTTGGTGGAATCATTCGCAATTAATACAAACAAGGTAATAAGATTCTGTACAGTAAAATTTCCAATTAGAAGCAAAATAAAAATGCGGTCGTACATTAAAAATATATAATTTCTGGGCATAAATAAAAAATGGTGGTAAACCTTAAATTAAGAAAGAAAAAGCTGACAGCATTCAACAGGCCATGTTAATATCTGTGGGGAAAGAGTTTCATGTTTCAGGTCAAGGACACTTCATCAAAACTGAAAAAGTGAGATAAGGTTATTTATCACTGCCTGCTTCCTTGTCATAACATTATGCTTTCAACCTGGAATGGGAGGCATTATTTTAATTTCATTAATTTAAAAGTCATAACCAGATGATACTTTCTCTTTCCTTTTTGGTAGTTTTTAATGCCCAGAATGTTAGTTCACATTTTTAAAGTCCACATTAAATGGCTTTAAGTTTTAGGAAATTGTACTCATTGATAATTTAAGCTAATCATTACGAATATGTAAAAGAATTTCAGTTAATATTTTCCAGTTAGCATCAAATATTTGCCCAATTTGATAAAAATAGACACACCTGACTCCCTTGACCCTTGAACTAATCTAAATTTCATCATCTCAAAAGCAGACCATTCTGCAAATCTAAATTGGTAGAGCACTGATAATTTTCATATCTACTGGGGAAACCAGAAGAAGAGGCAGCACACACATCCAACTGCACTGGCCAGCGCCAAGAATCATTTGCATGCAGTGTTTGGGATTTAGGTCTACCAAAGAAGTATTAACAATTAATATGAGGTATACAGTTTGATTCTGGACAGTCAATTTCATAATCCCCTTAAGTCTGATTATAGGAGGGTCTGGGGCACATTAGTTGCGTTTTAGTAGAATCTGTGATTGAGATTCAGGTCATGGGATGTAAATCATTTTATGTGTTCAAATAAATATTGAGGCTAATAAATGGAGGGACATCACTAATAATTTTTTATATCCAGTGTTAGTTTAAATCATAATTGGCTCCACATCTCCAGGAGAGGGCGTAATTGTAGAGCGATGAATTGGACAATTCAATTCGACCAGGAAAGTTTTTGAATAAATGTAGACAGCTCAAAGAACCAGCCTAGGGTACATATTTAATGTTTACTACACAGAGATATCTCCTGAGAGCTGGCTAAAATATGTAAATTAGAAATATAGAATTAGAAAAGTTTACCCTTGTCACTAGTATGTAAACACGGCCATTTCAATTTGCCACACTTCCATCAAAGTGACCTGATAGGCAACATCCCATTGTGCCTTTTAAAAAACACATTATATGAAGGATAAGTACACTAGATTTTAGCATCATTCCATTGTCCAAGCTAGATACAGATATAAAAATGATTGTTAACTAAAACTGAAGTTTTCTTTTATATATTTTTGTCAAGGGTAGACACCATGGAAACATGATATTTTCAGTTTTTTTTGCTGCACTCAAACATCACCTCACCACAATAAAATCACAGCACAAGAAAAAGGAAAAATGTGAGAAGTAAATTTTAATTTGATGGTAAGTGTTTTTAGGATAATGAACCAGAAAAGTTATTCCTTCATCACATATTGGCCATGTACTGCTTCTCTGCAAATGTAACAATCACTCTACTGGTCCTGGTGCTAATTCTGGCACTACTAGTGGAGGGATTGGCTGTGTATATATCTTCTGCAGAAAGGCAAATATCCCTTAGAATTGGAACTTCAAAGCCACTACCTCCTGAATATGGATTACTTTCCATCTCGGAATATGAAAAAGTTAGTTTCTGCAATGAACTTACTGGTAGCAGTAAGCTTGTTCCAAAACCTCCTCAGTTACGAAGGCTAACCATGGAACTAATATCCTCACTAATTTCACCTAAGCTTTTTTGCAATCCTGTGTGCATGTCTTGCAGATTTGTATTGATCTGCTTCAGGCCAATATGGATAGTATTCCATATATTGGCCATGTCCACCTGAAGTGCGTTTTGGATCTCTGCAAGCCCAATCTTTAGGGCACTCAAATGGTCTGTCATTCCAGCCTGCAAAACAAGATGCAGTTCTGCAAGAATGCTGCATGCAATGTCCGTTGCACCATGACTGGTTTGTAGCTTGCAGCTTTGCCACATTAAGCGGATTAAGCTCATGCAAATCAGTGAAATTTGCATGCATGTGGGCTTCGAGATCAGCCACGGCAGCTTGTAGGTCCCACATGATTGCATTCTTAGCCTCTTGTAGCCCCAAGAACAGAGCCTGAATATTCAGATCAAGCCAGATCCTGCGGCATTACAACTTGCATCTGGTGACACCTACGTAGCCCTTGTCAGATGGTCTGGAAACTGTCTCCTCCACCAACTGTGCCACAACTGCCTGTTTGAGAGGTGGCCAGTTGCATTGAACGCTCCCAGCACAGGTGACCGTGATGACTCACTTGAGCTCCTCAGGTAGTTATCTTGATGCTTGATCTAGCTGGCTTCTCCAGCACTAATCGGACTGGCACATCTCTGTAGGTGGGACGAGACAACTATGAAGTTAGCCTTTGATGAGCTCTGATTAAGCAGATTGCTTCTATCTAGATAATAAAATTAATCAAATTGCATTTGGTGTGATGATGATAAAACTATCGAATGGCAACATGAGGCAAGGTTCAACGTATTCAAGTTGAAGGGATGACATGCGAATGTAACAGATCACTGCAACAATCTGTTCCAACCCATTTGTACTCCCCAGGGCAACTTTCAGGGGCCATAAGAAACTGCAGATGATGGAAACTTTGAGCATATAAAAAAACAAAGTGCTGGAGGATTTCAACAGGTCAGGCAGCGTCTTGTGGAGGAATGGACAGATAACATTTCGGGTCAGCAGCATTCCCTCTCAAGCTTGGAAAAGAGCAGCTGAGCTGGGACAAAGCTCGCAATTGAGCTGGTGGATATTGTGGGAGGGGAGGGTGGTGAATTGCCATAAGGGTGGAGCATATTCAAAGTAGTCTAGAGAAAAAAAAGGAGACAAGGGTGTCAGATAAAGAAGAGTAGGAATGAAATGTAAAGCAGACGAGGGGATGTGTGGAGAAAGGACAGGGGAAGGGAAAACATGGGGTTAAAAGGGGAAATTGAGAGTGAAAAGGTAGAGCAGGGTGATGGGATTTTGGGAGATGGTGGGAGAAATGTGTATGCACTGAAATGAGGAGATTTTGCAAGAGAGAGGGGAGATAGAAGAAATATTTGCAATTCACTCTTCATATTGTTGGGTTGCAAGCTACCCATGTGGACCAAGGAGTTGTAAAAGGAGTGTTCAACATATAGAAAGTGGAAAGGAGTGAATTCACGCACTGTGCTGAATATGACATAAAGGTAGGATTGGACATTAGAATCCAGGAAGTGCAACAAGACAACATAGGATGGCGACAGTGGTGCAGGCTGGTAGAGCTTCTGCCATCCAGCACCGAGCCCTTTGTTTTGATCCTGACATCAGTGCTGTCTGCATGGAGTTTGCATTTCACCCTTTAACCACGTGGGTCTCCACCAGGTGCTTCAGTTTCCTCCCACATCCCAAAGATGTGTGGGTGTGTAAGTTAAACTGGCCACTGTAAATGAAGTCTGATATGTAGGGGACCGGTTGGTAGTGGATAACATAGAACTAGAGTGGTGATCAATTTCTAAATACTTTTTTTCTAAGATATTTTCCACCAATTGCTTCTATCAATTTAAGTCTTTTGTTCCATTTTATTTGATTTCTTTACTGTGATGTTTATAATTTATGTATTGTTTTTTGTTTCTGATCTTGGTTTTCAAAGAAATACATGTCACATTTACAGTAATTCAAATTTTTTTTCTATATGTGTATTTATGACCCAGAGCCATTTTTGCCTTCTGCCATTCATAATTATCTATTTTTTTGATCAATTTTGCTGCAGCAGCAGTGAAATAAATGCTTAAATTCTTTTACTTAGCAGTCGTCTTCTGATTTTTTCAGAACAATTTCACATTCACTCACAGATATATCTTGTTTAAAAATAAATTTAAATTATCCTGATATGTTTATTGGGATTGCCTTGCAATAATAAAAATGGATTATATGACATTTTTTTTCCAAAACAGAATGTATGAATTCCACAAATTAAGATACAAAAGATTAAAGTAATTTTGACACTTTGGAAAATGAAGCAACTACAAGGTTCATTGTTGCCTCAATTTACTGACAGATACTCGAATATATATCATCTACTTTAAATACCTTTGCAAAACAGTAGATGTATAACTGTGTTACGTTCTGAACCTCTCCAGTATTTTACCTGTGGGTAATTCCTATAATAAAAAAAAATATATTTTGTTCGATTTCACACAAAAACACTCCAGCGTGCTTAAAAACCTGGGGTCTTTTCTAATGTAGTGCTATAATTATATTAATTGTTAAAGCTTAATTATCTGTTATGGTGTGTTCCAGAGCCAAAGAATCCAAGAGACTTACAGCGTGCGTAAACAGCCCCTCAGCCCACCTGCCCTCAACCGGCCAACAAGACCTATCTAACTAGTCTCACCTCCTTTTTTTGGCCCATATCCTCTAAAACTGTCCTATCCATGTTCTATCTACATCTTTCTTATCTTAAATGTTGCGATAGAACCGTCCACCAACAGTTCATCCCTACACCCACCACCATTTGGTGAAAAGATTTACCCCTCTGGTTCCCGTTAATCTTATCCCCCTCACCTTAAACCTTGGTCTGGGTATGGGTGGGGCAAAATGGGGGGGGGAGGAAGGGGGGGGGGG
>CM069141.1:31449597-31482423 GCA_035221665.1 Okamejei kenojei
GTTAGTCGTTCATGGTGACTCGAGTTGCATCAAGTTGGAGTCGGCGGCGTTTTTTTCTAGGCTGATCGAAAAATGTCCACGAGTTAAGAAACGGTCTGTGAAAGTAGTGTGACAGGCCCTTTACTAAGTGCGCAATATTCAACTCAGACATCATGCTGCCACGTCAAAGTCCCCACTGTAACCTGCCCCCATATACTCATGCAAGTAGAACAATTTGCAGAGATATCGCGTATGTTACTTTCGGTTGAAAAAACAAAACATTGCAAACCCTCCTGCCCATGTCGTTACATTTATGTCAATTAAGTATGATGTCTGAGGTAACATCTGTGTCGTAGGAGGTGGAACGTACCTGTGTCTACTTTTTCAAATCATCGTTTGCAAAGTCAGTCTTATTACTGGAGAAAACCTCTCATTACTTTCTCTGTTCACTGGATGGAAAAGTACTGCACCATCTGAAATTTATCTTCGTGGGACTATGATTTTGAATTCTGACGAATCTTTGTGTTCTGCACTCATTCTTGTACGCGTGTAAAATGACTTTCACAGTAGTGGGCAGATGTCACAACATAAATACATGAATAAGAACATTGTGTTACCTGCGAAATACTTTATGTGTAAGTCTTCATCCATTACAGATTATGATTCGCAATGTGTCCACGCTCTAGTGTGCTTATTCACTATATCACCTAAAGATGTCAGCTATAATTTGGAAAATAACATTCATCAGATGGACTTCAGCATATGAAAAACATCGCCTATTGCCAGTGGCATCCATGCCAACCATGGTGTACTTCATTCCACATCGCATAATTCCTATGCTCAATCCCATTTTTTGCTGCACTTTAACCGCTATTATGCCTCCCAATTCCCCACCAGTCCCACCTCACTCACTAAGGACAATTGTCAACAGTAAACCTTGTTAATCTACCCACTTTTCAGTTGTGGTGTCTCGCTTGCACAGCCCAGTGTGGTCATTGATATTGATTGTATCTAACTGCAAGTAACCCTAGCTTTCCCACCCTCACTGTCCAAACACCCACTTAGTTTTCTCTCAACTAGTTTTACATGACCATCTGATTCATTTACTGATTGTATGGGCTCCTTGTGACCTTCTCTCAGCTACAATGAACCATTCTCACATTTCCTTGTCATGTCTGCTATCTATTGAAATCCCCAGTGTCTTGAACACCTCTGCGTAACCTCCATGCACGTCTCTAGTGCTCCCTTCCCTGAACTGAACTCAGTCTGAAGAAGGGTCTTGACCGTCATAATCGTTACTCCCATTCCTCTCCAAAGATGCAGCCTGCTGTCCCCGCTGAGTTAATATCGCGAGCTCATTTTGTGATAGGGAGTGTGTGTGTCCCTAGAGCATAAGCTAGTTAGTGTGTGACACGAGTGTACCTTAGTGCCAGGTTGGAAAAAAAAAACTCAATTGAGGGTTCATGAAGTTAATGTGAATTATACTCATTGCGAGAGTTAGTGGAGGTTAGAGAAAAACTAAGCCACCAATAGGTTCTAAGTGAGAGGGTACTGATTTAAAGAGGACTTTGAAGGACTAATCTTTTCACTCGTGAATATTGTGTATCTATGCTATGCGCATGTCAGGGATGACGGTGTGAGTACAATTATCGAGCTGACAAAAAATAACTAGGTGAATAGTACATGGCATAGCAAAGATTTAGTTTTAGATTGATATGGGACTGGGACACAGAAAGTGATACTGCAGCCGTCAGTTTAGCGCATAAACTTGTGTTAGCTGAGATGAGTTAGGCCAAACATGCGGTAAAGTGTTCTGGCGTATAGCCTTATGACACGTACTCCCATAGTATAAAAACCAATAAACAATATAACAACTTACAGCACGGAAGTAAGCCTTGTCGTCCTTCAGTCCGTTGCGATTTCGCCGCACCATTTGTTTGTCCCTAAGTCCCATCTAGTCCGCACTCAGACCATACCCCTCCATTCCCTTCACTTCCAAATTCCTATCCACTTTACTCTTAATGTTAATAATCATCCATGCCTCCGCACCACTTTGCCGGGAAGCTGATTCCTACACAGCCACCACCCCTCTGGTGTAAAGAAGTTCACCCTCTCGACTTACCCCGTGGAAACCTCTGTCCCTATGTTTCATGTCATGCCTCTTGTTTGATATCTTGCCGTACCCTCAATGGGAAAGAAACGTATCCATGTCAACTCGTGTCTATTCCCTTCATCATTTGTTAAAGACCTCAATCAAGTCCCCTTAACCTTCTGCGCTCAAGAATAAAGGACCTAACCTTGTTCAACCAACTTCATGCCATAAAAAAACATGCACTACAACTTCGATTGCTATAAAAAACAGCCCAATAACTTAACCAGTTTCTCAGAAATCTTCTTGATTTCTTTTTAGTCTTCGGTGGATGCATCTCAATCTTTTGGACGGTCTCCTTGTGTTGTCTCTACCATTTGGTTGTTAATGAATTATTTTTTGAATTTTGGTGGACTTCCTGGAATTTGATGACTTCACTTTCTGAACCAGGCATGGGTTCAATTTGAACACATTCGTCACGATCAAATGGTGTGCTCATCCATCGTGTAAACAAAGAATCATTTGATAAATGTGAAGCATTTTGGATTTGTTATCACCATTGTGCACAGACACATATATTATTTGATTCTGCACGATTTGCTACTTATTGTGCCTACGTTCCTACTGTGATATTGCCATGGGAAGATTAGAATGGGGTGGACTGGTGGTGTTTTGGTGTGGATTAACTAAAAGCTCATAAATACATACCTGATTTGTATGCTTACTGTTCGTGTCTGCTCTGTATTATCGAGCTGATAATTTCGTATTGTTTTCTAATAAGTTGTTCTGTTCACATTTGGCTGGAACTACTAGTGAACATATCAACGTAGTTTTAGGGTCACTAGTCTCTACAGCACAGAAATATGCTCTTCAGCCCCTAAGTTGCCGTGCATCGCCAACAAAGATACCCATTTACTCTGTTTCGGCTCACAGTGTTCGGCACGTTTCGTTGTGTTTTTAAAATATCCATCGCAAAACGTTTTCTATTCATGTACCTATCCAAATTTTTTTTTTAGACAATCGTGGACCGTCTCAACTCACCTCTCTTCTGGCTGACTTGTTCCTATATGTACCACACCATTACCGTCTGTGTGCAAACGTTGACCCGTGTGGTTCCTATTACTATGTTCCTCTGTTTCCCTCTCTCACTCTATGTGCCTCTGGTTCTTGAATCTCTACTCTAGGTTTAAATAAAAACTCTTTGTGCTCTGTTTGCCACGCCTATCTATTCTCTTCACGGATTTTATTCACTACTGAATAAGATCACTCTTCAGCATCCTCGCTGCAAGGAATTAAGTTACTAGCCTGTCCAACCTTTTCCTATAGTTCATAATGCCAAAGTGTACTGGTAACGCTTGTAATATCTTTCTATGCACTCTTTTAACTGCATAAACAACATCAGCCTTATAGCAGGGGTGACTCGCACAAAAAAAACTGAACATTAATACACAGGTATTTCAAAGTGTGGCTCCGCCCTCCACTCACATTTTCTGTACACTGTCATGTTACAAAAAAAAACATTCCCTCTATCCTCGTATGCAATCTGATTATCCTGACAGATGCAGTCCAATGTACTGTGAAAAGCACTTCATGTTTTGACTCCTATCTACCTGTGACACCACTTTCATGGAACTAGTACCTACATCTAAGTATTCTCTGCTCTACCAAAACTGACTCTCCAGGGCCAAGTCCATTCATTGTCGGAAAGTCCTGCCCTTGGTGTGTCTTGTGACTTCAACCAAAAAATGTCAGCACTGTACACGCATGCACTTAACTCCTCATTAGCCATTCCGTCAGTCATATTTGCCCAACTAATCAGATCCTACTGCAGTTTTAAATGATCATCTGTTCTCTATTTACGACACCACCCACCTTTGCAAACTTACTATGATGCTCCTTCTTTACATTTCTCTCTTCCCAATCGTTGATATAAATCCACAAACTGTGTGCAAAGGGTGCGTTCCAGCCTCTAATCCTGGAGTCGTGCCATAGCCTGACTATCACCTGGCATCAGTTCAAAATACAACTTTTCATACATCTGCGCTTCTGAATCCTCCATGGAAGCCTGTTCTCTATACTGTCGCATAGCTCTCCCTGGATCCTCATGGCGCAATCTACTCATTCCAGAGCATCCATCCATGCAAAATTCCCTTTATCTTCACAAAAAGCCTGCTGAAGTCCCACGTAAACAATGTCTATGTGCGTTTGCCCTCAACCTTTTGGATACTTCTTCACTAAAAACTTTAAAGATGATATACAGGTGTGTTAAAAAGGAGATATAGAATGGATTCCCATTCACTGCCAATGTGTTTATAGCATATTAAGTAACAAGAACAGTAACCGCACGAGTCGGTCATCAGTTAGGTCGAGTTAATCTGGAAGTATTGTGTACATTTGCTGCGTCACCACACCATTGAGTGAATGTGTTTGCCGTTGGAGTGGTGCAGAAGAGAATTTATAGGATGTTGGAGATAGGAGAATTACAGTTACAAGGTGAGACTCGGAATAGATTGGATTTGCTTTCCCTGAGGAGGTGAGGTGGTGACAAATGGAGAAAGTAGAGATTCAAGAATAATAAATTAGAAGGTAAAAAATCAATTATTTCAATGGATCAGGGGTGTCAAGCACAAGAGGGTGTATGAGTTTAAGGCGAGAGAGCAGGAGGTAGACGTGAAGTACAGTGTATATGAGGTTTGTATGTGGTTGGCGAAACCTGAGGAACACGCTGATGAAGATGTGAGCGGAGGCAGCACCAAGTTACTCTCACACCATTTTTGCAGAGAGATCTTGGCACAAATATTTGAAATACATCGTAACGATGGTCTAAATGGGATCGTAGTTGTGTTAGATAGGTAAAGTGGTAGATAACATGGACACTAAGTGGCAAAGGCCTGGTTCTGTGACTGATCGTGGACTTTGACTGCAGAGATGTTATTGGTTAATCTAATTTATGTACAACTGCCCATTATTGGCAGAGGCAGCTCATTCAGTCAGGTTTTATTAGTTACAATCTTTTGTTCTAGCCTATGCATTTAATCTCTCAATTGCTTTCTTTAGACTACATAGGACAGACCTAGGGTAGGGCATGCATCAGCTTTGCATTTAGTCACATTACAACTGTTTCTTCTCTCAGACCTAACAGCGTGTTTGAACTTTAATCATATCTTTCCCATCAATGTGTGAAGTTGCAACTTTCAATGATGTTCATGCTTAAAATCCATTTCTTTAATCTGACTTAGTTTCTCAGGTAACAAAAAAGCTGGGAAACTCAGCGGGTGTGAAGCTCCCCCCCCCCCCCCCCCCCCGGGACAGCATCTATGGAGCGAAGGAAATTAGGCCATGTTTATGGGTTGGTGACCCTTCTTCAGACTGATGATGTGGGGTGGGTAGACCGAGGGAAGGCGGGAAGAAGAAAAGGACAGAGATGGAGACAGTGGGAGCATCTAGGGAAGGGGAGAGGGAAAGAAGAGGAAAGGCATGTGGACTACCGAGAAATTAGAGAAAGTCAATGGTCATACCGTTGGGGTGTGTAAATACACATTGAGTGCTGCTCCGCCAAGAAGTATGGTGGGCATCACTCTGGCGATGGCCCAGGACAGAAATGTACGGGTATATAGGAATGTGGGAGGGAGAGTTAGAAAGTGCTGAGCACTGAGAGATCAGGTGGTGGTTATTGCGAACCAGAGCGGAGGTGTTGGGCGAAGCGAATCACCAAGCCTACGCTGGTCCTCACCGATGTAGGAAATGCTGACAACTAGAGCAATAGATGAAAGTGGTAAGGAGGTGTAGGATGAATCTATTAGCGCACTGGAAAAGACTGTGCTGAGTCCTTGCGATGGTGAGCAGTCCGCAATCAATTCTTTTAGTCGCTCAATGGCTCTAAAATTTCAACAAGGGAGTTACGTTTTTTGTGCAATGGTACTTCTGAATTCAAAGTGAATGGTTATTACTGAACGTGCTGGAATAATATATTGTACTTTCGGAACAATATGATACGGCTGCAGGCTGGGGCCAATTTCGCAAGTCATGTGTATCAGTCATGCATATTTAATCAGTTGTCTATACTTTGAAGTAGCCCTTGATAATATTTGCAGTGCCTTAGCTGCTTGTGACAGAGATAATGTGAATTTGCTTCACTTGGTTGTCTTAAGTCAACTTTTAATGCCAGTCATGAGTGATATGTATCTCTTTTGAATTGCTGCCTAATTGGCAATTAACTCACCTGTCATGGAGACCGCTGCGATCTGCAGTTACTGATATGCTGTTCTCTGTATTGATAACTGAAACAATTCACTGCTCTGACAATACTGCGGTTATGTAATTGATTGCCATTGCAATGATAGCAACCTGCAGACTGAACAGAATATCACCATTTGGTTTCAGACTTGGTTTTGTGATCTTGCGACTTTGCTCTCAGATTGCCGAGTGCAATTCTGAAAAGCCATTCCATGTGATGCGCACAACTTCTCTGGCAGTTTTCTAGCAATGCAGACAATTCAACATACAACAATAGTACACAATAGTTTTGTAGAAGGAACTGCAGATGCTCGCGTCTAAATCGAAGATAGACACACAAAAGCTGGACACACTCAACGGGACAGGCAGGGCATATCTGAGAGAAAGGAATGGGTGACAGTTTTGGCTCGAGAAGTAGTCTGCAACCCCCGAAATGTAGGCCCATCCTTCTCTCCAAAGTACACACAGCACGGAACAAGCGCGTCTTGGCCGACAATATTTGTGCTGAACATGATATCTACTTAAAATATTCTCTACCACCTGCACTTGCCCCATATTCCTTACTTCCATCAGATTTCAATTGTGTCCCTATTGATGCGCGATCTGCAATCACATGAAAGCCCATGGAATGACAAATTCCTTAGAGGATTAGGAGATGCAGAATGTTGATGGATATCTCCTGGAGAAACTTCTACAGATGTACTAGACCGGTTGCTTTGCGGCTTGGCTCGGTCCCCAACTCGAAAGCCCGGATTGAAGGAGGTCAGTAAAGGTGGGTGTACATAACCCATTCCATTACGTGGTACTGACCTCCCCACTTTGAAGGAATCTATAGTAAAGGGAGGAAATGCCATTAAAAGGCAGCCTGCATCATCAAGACCCACACCAACCCTGACCACGGTCCTCATTGTATGCTCCTCCATCAGGAATGAAGGTATTGGAGTCTCTGAAAAACTGCAACATCCAAGATTCAGGAATAGTTTCTCCCTTCAACCATCAGGCTATTAAACACTACAAACTCCAACTAAAACTCGAACCATGAACTGCCTGATTGCACTAGAGACTTGGAAACTTTGTTTTTATTTTGAGCACTTAAAAAAACAAAAGATTACTACTGAAACTTTTGGTTGTTTATTATGGTGTGTCTACTGAGATATTATGTTTAACTGCTTGCCATCAATCAAGCACTAGAATTCAATTTCTTTCATTTCGGGACATGCAACAATAAAGCACTTTGATTCTTCTCTCTTGACTCTTGAGACTATAAATTGGCACATGTGTCTGTTTTCCACTACCAAACATCTGCATGCAATTTACATGCATATATCACACTGTGTAACAAAAAAACTTGTTTTGTCCCATACATAGAACATAGATGCATGGAGTATTTTTGCCCAGAGATTAGGGAATTGAAGACCAGAGGACAAAGTTCCAAGGGAAGGGGAAAAGATTTAATATGAAATCTGAGGGATCACTTTTTTCACACAAAGGGTGAGGTAGGGGTATATGGAACACAAGTTGCCAAAAGAGGTAGTTGAGGTCTGGGACTATCCCATCATTTAATAACAGTTAGACAGGTACATGGATAGGACAAGTTTTGAGGGATATGGAACCAAGCGCAGGCAAGTGGCGTCTAGTGTAACTGGGGACATTGTTGGCCGTGTGTGGCGAGTTGGACTGAAGTGCCTGTTTCCACACTGTATCACTCTATGACTCTATGACTCTATAGAACGGTACAGCACACGAACAGGCCGCCTTTGACCCCAATGTCTATGATGATCATTGTCAAGCTTCAACTCCTCTACTTGCATGTGATCCAAATCAGACTCAATTTTGTTGCATATTCACTGCCCTATCTCCTTTAAACTTTCCCTCTGAAACTTATTGCTATCACTCTAGTCCTTGACTGTCTATCTATATCATGTCTCTCCCCTCATCTTCCTACACTCCTGAGAAAACAATCCACTGTTTGTCCTAACTCTCCTTTCAGTTTAGTCACTCTAATCCATTGGCAGTCAGTATCCTGGTAAAACTATTTTGCACATTCTCCAAACCCTGTACATCCTTCCTGTAATGTGAGGTAACTAGAATTAAACACAATATTCTAAATACTCCCTGACCAAATGCGTTTTATAAAGCTGCAACATGACTTCCCTTCTCTTACACTATATGCCCACTGGTTGAAAACAGGCATATCATACACATCTCTTTACCATTCTACCTGCTTGTGTTGCTACTTTTGTGGAGATATTGTCTTGGACCACAAGATCCCTCTGTATATCAATGCTGATAAAGGTCCAGCCATCATCTGTATATGTTCCTCTTATATTTGTTCCTCACAGTACAACATTTCACACTTGCCCAGATTAAGCTCCAACAGCCGTTTTCACCATACATAGCTTTAATTTATCAACATCATCTGTGCCTGTTGTGTATTGTCTGATGGTCTTCTTCACTGCCCACAATTCCACCAATTGTTATGTTGTCTGCAAACTTACTAACCGACCCATCTATTGTTTTTGTCAAAGGCAATGCTATATATCACAAACACCAAAGGATCCAGCACTGATCTCTGCAGAACACCACTGATCACATATGTCCAGTCAGAATAACAGTTTTCCACACATTGCCCTATGTTGTCTATGGGTAAACCTGTTCTGAATCCAAAACTACCAAGTCAGCATGGATCCCTTGCATTTTAATTCATCTGGATGAGCCTTCCACAAAGAGCCTTGTCAAACATCATAGTAAGGTTCACATAGATAGACATCCCCTGACCTACACCTTCATCAATCACGTCCACAAACTCAATCAAGCTTGTAAAGAACACAACTTGTCATTGTGCGAAGCCATGAGAACTGTCCCTACTTTGCTGATTCTCTACCAAGTGCGAGTTAATCCAATCCCAAATAATGCCCACCGATAGCTTTCCCTACCATTGATGTGAGGTTCACTGTCCTGTAATTTTCCTGGCTTATTTTTATTTTTCCTTCTTAAATAAAGGAACACACATTGGCGACTCTCCAGTCCTCCGGACGCCTAACCTGTGTCTAGAGAGGATACAAAGATGTTAGTCAATGCCCTAGCAATCTCCTCTCTTGCCCTCTCAATAACCTGGGCTAGATTACATTAGGCCCTGGGACTTATCACCTTGTAATATTATTTTGCAAGCTCAATTATCTTGTCGTTTGAATGCTTAAAAACCCCCCCCCCCTCAGCTTTATGTATGCTCACACATACAAAAAATAAAAGTCTCAGCGCTTTGTAAAATCACCCCTAGTTCCAGATTTACCACAATAACTACAAGAGAAAATGTCTCTCCAAATCTCGTCTACAGATGCACTGTAGATTGGCAACCTATTGGGATGCATCACAGTTTGGTACACCAACTGTCTGCCCAAGACAGAAATAAATTGCAGACAATTGCAGAGAGCTGTGGTCGCAGCCCAGTCCTTCACATGAACCAGCCTTTTCTCACCCACCCCCAAAATATATCATACATTTCCTGCAGCCTCATGAAAGCAACCAAAATTATCAAGGTCCACTCACACCCAGTCATTCCCCTTTGTGTCAGGCAGAAGATAACAAAAGCTTGAACGCAAGTGCCACCTGATTCAAGAGCAGCTTTTTTTACCCCCCCACTGTTTATCAGACCTTTGAATGGACCTCTCATATGCAAACATGTTTTCCCAATCTTCCACTACCAATGCGTACCTGGCCAATGTACCTTTTTTTTGTTTATCTCCACTTTACCTGTAGTTTTTGATATTTTGCACTGTTTATTTTCTGCTATGCATCTCCTGTTTGTACTCGTGTATGGAACAATTTTGCCCCAATAGTACATTAAACCAAGTTTTCTCACTGCAAAGTGTGCACCTGATAAATAATACACAATTCAAATATATGATTCCTCAAATTCTTATATTTGTTAATTGTGTGTATTCCCTCTCACCTCTCATATCTAGGCTTGTCCAACCTTTCATAAGATGTTAAGAAAACACATCCATGTTCGAGGTATTAGATTTTATGCCTTTCTCTATAATCGCGCTTCATCCTTCTCTATAATTCACACCTTCTTTAAAGAGGATGGCCAATATTGTGCACAGTAGACCAGATGTGGTCGGTCCCATCAATACCCTATTTAATTGAAGCAGAATATTCCTCATTTTGTATTTAATTCCCTGTTCAAGAAATGATAGTGTAAATGAAAACTTTTACAAAACTCTTAAGTGTACAACATCTTTTAATGATAGCACTGGGTATTACACACACCTTCAAGCACCGGCTACATTTTCTACTGAGGGGAAGGCGTATGATTGATGTTAACTGGCGGGGTTAATTGGGAGTGAGGTAACTATATTATTGGTTCTTGCATATAAACCAATCTACATCCTTCCCCTTAGAAATAAAAAAAAACAGATTGTTGTCACGACAACCGAATTAAACAGCAGATTTAATAAACGAAATTCGCCGTAACAGCGAACACTGGCGCTTACTGATCCTGCCCCGAGCGCGTACGGATGTCCTCCCCCTCCCCCGAAAGAGCAGAAGAAGCAGGAGGACGCAAGGCAGCGGGGAATGCGGGAACAGGGAAGGGGCATTGGTGGCCGTCTTCTTGTTGGGGAGGGTAAGAAAACAGGAGAGGGAAACCGCGATCGGCAACAGGGGACCCGCGCAGAGGGAACCAGGCGCCCAGCGACGGGACCGAGGCATGCAGGGAACACCAGCCGGGGCGGCAGCCGGCTTGCTGATAGGCGTGGAAGTGGAGGGGGCATAGGGCCCAGGGGGCTGCGGCTGTGCTCGCTCATTAACCGCAAGCAGGTGTTGTCGGCTTTCTTCGGTAGATGGAATCCCCTCACAGTCGACCAGATACGAACGAGGTGAGTCGGCCACCCCAACCACCGGTGGCCAGACGACGGTAGTGCCCCACTGGCGGTCTGCAAACGAACAACCTGTAACCTGCACTCTCTCCTCTTCCGGCAACAGAGGATCGAGTGGTCTGCACGACCGATCGTGGGAACGCCGCTGGCTGTCATGTTTCTCTTGAATTCGCCTCTGCACGGAGGCGGGCTCCAGCACCCGAGGTTTCAGCTGGCGCTGGGCAATCGGACGGTGGATCTGGTAGTTCTGGACATCAGACGCTGAGCAGGGGACCCCATGCCGATCCCTGGAAACAGTCCTGAGGTTCAGGAGATCCAAATAACACAAATCAGAATTGGATAGTTCGCGCCTGTTCCATCAGAAGCTTGGCGCTGCGGACGGCCCGTTCTGCTAGGCCGTTGCTCTGTGGGTACTCTGGGCTGCTGTGAAATGCACGAAGTTCCACTTGTCGGCAAAGCATTTTTGAATTCTCGGCACTTGTAAACTGGCTGCCGTTGTCAGTCTGCAGCCTGACCGGGGTCCCAAAAGTGGAGAAGTGTTTCCGCAGCTTGCGGATCCACCATCTCCGACGTGAGGGATGTCAGCAAATCCACTTCGAACCAGTTGGAGTACGAGTCGACCAGGACAAGGTAGTGGGTTACCACGCCACTCGAATATAGTCGGCAGCCAGCGAGGACCAGGCCAAAGCAGGGGCGGGCTGATTGCTAGCAGGGGCTTGTCGCTGCTGGTGCTGCGCAAGACTGTTGCACGTGGAGCAGGCAGAAACTGTCTGTCTCTGATATTTTTTTTTTTGGCCATTCCTGGCCAATAGAATTGGCACTGAGGAATTTTTTTTTTTTTCCTCGTCTCTCTTAATTGTTTATCGGACATCTCTAACATCAACTAAAAGCGTATCCATACCTATTCACTATCAACAACCACATTGCATCGACCCCAGGGTGTCCGCTGTGGGTCTGCACAAAAGTAAAAGTCAAACAGGGAGGACGGGACCACAACTTTATGTCCCTTGACGATAACTACCATCCTGGAGCACCAGTTCGTCGCGGACGTCAGGAAGAAAGGCTGTGCTTCAGATGGCGCGGCGGATGCGCTTTGTTGGCCACCCTGCTTTAATCACCGATGCAAGCTGCTCGCAAGGCCGGATCGGCAGCGGTGTAGGTGTGCTCGGCCAAAACCTGTAGCTGCTTGGTGGGAATAAAGCTTAACGCCCAGACACTAACGAGCAAGTCCTCTGTTTCGTAGGGGTGGCGAGCAGGCAGGAGGTACGCGGGGCTCGCGACAGGGTGTCCGCACATGTGCATCTCGGTGCCCTTCTTGTAGATTATGTCAAAGTCGAAGCGCTGGAGCTGCAGCATCATACGCTGCAGCCTGGCAGGGGCAGCGTGAATCGGCTTGTTCAGGATTGTCCACCAGTGGCTGGTGGTCGGTTTTCGACCGTAAATCTCGCTGTTATCCCGAACTCTGAAGTCTCTGAACTTGGAGCAGGCGAACACCACCGCGAGCAGCTCTTTCTCGATCTGAGCGTACCGCATTGCTCGGTGTCCGTCATGGTGCGGGAGCCATAGGAGACGGGATTGCAGCGATCCATCGACAGACTGAAGCGGCAGGCCGCACCCAGACCGAACTTGCGAAGCGTCACAGGTGACGGTGATGGGGCGACCACGTCGAAGAACCGCAACGTCGGTAGTGCTAATCAGTTTCGACTTGAGGCGGTCAAAGGCCTGCTGGTGATATTTGGGAGCCAGGCCCAGGCGATATCCCTTTTTTTTTGTCAGCTGCCGCAGGGGAGCACTCAGCTCACTGAGATGTTTGGTATACCAAAACTTGCCAAGGTAGTTCACCATGCCCAAGAATCGTTTTGCAGACCTGGCACGTCGGTGGGGGCTGCCATTTCGGAGATGGCAGCCGGCCTTCAAGGGTCGGGCTCTTTAGTCCGTTAGGTGTGAAAACATGTCCAACATACGTGACCTCTGAGACACGAAACCGCACTTCTTGGGATTCAGCTTCAGGTTCGCCTGTCGCGCGCGATCCAGGACGCGGCGGAGGTTCAGGTCGTGCTCGGCAAGGTCCTTTCCCGTAAACCAGGATATCATCCACGATGATGTGCACATGGCAGGTGCGTCGAATAATTGCTCCATCGTCTGCTGGAACACCTCGCTAGCAGAATTGATGCCGAATGGCATTCGCAGGAACTTGAATCTGTCCGAACGGTGTGGCGAAGGTCGTCAGGTCAGAAGACCGCTTTGTCCCAACGGGAACCTGCCAAAACGAGTTCTTAGCGTCTAGGACCGAAAAGATGGTGGCTTGCCCGACCTTTGCCGCCACAATCCTCAACAGACCGCATGGGGGTAATGTGGTCGCCTGATGGCAAGGTTTAAGTCTCCTTCGGGTTGATACACACAGCGTATCTCGTTCTTGTCTTTCTTAATCGTGGCAACCATGGTGGAGACCCAATCGGTGGGCTCGCTAACTGCTACTAGCACCCCCTTTTCGACCATTCTCGTTGAGCATCGCCCTCGACCTTGTCCTTCATGGCGGCTTGAGACACCCTGTGAGGTGCGCGGACCACGGGTTGTATATTTGGGTCAAATTGGAAATATGGTATGACACTGGTAAACTTCCCCAGGTCATCGTCGAACAGGTCTCTGGTATTCCAGCAACCCGGGTTCAAACGAAAGTTGCACTTTGTGGACCCGTGCGGTCAAAGGAGACCAGGCCAAGATCCTGGCACGCACGGTTTGCCCAACAGGTTACACAGTCAAGAGTTCAAAACATAGAAAACCAGGTTTTCTTGTGGCCTTTTGCAGCACGCAATTTTAAAGTGGCCCTCCCCGCAGGCCTTAGAATCTCTCCACCATTAGGCGTGCAGGGTAGCATCGTCAACAACCAGAGGCTCATTATTCCTTATCTTGTTGAAAAGATTCATGCGACAAAACATTGGACTCTCGCGCCAGTATCTAATTTTGGCAGAGAAGGTTACGCCATTGAACAGTCACAGGTACGGAGGGATCATTGTCGGTGGGCGGGTGTCTGTAGGAGGGTAAACACAATGAGAGTCCTCGGCAGAATTAATTGGCTCCGCACCATTGCACTCAACTAAATTGGGCTGTGAGTCGAAACAGAGATCAGATTGGGCCAGCATGTTTAGACTGGGACTGGAAGCTTGTGCCTGGCTCCCACGGGAACGGAGTAAGCGACAGGAGGCTGAGATAATGGTTCAGCTTGTTTACAAAAGTTACAGGTTTTTACCAGGTGGGACACGTCGACGTCTATGGTCGCATGTAGTTACAGTTCGGGCACCTTTTTTCGGGGCACATCGCCAGGTCCAGGGCGGGCACTGCGGCAGAAAAACATTGTTTCCCACCCGAGGCTGTGGGCTCCTAAATCCTGCCAGGTTGACAGATTTATTGCCCAAATCCCGGTGGTCCTCTTGCAAAACAACGAACTCAGACAATCTGCAGGCATGCATAGCTTTGTCCAACGTTAGATTCCGGATCCCTCAAAAGCTCACATCGCAGCTTCTGGTACACGCATGCCAGTTACTAAAATGTCTCTAGTGAGCTGGTCGGTTCATGTCGCCAAAACGTGCACCGCTGGGCGAGATGACGCAAATCAGCAATAAAACCATTCAACAGGTTCATCCGGCAACTGTCTCCTCGTAAAGAACCGTGCCCTCTCTAGAATGCGGTTCGAGGCAGGTCACAAATCTCCCTGAACTTACGTAGCAGGCAAGCGTGGGTCGTCAGCAGACTCTGCAGGAGTGAGGAGTAATCACCGCACCATCGACGCCCAGGACCGCTGGAGCGTAGGTGAAAGTTCTGGCTCTCTTCATGGCATCAGGTCCGACAAGGTTGAGAAGAGGGAAGCTTTAAGGGAGTCAGGATCAGCGCGGTGTGCGACGTTGACAAAGTGTGTGAAATCAAATTCAAACGTGGCCCAGCGCTCAGAGATGTCAGCATCAAAGACAAGCTGCTCGGGCTTTCTGCATGGGAAGAGGACCCCCATACGCCATGGACAAAGAGATCAAAGCACAAAAAACACAAATCAAAAAAAAGAAATAAAAACCGATAAACAGGAGACGCAAGTATCTTCCAGCTGTGACACCATGTAAATGAAAACTTTACAAACTCTTAAGTGTACAACATCTTTTAATGATAGCACTGGGTATTACATACACCTTCAAGCACCGGCTACATTTTTTCTACTGAGGGGGAAGGCGTTATGATTGATGTTAACTGGGCGGGGTTAATGGGAGTGAGGTAACTATTTATTGGTTGCATATAAACCATCTACAGATAGCATTCTACTTGTTTTCCTAATTACTTGCTTTATTAGCTTGTGTTTTGTAAATTGTGCACTAGAATGCCTGCATATATTGAAGAGATCTGAAATATCCTATTACTCAGATAACACATATTTTTCATTTATTTTTCTACTGAAATAAATAATCTCATACATCCCACATTGAACTCTAATTGTCCATTCATCTACTCTGTATCCATTTGTAAATTCCTCATGCCCACTTCATGATATAACTTTAAAAAAAAAAGATTTGAGTGAATTTAGTTCATGTACTAATCAACACAAATATTATCACAACTGATAAAATCCAAATTTGCCATGCAATGATGAGTTCTTTAATTAAGCAATCAACTCATGACCCGTCTCACCCTTTTGGTTCCCTGTACTAAACTTGCACATTTAAAACTATATTTAATATTGTCAATTTCTTCACTACATCTTTTTGATCACAAAGTATTTTGTTTTTCTATGGTTGAAAGATGATTTTGTTTAGCGTCACTCAATCTTCGTCAGAAATATTGGGCGGTTTTTATGCTCACATTTTGCATTATTTTGGACTCATCATATCAACTTCTCCCTTGACCTTCAGGACATAATTCACTTTATAAATATTTCCAATTGATTCACGTATTAGTTTGTTTATATGCATAATGTAACATGGTTAAATACCTGATATGGCCATTCTGACAGCCATGTTGTCCCATTCGTTTTTCAATAGTGACCAAACAGGGTGTCTACTTTTCAAAAGTATGCATTGTATATTCTTGAACACCTTCCAAGGAAGATGACAGGTGGGTATGAAGGGATGCTGTCCTCTACATCCATGCACCTGTCATTTAAGAAAATAAATATTCAATTGGGACCCCTGGCTGGGTGATTTATATAAGCGGTGCTACTGGAATTCCGAACTTGGATACTCCAACATATTACAAAACCTCAAAAAATATTTATTTGCTTTTGTTTTATTCTAGTATTTCGGGAGTAAGCCAGCATTTATCCCCAAAGCTAATTTGTCTCAAAATGAAGGGCTTCTCTCAGCAAATTCAGCATGGAGTAGTTTATTGCTTAGAATGGTATTTGTTGAGATCCTGCCTGCTGAAATTGGAGTGCCTTCCTATAGGAATCCATAAACACCCATTGCCCAGGTTGAAGGACATCAGCACGCATAGTCCTCGAGTAATTATTAAAAACATATCCAAGATATGAGGCCTCAAGCTACTGATTAGCGCCTCTTGCGCTTCATCAAAAAAAACATGCACATACCTGGACCTTGTAACATTGGTATTTTCTGATATTAACTTAATATTAAAATTTATTTAAACTTATTTGCATTGAATTTCATCATGATTCTTCAGTTTTGGGAATTTTTACCCCAACATTATCACCATGTACTTTCAAATCAGTAGCAGCACAACTCAACCATACAGTGAAGCTGCTAATTAAGTGTAGTATAATGTCTTGGTGCATAATTATGCCAAAGACTAACCTGTTCTCCTGCCGTGATTTCCCAAATTAGAATTCATCAAAACAGTTCATTAAGTATTCTAGACACAACATGCTGGAGTAACTCAGTGTTTGTAGCCGTAACCTAAAATTAGAGAATTCAATGTTGGGTTGTAAGCTACCCAGGCGGAATATGAGGTGTTGTTCCTAAAATTTGCATGTGGCTTCAATCTGGCAATGTAGAAGGCCCAGGAAGGAAAGGTCAGTATGATAATGAGAGGGGGGGGGGGGGGGGGTTAAGATGGTTAGTAGCTGTTGGCAGGCTGAGCATAAGTTTTCAGTGAAATGGTGGCCGTAGCTATACTTGATCTCACTGACAATGTACAAGAGCCACATTGGGAACACCAGATGTAGTAAATGAGGTTAAAGGAGATGCATGTAAACTCTTTCTCGCCAGGAAGGACTGCTGTGGCCCTTTGATGGAGCCTAGGGAGGAGATGTAAGGAGAGGTGTTACATCTCTTTTAATTGCAGGGAAAAATACCTAAGAAGAGTGGGCGGGGTGGGTTTCTGTTGGAAAGGATAGGTGAACCAAGGAGTTGCGGAGGGAGCAGTCTCTGCGTAATGTGGAATGTGGAAAGGGATGGAGATGGGATGATGTGACCAGTGGTGGGATCATGTTGGAAGATGCAGTTACTCCAACATTTTGTGTCCATTTTTGGTATAAACCAGCATCTGCAGTTCCTTGTGTTACTTGTTAATTATTTTCTCTAGATGGAAGGGTGTTTCTTTAAATATTTCCCCACGATCTGTTCAACACATATTAGTGAATCAACTACACCACCTGTTCAGGAAGGAAAAAAAAAAATGTCCCTCATCTCCCCTCATCTCCCCAAAGATTGCCATTGATTTTTATTCATAAAATAGGTTGAAATCAGATGTTGGAGCCGTTTACAAAATAATGATTTACAATCAAACTTAGTACTTGCATGAGAGTTTCCAAAAAGAATAACTGATATTCATGTCAAAACTGCCCAAATGTATTTCAAAGGAAGTTCTGGCTTTTAATCATTTTCCTGAGTCGATTGCTAAAGTGCTAAAGATTGCTAAAGTGCCAAAGATTGATAAAGATTGCTAAAGTGCACCCTCACAGTACAAAGAAGATACAATTGCCTCTTTGTAGGGTACGTTGAGCAATCCCTGTTCCAGGCATACATTGGACCTATCCCTGAACTCTATCTCCACTATACTGACGACTACATCGGGGCTACCTCCACGCAGAACTCACAGGTCTGAAGAAGGCTCTCGGTCAGAAACATCACCCATTCCTTCTCTCCAGAAATGCTGCCTGTCCCGCTGAGTTACTCCAGCGTTTTGCATCTATCTTCCATATACAATTATACTAATTTTACTGATTGCCATCTAATGAAAGTTTTTGTTCTTGTCTCTGGATTTAATGCAGCAAATTTCAAAGCAAATGTTACTCCGTGTCAACATGTATGAAGGCCAAGTACAACAAAGTGAGATCACTAGCTTAAATTTTTCACATGGGATGAGAATGTGTGTTAATTCTCTCATGCTTTCTTAATTTGTTAAGGAAACTGTCTAAAAAACCGCAGATCACATATTTCCATGAAAAGTTAATTACTATTTAGACTATCAAGAAGTGTTTATGGATGAAATAATGCTTAAGGCGTGATAGAAGATTTTATTCACTATATGGTGAAAGATGATTTAATACTTCAGTATATATGTATTATTAGTTCAGCACATTGGTCCCATGTTATGACTGAAAAGACTGCAATCCAGCTTTCCCCTGTCCCCATCCTATTTCTCACCTATCCTTCCCCCATAGACTCCATCTACAGATTGCACTGTCTCTGGAAAGCAACCTACATAATCTCCCTCTCCCGTCGGGCAGAAGATCTAAAATTGAAAGTAATGTACCCCCAGATTCAAGAACAGCTTCCTCCCTGCTGTTAACAGATTCTTAAACAGACCTTTCATATGTGAAGAATGTATTCCCCATGTCCCAATCCATCTAATTGCGGCCCTTGCACATTTTTAATCTGTTACTTTCTCTGCAGTTGTAATCTTACAGTCTGCACTCTTTAATTTCTTTATTATACTCATGGTTGGTTTGATTGTACGATGGTAAGATATGGTATGGTATGATTTGCCTGGATAGCAAACAAAACAAAGATTTTTACTGAGTACATGTGACTATAATAAATCAATAAAAACATAAAAAGAAAGGTTGTTATATTTTGAAGCCACTGAGAAATCTATTTTAAATTAAATGCTAAACAAAAGTTTACAGTTGGACAAAAATAGTTGCTTTGAATGCAATGGCCCCAAAACTAAACATAGGGAACAGAAATAATTATGGTCAGATTAATTACTTCATATGCTTATTGTTGCATTCTAGCAATCCATGGCACAGACTCCAAGCTTCATTTATTTAAGCAGCAGTTGTAATGCATTCCAACTAAATCTTCAAGATATATTAAAGACAATAACCATACTTTGGATTGGAAAGCAAAATTATCCATGTTTAGATGCTGTAAGCATAAAATAAAACGCTGGAAATGCTGGAAATATTCAACGTCAGGCAATATCTGTGAAGAAAGAAACAGAATTGATGTTTCAACTGGATGATCTGACATAAGTTATGATAAAAAGCTAACTTGAAATGTTAATCCTGCTGCACATTCACAGGTTAGTTTATTGCTATATACAGTGCACAAGGGTGCAATGACATTCCTTGTTCAAATGAGACTTGAGAGTAAACAGTATACATACCGTAAAAGATTAATATCACTGCACTGCTGGGTATTACCAGCAGGTTCAGTTTTTATTCTAACTGCTTGGAGTTTTTAAGGTACCTGTCAATTGAGAATGGATGTTGTATCATTGCACTGTTTTGGAACACTATATGATAGTGACATTTTCTAGGTTCTCCAAGGATTTTTAAAATCAACTCCAAAATGTGAAGGTTTGTAGTACAATGTAATAATTGATCTAAAAAAGTCATAATTGTGTGCCTGAATTATTAGTTATTCAACACAAAGACAGTGCACATAGCAGACTAGTCCTCGTACAATTGGACATCAGCACAGTATTTTTTGCAATATTTCAGAGAGGATATAGAAAAGAAGGAAGGATACTGGGTCACTGTAGACTCCACACTAACCAATGTAGTGCTTTCATATTAGAAGATCCACCTACCACACTGTTCGTATTATCGTAACCAGGCCTGTGCCGTTCGTCCATTTGCTGCTACATGGCTGAAGCAGCATGCTGTAGTGTACTGTAAGTGTCTTTTAATAAATTCTGTTGTACCATGTTTGTGAGCATGACTGGGTCATTTACAGTTGGAAGAAGACCAGTACGGGAAGATGTTTGGAGAGGAATATTGTGTGTGACTTGGGAAATGAACTTAGATTATGGTGAATGATCGTGGGGAGGCTGTAAAATTGTAAAGGGAGGGGAGAATTTGAAGAGAGAACACTGAGCAGGGATGTAAATGATCAGGGAGACAGGGGTTTGGGGGATTACGTGATTGGGGTATTGAGTGGGAAGTGGAAATAGTTTGAGGTTCTCCGAGTGGATGATTGGGGGATCCATGAGAAAACAATTGTGTGGGGAGAGGCAAGATGTTCATTGGGATGGCTCTGCAAATAGATGACTAGGTGGCTGACTAGATGCACAGGATGGTCCAAGAGAATGTTTGGTAAGGGTTTCAGTAAGAGATATAAGGGGTAATAGAACAACAGCACTATGTGAGGTGTGGAGGGGGAGATGGAGATGTTATGGACTTGAGGGAAATCAATAAGGTGGAGAGGAACTAAGGGAACCTAATTTGAGGAACATTCACATTTTGACTGTGGTGGGAGATTACAACCTTCACGTGGTCCACGCTGTTTCGACTAATGCAACCAACCCGACGTGCACAAATAAGATCAAATAGAACAAGTTAACCTACAACTTTAGGCTGTGCATGCCATATGCAAGAAGAAGAAGACTTTGACTCTCCAGCAAGTGTTTATGTTATTGAGACAAAATAAGTCTTCAGTCCTCTTATTAAACTCTGCTTCAACTTTTAAGGCATGAATTGTGCACCACATGAAGTTACAGTATTGTATGAATGTAACTGTATGTGTGCAGTCTCCAAGCATTTCTATTTTACATGCATTAAGGATGGTTTAATTATCTAGAGCTGTGCTGTGCAAATAGACCTCGTAACCGACTTCAACTCCTGCCTCACACAGTGGTTTGTCTTGTTTTCCCTGCTGTAATAATGTGTAAACTGATATGTGCATCATAGATTGTTGCCCTTCAACCTTTCACGGGGGAATGGTAACGTGTGTGAATCCTCCCGTGTTTTCTCAACTCATTGAACGAAAAACTGCCTGCAGTACAGCAAGTTACCCATTTCTATGAAAAATTAATCATTCTTCAGAATATGTGCCTTGTGCCTATAGCTGAAAAAATGTATAACGAGTAATAGGAGCTAGATTTTTAATGCAAAATACAAGGCAATGTTTTATTGTCAGAGTTCTGCCTAATGGCAAATTGGTACAATAGAAATAATTACAAAGTAATTAGATTTCATAAAGTCATCGAATACCAACAATTTTACTTCGGAGTCACGTGAGTGACTACGTGAAGAAGGCCCGCCTGGTGCTGGAACGGCATTACGTCGACGCTGACTGCAAAGCAGGAAGTAGCAGAGCGCAGCTCCTCGCAGCGTCGGAACGGACCCGCAGGTAAGTGTAGGGAAAGTGGGGACGTTCTAAAAAAGACGTTACGCTGGTAAAAACCAGCAATAAAAGTGAAAGTAAAAGTAAAAATCAGAGTCACGCTGGCGTACTGATTTAGCCAGATAAATGGAAAAGAAAATGGAGAAATCGCAAAGGAAAATTTCGCGTGGGGTGAAGCTAAAATTACGGGACAAGAGATTAGTGCGGATCCGGTTCCGATACCGGTGGCCGCTGATTCACCCGTTTAGTGAGATTTATAATTTCTCCAGAAATACTAACCACGGAGGGAAATGTTCCTAAAAAATGTAAAAAGAAATCCGTGAGGCCCGTGGTTTCTGATAATGACTCTGATAATGAAAGTCCTCCGGATAATAAAACTATGTGGCTAAAAATGGAGCATATGGAGAAAGTACTCCAAAATATTATGAGACAAGGGTCACAGTACCCAGAAGTTTCCCAAAAAGACCCTGAGGGGCTTGAATATACAGAATATGGCTATGTGCCGAATTTGAAACTCCGGACCCAGGATTCAGGGCGAGGAAGTCTCATTAGGATATAATTCCAAGTGATCAGGGCTGGCAAAAGACAGACCCTGCAGTGTGAGTGGATTAGGGGGGTGTGTGATGCACACCATAAATAAAAAAGAAAAGGCCAGATGTGCCTGGGATAGCAAAAGATTTTGCTATACTGAAGGAAGTGGTGAGGCTATGGAAGAAAACCTAGCTGCCAACAATTAATTATATGGTATCGACGCGCCACCAACTTCAAGATTCTGTGATGATTGAAAACAGCAGAATTATATAAAACACGGATAATTGTGCCTCATGGAGTACCTACGGTTAATCCGTCCTATATGGACATCTATGACCCCAAGCATGAGAGGACAAGAAAATGAGATTTCAAAGAATCCTCAATTAATTTCTGCTGCCATTACGGCTTATGGAAGACAAATGGAGGGGTTGGAGATGGATAAAATTCAAAAAGATACTTTGGGCTTATTATGCAATTCCTTCTATGAAAATTAATTGTATGAGAAAGATTGCGATTCGGCCCAATATTTCACCCAAGGTTGCAAGTCTGTGTCGAGCAAGTGGTGTTTCAAGCGCCTGGTTATCTGTTTGGAGAAAACCTGCCTAAACAAATAAAAGATATGGATGAAGAAGCTAAATCTATTAGCCACATGAGACCTTTCGTCTTTGGACAAAGAAGGTATTTTTCGCCAAGAAGGGGGGATTTTGATTTTGGAAAAAGAGGCAGAATATGTCAAGGAAATATTATCATCCGACACAGCCTAATTTTTACCTGTATACGGGGAGAAGGAGACCACCGACGTTCATATGGAGAGGTACAAAAGATTTATTCTATGTTTAAAGAAACTGTGGACAAATCTCCAGTTGGAGGGAGATTACAAATGTTTTATGATTGAATGGCTTACCATCACATCTGATCGGTTTATTTTACAAACAGTTTTCAGGAGCTACTATTACATTTAAAGAAGGTGTTAACTCTCCAGTACAGAATAAACCTGCTTATGCTTTCGTGTTTTCTGCAAAGGAAAAGGCAGAAATAAATGGGGCAAATTGACAAATTGTTTAAAAAAAAAAGGTGTTATTGAAAAAACTGTTGAACACGAGCATCCAATTTGTGTCTAATATAATTTCCAAGAGATAAAAAAGATGGTGGTTACAGAATTATTCTGGACCTTACAAATCTTAATAAATTTGTAGAATACAAACATTTTAAAATGGAAACATTTAATACTGCAAGACATTTGATATCACAGGTTGTTATATGGCTACAATTGATTTAAAGGACGCTTCTATTATTCTGTATCAATACATCAGGTTTTTCGAAGGTATTTAAAATTTAATTGGCTGGGACAGCTGTGGCAATTCAGAGCATTACCAAATGGGTTAAGTTCAGCTCCCAGGCTCTTACAAAGCTGTTGAAACCAGTTTTTAGCTCAATTAAGAGCACAAAAAACACATCGTTATGGCTTATCTCGATGACACATTTTAATCATCAATGACAATCAGGAATCAGCTGAGAAACCAGTTTCAGCAACTAAAGCTTTGTTTGAAAAGTTAGGGTTCTTGATCCATCCAATTAAATCCCAGCTGCAGCCCAGCACAGTCAATTAACTATTTGGGGTTTGTAATTAACTCAGTTACTATGTTAGTAACTTTACCAACAGATAAGATTGATGATATTTTGGTGACTTGTAGGGGTCTCATTCACAAACCTTATCCCTCCATCCGAGAAGTAGCAAAGGTTATTGGTAAATTAGTAGCAGCATTTCCTGCAGTAGAATTTGGTCCTATTACATTACCAAAACCTTCAAAAGGGACAAAATAAGAGCTCTAAAAAAGAGAGCAGAGGCCATTTTGATAGGCCTATGCAATTAACAAAAGAAGCTTTGTTTGAATTACAATGGTGGGATTGAAAATGTCCCACAAGCTGCTAAAAACATTCTGATACAACAGCCAGAAGTGATTTACAAACAGATGCAGCGCTCTCGGATGGGGGGGCGACAGATTCATTCTCCAGTTTGTGGAGGTAGATGGACTGTCCAAGAGGAAATGTTTTTCTCCAAACATATGGTATTAACTATTTAGAATTATTGGGTGCTTTTTATGGATTAAAGGCATATTGTTCTACAAAAAAGCATCTACATGTACTAATACAATTAGACAATAAAACAGCTGTTGTATATATTAAATCACATGGCGGAGTCAGATCGGTCAATCATGTGATTGTCTGGTCAATCAGATATGGCAATGGTGTATTAACCACCAAATTTGGATCTCGGCAAACTACATTCCAGGTAAAGACAATGTGGTGGCAGATAATAGATCAAGGATATTTAAAGATAACACAGAATGGATGCTTAACCCAGTAATTATTTTCAGTAAAATTGTGACTCGATATGGGTTACCAGACATTGATCTGTTCGCATCAAGACTAAATCATCAGTTGCCTAAATATGTGTCCTTGGGAACCAGACCCAGATGCAGTAGCAGTAGATGCTTTTTTCATTACACTGGGGGAATAGTTCTTTTATGCTTTTCCACCATTTGCTCTGGTTCAGCAATGTCCTGAAGAAAATAGGACAAGACTCTGCCACAGGATTGTTGGTAATCCCAAATTGGCCGACACAACCTTGGTTCCCATTGAGGTTAAAACATGATTAAAGAACCATAAATGTCAATTCCTAACAGCAGTGATTTATTGATAAAACCAGTAACCAAAGAAATTCATCCATTACATGCTTATATGAATTGTTAATCTGCAGGTTTTTGACCAGACCACTACAGGAGCTTGGATTGTCGGATAGAACTATGGATGTTATAGCCGCATCATGGCGAGATAGCACACAGAGACAATATATATGACACATATAAAGAAATGGGAAGATTTTTGCAGACAGTCAAACATATCTTATCATACTGTGAACATTGCAAAACGTATTGGAGTTCCTTGCCGAATTGCATTTTGAACAACACTTAAGTTACAGTGCCATTAATAGTGCACGTTGCCTTATCATCTTATTTAGGACAAATATCTGACCAGAAATTTCAATTTGGATCACATCCATTAATATCCAGATTTATGAAAGGAATCTTTAACAAAAATCCACCCAAACCAAGATATACAGAGATTTGGATGTTAGCATTGTAACTTACTTTTACTTAGGCAATGGACTCCAATCGAAGGTTTGTCATTGGAAAGATTAACATTCAAATTAATAATGTTAATGTCATTGGTTTCAGCTCAAAGGGTGCAAACATATACAAATGTTGCGTTTAGACTGTATGCATGTGACTACAGATAACATTGTGTGTTCTATGTTTTACGAATCTGATCAAACAAAGCAGACCAGGAAGAACTGGAGCAAAGGTAACCTTTCAAGCTTATCCTATTGATCCAACATTGTGTGTAGTTAGACATTTGAACTAATATATAAAAATTACCAAACTCTTCAGGTAATGAAAAAACGTTAATGATTACGCATAAGAAACCACACACAAAAGCTTCAGTACAAACAATCTCAAGTGGTTAAAACAGGTGTTACTTTTAGCAGGAGTAGACACTGATGTGTTCAAATCTCCACTCCACCAGGGCAGCAGCTACATCCGCAGCGAAAGTGCAGGACGTACCGCTCAAGCATATTTTAGAAACCGCAGGGTGGAGTAAAGAAGAAACTTTTTCAAAGTTCTACAATAAACCTGTTCACAAACACAATGACAGGCTTTTGGACACGCGGTGTTGGGTTCACTATAGTCACCTGCATTTTGTTTCACTATTGATTAATATGATCAATTATGTTATCACTTATATCTTTTATCACTTTGTAATGGTTCCCTCGGGTATAAAGGAGGTTTATTATATGTTCTTTTATCATTAAAAATTTATTATGGAACAGAACTAAAACTAGTCCTGGTTTTTCACTCATGGTATGTGTTGGACCTAGCCGGACTGTCGTATGGAAAGAATTCTACGACATGAAAAACACAGAAAGCTTCAAACTCCTTCAACACGTAGTCACTCACGTGACTCACGAAGTAAACTAGTAAGATTAAACGAGAACTTACCGTTCGAAGTTTGATCTTTATTTATGAGGAGTTACGATGAGGGATTACGTGCCCTCGCACTCAATCCACACCACTCATAAAATGAATGATCATATTGGTAGTTTCTAAATCTATAATGAGCCTTACTATCTTACTCCTGCTATTGTGTTCTGTGTTTTATCAATGCCGTCTGCTTTGAAGTAAGCCGTTCCACGCCAGGCGGGCTCTTCACGTAATCCCACATCGTTACTCCTCCATTAAAATAAAGAACAAACTTCGAACAGTAAAGATCTCGTTTAATCTACATATTATATTGTACAATGTTGCCTGTGTTTCCGTTTGAAGTAATTACAATGTGTTGCACTTGTCCTACCTTTATCATATTCATTAATAGTTAATGTTAAATAGTTACATCCAAAAAGTTGGAGCTCAGAAACATTGCGAATTTTAAAGAATCCGCAACTATGGCAGCCCATGCTAAACCTCTGAAGTATAGCCAGCTGTTTTAACTATAGACAGTATTTACGTCACACAAGGCCCTATCAATACAACCACCTTGATGATGAGTAGACCAGCATAAGTCCTGCCCAAAAAGCTGTCAAAACACACCCTTTGGATGGCCTTCAAATGGTCAGGAAAGTTTAGCCCATAAACCTAGCCTAACATAAGAATATAAGTCCCATTTTTACACAAGGACTATCGATTTAGAATACCACGTAAAACATTCCAAGTCCTCTGGAATTTGGGACCTGCTTTGTAAAGTTGCTGAGTGAATGCAATCAGAAAGCATTGCCTTTATAATGGCAATTTTTTTAAATCCCGCGTGCAGGACAGGTAATTTTTTCTCTGCCTCAAAAAAGTCCAGTTGACCCACAGATCTAATACTGAAGAAGGACCCAACCCAAAAGCCACCATATCCACTTTCTCCAGAGATGCTGCTGACCCTCTGGGTTACTCCAACTTTGTATCTATCGTAGATCCTATGATGGCTGCTTCGTGCCAGTAAGTAGCTCCAGTAGTTTCATTGAACCTGCTTCTCACCGATGAGTGACAATAATCTTGACTTGACTTGACAGTATTCATATCCTCAAGTGTTACAAGCCAACCCGTTTAGTATAATTTACAGCTGTTATCAACTAACCCAAGCAAATTTGTTATGTCTCTTGACAAATTCAGACCAACATATTTCGCCACATGATCAACACTGTGGGAGATTGGAAGTCATTATGCTTTTGACTGTGTGCATACATCACATTTTACAAATTGTTGCTGTCCAGCCAGGGTTAAAGGAGACACAGATAGTATCTGACGTCTTCTCATTGTTTAGCTCATTGTCCCTTGAATCATACTGGTTTGTAACATCACTGATGAATGAAAGACTGCAGTATGTTACTTCAATCATCTTTCCTAAATTGTCACGTCAAGCTTCAATATTGCTCAATTAGTGCTTGGGTACAATATGTGCCCACACCAGCACTTTTCCCGTTTAATGGACTCAAATGTGAAAGATATAGGTAAGAATTTTAACTGTTCTCACTTGACAGGAAACTGATGGCACTAGCCCATTTTAAACAAACTTCCCAATTTTCACTTTCATAAAAATTAAAATGTGATGTACTACTGAGCCATTTAAGTGTTATTAAAACTAAACTGTACGAAAACGAGTTTATATACCGTATAAAGGCTAAGCAACAGCTATTAGCTGGAATCTGGCTACCTTCATCATTGCATGTTGACTTTGGGGACAATATTTTTCAACAGATCGGCTGAAATCTCATTTAGTGATAAATCTAAATTTCTCAAGAAAATAGATTTTTCTCACTGTTCAAGTGATATTTGGATGGTCACTGGGTTGGAATGAGTTGTCTTTAAAGGTCTTTGAAAATATGACGGGCACATTGTATGTTTATTCTATTGGCAGGCATGATCCAAGAGCACTGAAATTGCCTGATTAGTACTTTGAATTTCTACCTGAAACATTGTTAAGTGTGATTAAAGTGTAATTAAATGTACCAATTCACCATCGACCATATATTTAACTGTCCTAGTATTAAAGTACTCCTCCACTCGTCTCGAAATTTAAAGCTTTTCCTGTTCTGAGCCGCATCATGTTTTCACTTCTGTTATTTATTTGACACTCATCATCTTAACACAATGGTTGAGAGTTCTACGTTTTTTCAAAATCAGGCCGCATCATGTCCCCCACTTTCTTCCCCATCCAGATTAAGGTTGTACTAAATTCCTTTACATACTTTACTAGCAGCAGCAAAGATATAACATATTTTTACATTCCTTTGACAGAAACTGCACGTAAAACATTTGGATGTCTGCTGAGCTTTTAGTGTTGGACAGGTCTGTGCATGCATTTTCCACTTCAAGACATATATGGGAGTGAACGTTCTGACCGGTTGCATCATTGCCTGGTTCTGGTAACTCAAATCCCCAAGAAAGAAGGACAGCTGCAGAAAATAGTGGACACTTTCATATAGCTTCATTCATGTATAGACCTCCCTACCTTTCGTATGCGACTGCCTCCAGGAAAGCTGCTACATATCAACGTTGGGCCATGATCTCACTCCACAAAGAAAGGCACGGGAGCCTGAGAAAGGTTCACCTCGCTTCAAGAACTTGCCAACAAACCATCAAGCTCTTAAAATACAGTGTAGCACAACCCATAAACACATCCCAACCTCAGTAACTAATTACAATGGACTTTTACTTATAGTTGGACAATCCTACGTTCAGCTTCCACAATGATAGTCTCCTACAAGGGTATAACTGATAATTTAGTATTATAGTTTGTGTATATTTAATTGTTGTGTTTGGTGAGTTTAAATGCACCTGTAAAGTTTGGCTGCTAGAAAAAGAATTGTAATTGTTTGCTCCCGTGCAACATGACGGCGATTATTCACTGAATTTAGAAGGATAAGAGGGATATTCTTATAGAAACATATAAAATTCTTAAGGGATTGGGCACATGATTGGATGCAGGGAAGATGTTCCTGAATGTTGGGGAATCTCACTCAGAACCAGGGGTTCAGTTTAAGAATAAAGCGTAGCCATTTTTAAGACTGAAGATGAGGAAAAAAAATATTTTTCACCCAGAGAGTTGCGAACCTTTAACTTTCTCTGTCCCACAAATGCAGTGTGTGAGGCCAATTCAGCTGGTAAGTTTTCAAGGAGAGAGAAGCAGAATGGGGTACTAACTTTGGATGAACACCATGAACAAATTGAAATGGCGGGTGGGCTGGAAGGCCGAACGAGCCCCTACAACATGCAACCATAGTTTTCTATCTTTCTATGATAAAATTAAGCTGCGTCTTGACTCCTTCTGATGAAATTTTGAAATGGCGGTGCAGGCTCGAAGGCTGAAATGGCCTACCCTGCACCTATTTCTATGTTTTCTATGAATGCGGTGTGGGCTTGGAAGGGCCGAATGGCCAACACCTGCACCTATTTTCTATCTTTCTATAAATTTAAGGCGCGTCTTGACTCTTCTGATGAAATTTGTTGTCACTGTATCTCATCCTGGAAATTTATTGATAAGCGAAACGACATTAGCATGCAATGAAATAGAAATATGTTGACGATGATTCAAAAGCTTCAGATGCAGGGAAAGATCCCATGGTGAAGCCACTATTGTGTAATCAAGTAAAAATACTCATAAAAATTCCCGAGGAAGCAATATCTACAAGGTACCAAGATGATGTTACCATAAAATATTATAGGAATTATATCCATCCAAAACGTCATATGAACAGTATAAAAGAAACAAATAAACAAAAATCATTTTAAAACGCTGAGATCCATATAAGCTGAATGGCACTGTTCATGATGTTGTCAAGGATAAAACCTTTAACCCAGATCTTGAAAGTGACGATCTTGCTTAAATACCCTGCACTGATAATTTATACTTAAATAGGTTGTACGTAATATTTCATCTTCAGCATTTCATTCACTAAACTTGCTGCAAGGCTCATTTACATTTATCAATAAAGAACTATTTATAGATATATTACATATAACCCCTTAATGAACCTCAACCAAATATTATTATTAAACTTGCTAGCCTCATCTACACTTCATGCTGCAGTTGGAAAGCATCTATAACATAATCACGGATCTTTTTCATCCTGCCATTCCCTCTTCTCCCCTCTCGTCATCAAGCAAATGGTACAAAATGCCTGTAGAGCACATGTCCACCAGATTCAGGAACAGCTACTTCACAGCGCTGAACTAAACGATCCTCCATTAAATAGGAATCCGACTCTCAAACCTACCTCAATTTCAGACCTTGAACTTTTTAACAGACACACTATACACTTTAACGTTGGAACACTATGTTCTGCACACTGGTATATTTCATTGGATACACTACTCCTTTTTTACTTGTAGTATGCTTGTGATTGGTTACTCATGTTACAGAATGATTTGAATAAATAGTCCCGCAAGAGAAAGTCTTCACTGTAATGTCAGGACACGTGGCACTAATAAACCAGTACCAATGCCAATACAATCGCAGAGATATTGAATCCAAGAACAGAGTGAAGAAAAAGGAATTTGAAGCTCAAGCTCGCCAAACCCTCCCCCCATTCGTCCTGCCTATAGACAATGCTGGAATTATCAACCAGCGGTTTTTAAATAAGAGGACTATTACTGACTCTAACTACCCCAGCCCCACACAGATAGGAGCAGGAAGTCAAGGATTTTTGGTTCCACTTAGACACAGGTAAAACTGCGGTGCAAAAATCTTGTTAGAAGCACAAAGTGCTGTGTGTTAACTCAGTGGTCAACAGCATCGGCGGACACTCCTTTTGGCTTCACTTGAGAAAATAAAAACAATTTCCAAAGAAGGAGGGCCTGTCAATTTAGATTATAAATAAGACAAAAATTAAACATTCATGTAAAATAAATAAAAAAAACAAAAAGTGAGGAAATAGAGGCGGAGCTGACCAAAAAATAGTTATAAAGAATGAAGACATTCCATGTAAACCAGTTTGTTTTACTGTGAACGAACGTAAATGGTGAATTCCAACTTAATATAAAAAGATAGATTTTTTACTAAATAAAAACAATTACTTTTGGTGAGAAAAATCCATTCATGGTTTAGGATTCTCAATATGCAGATGCTGTTATGTGAGTTAAGGAGATTAAAAAAATTGTTTAGAGTAAAAAATGAAAACGGGTTTGAAGCTGTCAAAGATAGATTTCTACATCTGTTAATTGAGGTCCAAGCAGTCCCTTGCCTGAGCAATGGAAATGCTAATCAAAGTAACTGGTATTATTTTAGTGTTGAGTATTCATGGTGTAAATACAGAATATAAACAAATTACCGTCTGAATAAAAAAGATCCATAAAGTTTTGCTATCTCCATTTGAGAATAATCCTTTCTATTGATATGATCCATCATTTGCAGTACATGCTCGCAAATAATTTAATCATGGCCCAGATTGATTGAATGATTCTCTGCCATCAGGTGCCCAGCTTCATTCATCAAAAGATGATCCATAGATTTCTTTGTCAAGTCAAGGCAGTTCACTCTTGAGGCTAGTAAGACAAAAGGAACTCCCTCAGGAGGCATAAAATTCCTCCACCATTGATTTTTACAGTCTGTAGATCTTTATGCACTGTCAGTGAACAACTAATTTGCCCTGTGGACTTTGATTTTAACATGCATCAGAATGGATCAGACGACACGCCTACTTCCCCAAAGAGTAAATGGTGGAATGAAACATGTTCTCCTTAGCATGAATGTTGAAAGCCGGGGCATACAATTTAACATTTTGTTTCAATATCAAGTTCTTCACTTTAGGTCACTCTGCTTATTTTTCTATCTGCATTAGAGCAGACCATAGGTCAACCTATTCATCATTTGGCTCAGGTTTCATAGTCATAAATCATAAATGATAGAGCAGAATTAGGCCATACCGCTCATCAAGTCTACCTGCCATTCAATCATGGCTGAAACTATCTCCGTCCCCACCGCATTTTCCTGCCTTCTCCCCATCGCCCTACAACCCGTCGTGTTTCATTTTCTATAAGCATATCCCTGCCATTGAGTATGGATTCACACAGACTCATTGTTTTAATGAGGCATTACACAGACAAAGAAATAAAAGCAGTTCTAATTGCTACCCTTCCCCATTATCTATTTTGTTTTCATCGTCTCATAGATAATCCTTTATTGTACCCACCCCATCCCCCTTTCCACTTCATGACTACTAAACACTAACTACTGCTTTTTGTTTCTTTGCAAGCGTGATCTGAAGCATGAATTGATTCCTTTGTTGCTGATGTCTTATCTAATGCAATGTTTCTAGCATTTCTGGATTTTTGAGAAACATAGAAACACAGAAACCTAGAAAATAGGTTGCAGGAAGAGGCCATTCGGCCTTCCGCCATTCATTGTGATCATGGCTGAATGTCCGTGCTATCGAAAACCCTGCCTGCCTTTCATACCCCATAATCCCTTGCGCCTCCACTAGCCCCAAGGGGTAGCCATATCAACTCTCTCTTAAATCCAGTCCAGTGATTTTGGCCTCTAAATCCGTACACCTCTCATG
>CM069141.1:31482923-31877923 GCA_035221665.1 Okamejei kenojei
TTTTGTATATATTTACTTTGCCTTTAGCTTTTACTTAAAGAAAAAAAAACAAATATAAAATACATACTATTTATTATAAGGGATTAAACCCTTTATAGCCCCGAAATCAACCTGAGTCACAAATAGGGCTGAAGGAGTCCCAGAATTTTATTGACTGTGGGGACCAACGTCTGTGACCCACTGACCCGACTGTCAGTGGCTCCAGCATTGCTTCCTTGCCGTTCCAACGGCATCCCACAGGCTGAGAGCCGCTGACCCCCCTGTCAGCAACTCTGCTTAAATTTCTTGCCATTTTTACGGCATCCCTGCAGGCTGGGGAGCCGCTAACTGCACTGTTCGCGGCTCCTTATCTCGCAAACCGATCAATTTTGCCGGTTTATCCGCATTTGCGGTTTATCCGCAGTCGGACTGGAATTTCCCCACAGTCCATAACGGCAACTTGTCGGGCTGCGAAACTGGCAGGAAAAACCTCTGTAAAAAGAGGCTCCTGCCTAAAAACCCCTGGTAAGTAAAAAACCAAACTTACCTTTTAAGTTTAACTTACCACCGGCAGGAGCTGTGTCCTGTCAGACTGGTGCTTGCGCCAATGCGGCTGACTTACTGGTGCGCATGCAGCCTGGCGGGCCTTCTTCATGGAATAACTCACGTGACTCCGAAGTAAAATGAGTCTGTGTGTGAATAAGTCTGTGTGTGTGAATGAGTGTGTCTGTGAATGAGTCTGTGTGTGCGTGTGAATGAGTCTGTATCTGTTTGTCTGTGTGTGTGTGAATGAATGAGTGTGTGTGTGTGTGTGTGTATGTGTGTGAGTGTGTATGTGTGTGTGTGTGTGTGTGTGTGTGTGTGTGTGTGTGTGTGTGTGTGTGTGTGTGTGTGTGAGTGAGTGTGTGGTGTGTGTGTGTGTGTGAATGTGTGTGGTGTGTGTGTGTGAGAGAGCGAGCTCTGTGTGGGGTATGGTGTGATCAACAAATAACCAAATAGTACAAACTGCGCAACAGAAAGCCCCCCCCCCCCCCCCACTGGGAAAGCCAGACTTGTGCTTGCGCCAATGCTGCGACCTTACTAGGTGCGCATTGCGCCTGGCGGGCCTTCTTCACGGAACACTCAGTGACTCCGAAGGTGTAAAATTAGTCTGTGTGTGGAATAAGTCTGTGTGTGTGTATGAGTTGTGTGTGTGTGTGAATGAGTCTGTATGTGTGTGTCTGTGTGTGTGGTGAGATGAATGAGGGGTGTGTGTGTGTGTGTGTGTGGTGTGTGTGTGTGTGTGTGTGTGTGTGTGTGTTGTGTTGTGTGTGTTGTGTGTGTGTGTGTGTGGGTGTGGGTTTGGGGTTGTGGGTGTGGGTGTGGCGTGTGGGTGTGGGTGTGAGAGAGAGAGTGAGAGAGAGAACGAGTCTGTGTAGAGGGTATGTGTGATCAACAAAATAACAAATGTACAAACTTGCGCAACAGAAAGCCCCCCCCCCCCCCCCAACTGGACAGCAATATTGGAATTGGTGGAGAGATAGAATATTGCGTTGGGTGACCAGCTCTCCCGTTTGATGCTCGGACCCAGTGGGTCCCACTTAGTCTAGTAATCAGCATAAATGTCATCACTTATATTGTTTTTTTTGGGGGCTTTTTGGTTCTTCTTGCCATCAAAAGTAAACAACTACCCGATGTAAAATTACCTTCAGAAAGTGAGTATGCCTTTAGAACCTACACAAGTCATTGATAATCATTGTTTGTTTTGTCAGAGTATCCAAATAGAAAATACTGTTATTATACAGCAAACAACCCCAGTCACTTACTCTCTCCCAAAAGGCAATTGACATGCTGCTCTTAAAGAATGAATGGTTGGTTGAATTCAGTCACAATTCAAATATATTGCTGATAGTCATGTGTCATGATTTATAGATGCAGCTTTCCTGCTGAATTATTCCATCATTTTGTGTCTATCTTCGGTGTAAACCAGCATCTGCAGTTCCTTCCTACACAGAATTGCTTTTAATTGGCAGCATGTACAATACTGATGCATCGTTAATAGGTGCACTTATGTGCTTAGAATATATGTAGAAGAACATAGAATGCTAGTAACTTCTGATTGTCGCTTCAAGCCATTCTTTTTAGTGGATTTTTAACCTGGTCACATACCTTTGGTAGACACAAATACCTGACAAAATGGGTGACGTTTCAAGTCACACCCTTCTTCAGTCTGAAGAAGGGCCTCGACCCGACATATCAACCATTCCTTCTCTCCAGAGATGCTGCCTGTCCCGCTGAGTAACTCCAGCATTTTATGTCTATCTTCAATTAAAGCCAGCATCTGGTTCATTCCTACACATATCGTTTGGTGTTGTTAATGACTGATTTTATGTAGATCACTTGGTCAACCTTATCAAGCCTATTGTTTGATATAGATATGGGTTATCTTGAATACATAGCGAAGGACAGAGACAGAATTGGTGATCCTCAGGTAATTCATTAAAGGAGAACAGGAATGGTAGGAGATAATTGGAGGATCAAAATATAATTAAACTATATTTCAGACAAAAAGTCATTCAACTTAGATGTGTCATTTGTGTGTGACACAGATGGTATTTAATCAACAAAATGAACTACAGGAACAAGGCTAGGATGAGATTAATGTATTTGATTTTGGCCAGGATGGTTTATACATATTCCATCTGTGATTCATTTTATTTGGCCACTGTTTCCCTGAACGTTCATCAATAAATTCCTTACTAATGTGTTAATGGTGATGATAGTGAAGGATCAGTCCTCTGGCCTCAACACTACTTTTAACGAGACAAATATCTTCACTAACTCACTGGGAAGTACAGGTGGGTACATTACACAGTGCATGAAGAAGACAAAATGCTCTGTTAAACCAAACAAATGATTTCCAAATTATATGGAGTTCTAACTTTGGGCTTATTCCGTAAGTGGCTCATCCTATATAAAGCCAGTTTATAATTCATAAATTAGAGATGTATTGTGGCTACAGTGAAGGGCAGCAGATGTTCTGGAATTCAGGCAAATATGGAAGACCTTGAAGGGTACCAAGTTGTTTAATGGTGGTCTGGAGCATTTAGTGGAGAAGGTAGAAGAAAGTACTGTATCTACAGGGGCGATGGGACCTCTCATAACAAGTAGTAGTCAATGCTTGGGGGAAGCTGCCTTAGGGGAGTACATTGGCAAGGACATCTTCAACGCACTCTACAGAGCAAAGTCAGTGTGTTTGCACCACAAAATACTGTGTGCATGGAAGGGATTACTGGAAGGTCTTGATGCAACATTAAGTTATTTAATGCTTGCACAAGGTTTGACTTAGAACTGGGAGCCAAACCTTTCCAGGATGTTAGAGCTAGTCTAGTTGTAGACCCAGCCATGATCCCGCATCTGGTAGGTGACTATCTTGGGGTCAACCGCAGCACAAGTAGAAACAGGCATAATCTGAGTACTGCAGTGGGAGCTCAAACTGCTATAAGACTGCAGCTCATAATGCTGCCTTTCTAATTCTGGATAACAGCATTCAAGTAGACTCTCAAGGTGTCACAACAGTCTGGCAGTTGGGAGCTGATATGATGGGTCTATGGATTTGTATGGCAGTTATCTTGATAGCCATTACCTATGCTCCCGCCACCCGTTCTATGGTTGCACTTGTTCTGCTGGTAGATGTTAGGCTTCTCGCACATTGTTCTGCACTGAGGTTTAGGTTTAGAATTGAACTGGGCACATGTCACCTTGCCGAGAGACATTCTCTCTTTCCTCCTTCTGGCTCTATCAGTTTTACCTGCTCTCCATACCTTCTGCTCAATCATGCTGTGCCAGGGGATTGCCTAGTGATGGATTTATTTTGAAGCAGCTGGTTTGTGGAGGAGCTGTGTGTGTATGCAACCCTTCAGCATCTGTCACACTAGTCCCTGTAGACTTTAGTGACCATAAATAACTCAAGTTAGCATCAAAAACACAGTGAATTGGAATAGCATCCAGTGCACTCAATTGACAAAAATAGTTACGAGTCGCTTTAAATACCACCAGTGGAGAGTCGTTCCTGCTGCTGAATGTGTGTTCAACTTTGTGAGATTGAACAAGAGCATTAGGTTACATGTCAAGCTGCAAAGCAGTAGCTCAGGTATCATACGAAAGTCGGACAACGATTGATGTCACATTCTGGCAACACTGCACATTTCTCATGTATGAGCTCTGCACAAGCTAATATTGCATCTCGCATGACTTGCACCACTATTATGTATGCTAGGATATCTAGCATAGAGATCCTAGCATGCATGTTCCATTCAATTGAACGCTAGGATCAACATTGCTTTGGAATAATTTGTGCCCGGCTTTTGAGATTTTATTCTGGTCTATGTTCAGGTAAAGGAAAATCAAATCTCATTATAACCTCTGTGAGAACTTTTCGGTGCCTTAGGAGTAATGGGAAACCTGAGATTGATTCATGTCCTGTAACATGATCTAAAGCAGCTGCGATTACATATAATATGTTAATTGCCTAGATTATTGCCAATGTGCTTACTGGATGCTAATATAAACGATGATATCATGTAACCCGAATTATAAACTAGTTTATTGATCTAAAATCTATTGATGATGAGAGGGCGTCACGTGAACAATACTGTTTTAATTAGTAATATATTTTAATAGTTTCTGATGATCAATACAATTTTGATTTTGTATTCTTGATCAATTATTTAAATATCCAAAAAAGAAATCGAGTCTTGAAAGCGCCTGATTTATTTTTGATTTACTAATGTATCCAGTATTCCAGCTTGAAAGAGCCTTCTTGCTATAAATGGGAGCTATTTTATAATAATTCTCCTGAGTGATAGTTTATTTTGATAATCGTATTTAAAATCAGCTGCAGATTTCCGATTGTGTTGATTTCAGTAACTCTCTAAATCTGGCATGCTTATGACTAGCAGAGTTTACAGACTTCTGGGCGTTAGTTCTGTTAACACATCAACACACTTGAAAGTAACATTTCATTAGATGTTGCGCAGTAGAACAATACACTTTCCTGTGAACCTCAGTAAGTTTTTTTTTTTAAAAAAAAAAAAAAAAAAAAAAAAAAAAATTTTTTTAAAAAAAAAAAAAAAAAAAAAAAAAAAAAAAAAAAAAAAAAAAAAAAAAAACAAAGTGCAGGAACTGGTGCTAATCATCACATAACACTTTGCATGGAACCACTCGGGTAAAGAAAGACATTGCCTTCTCATTTTATGTGCAGAATATCTCAGTTTGTTGGTTTATCTTTTAATTCATAAACTGAGGGTCCTGTTTTGTCCTGTCTGTGGTTATTTGTATTAAAGTTATGACAATGAAGTAAATATTTCCCACCGTTGGATTTTTTTAGCCAAATATCTGAAATACCTGGGGTTTAAAAGTGTTACATGCACAAGATATGAACTGCAAGCAGAACAATAAACATGTATCTATAGATCTGTATTTTCACAGTTGTTTGTTCAAATTATTCCTCCAGAAAAATGTCCTGTGTAGCATTGTTGTGCAAAAATTCTGTGCACAAAATGAATCTCAGTCATTTGCAACAGTGTTGTTTTCAGTGATATTACTGGTGATGAATGATGATGTCACTCACCAGCTAAATAATTACTAATAATATATCTCAGGCTATGTCAATCAGTTTCTTCTATCACACTAAATAATTCTAAATTCTAGAAGTTCCAGTGAAAGTGATGAGGTAAAATAGCCTTATCTTGTCCCTCCATCCAAGAGGATCTTTTATTTTATCTCATTCCATCATCCAGAGCTCCGTAGAGCCCTTTGGGGGAAAAGCAGTTCACTTGCACTTTTACCAATCCTGTGTATGCGGTCAGTTCACACAATGTGGTCTCCTCCACATTAGAAAAACCAAAGACAAATTGGATGACTACTTTATGAAACATCCATGTTCATATGTTCATAGTTCATAAGTTCTAGGAACAGAATTAGGCCATTTGGCCCATCAGGTCTACTCCGCCATTCAACTGTGGCGGATCCAAGTTTCCCTCTCAAACCCATTCTCCTGCCTTCTCCCCATAACCCCTGATACCTTTACCAATCAAGAATCTGTCAATCTCCGCCTTAAAAATATCCATTAAGTCTTCCAGTTATCTGTGGCATTGAAATTCCACAGATTCACCACCCTCTGGGACTAAAGAAAATTACTCCTCAACTCCTTTCTAAATTAGATGTGGCCGAAGGTAGAAACAATACAATTTCTATTCTTGAGGTCTGGCTTGGTCCTACTATCTCCCCATAGTGGAATCATTCTCTCCACAAGGGTGACTCCAGTTACCTGTCACTTTAATTTTCCATCGACTCACTCTGATTTTTCTGCATGTGGTCTGCTGCACAGTTGCAGTGAAATCCAACATAAGTTTAAGGAACACTTAATCTTTTGACAGAGTATGTTGCAGCTTTCCAAACTCATTATCAAATCCAACAGTATTTAACAGTGACAATATTTTCTATTCACAAGTTATAGGAGTAGAATTAGGTAATTCAGCCCATCAAGTTTACTCCACCATTCAATCATGGCTGATTCATCTCTCCTTCCTAACCCCATTCTCCTGCATACTCCTTTTAACCTCTGACACCCGTCTATTTTTGTTGAACTAGCCAGTTCCGCTGCAAGGTTACCCATCTATAAGGTCAACCATTTTTTCTGGCCTTACAGACACTGCCTGAAGCATTTTCAGCATTCTCTATTTGTTTTCATGTTAAACAATGACTCTGAACTAAATTTCACAACTTTAACATGGTCCCCTTCTTGTCTCATGCCCTTCTGCGCCTGTTTCAATTTTTTGTCTCTATCAGTCTGTAGAAAGGTCGTAAACACAAAAATATTGGGACTGTCCTTTTCCCTCCAAAAAATGGCTGCCTGACATGCTGTAGTTTCCTCCAGCACATTGTTGTTTACTCAAGATTCTAGCACCTGCAGTCTCTTGTACCTCCAATCTATTAACCAGATACCTCATATTTCGCTTGGGCAGTTTGCACCCCAGTGGTATGAACATTGACTTCTCTAATTTCAGGTAGTCCTTACTTTCTCCTCCCCTTCTCAGCTCTCCCTCAGCCCTCTGGCCCCACCTCTTCCTTTCTTCCTCCTGCCCCTACCCTCACATCAGTCTGAAGAAGGGTTTCAACCAGAAATTTTGCCTATTTCCTTCGCTCCATAGATGCTGCCTCACCCGCTGAGTTTCTCCAATATTTTTGTCTACCTCTGTAACCATTGTAATCACATAGGCAACTCTATCTTCACTTTACCAGAAAGAATTTCATTGTCCTGTCAGGGACACATGACAATAAACTCTTTTGATTCTTTGTGATTTAATCCCGTTGTCCTGTGTACTCCACTCCCTCCCTGCAGATTAAAACTATTTCTTACTTTCCCAGTTATTGCAAAGAGTCTAAACTGAAATGTTGTTTGTTTCTTTTTCCACATTTGCCTCTTGACCTGCTGACAGTTTTCAGTGTTTACTGTGGGTTTTTTTAAATTTCAGATTACTAGAAGCTGCAATTTGTTAAATTAAAAAAAAAAAGTCTTGTCTCTTATGAAAGTACCACTGAAACATTTAATGCATTCTATGTAATCAATTATTTGATTTATTTTGAATATATAATTTTCCACGCATATTTGCAGCAAAAAACTATTCAGTGGAAACATGTACAAAGGTGATTTCTGTATGTTAGAACTCCAGTAAGCTTTGCTCCTGCGTTCATCAAATTGCAGATTTGAAGGAGTAAGCGTATTTACTGTGAAGTCTCTGGCAGGATCTGCTAAGAATGTTGTCCCAGGAGTGCAGATGGAGGATTTTGTGGAGATGCTATCTGTCATGTCTCTCTGGTGCTTTAAAGTGTCCACCATTTACAGTGGCTTGCAAAAGTATTCATACCCCTTGAACTTTTCCACATTTTGTCATGTTAAAACCACAAACGTAAATGTATTTTATTGGGATTTTATGTGATAGACCAACACAAAGTGGCGCATAATTGTGAAGTGGAAGGAAAATGATACATTGTTTTGAAATTTTTTTACAAATAAAAAACTGAAAAGAGTGGCGTGCAAAAGTATTCAGCCCCCTTTACTCTGATACCCCTATGTAGTGATCATAAATAAAATCCAGTGCACCAATTGCCTTCAGAAAGTCACCTAATTATTAAATAAGTCCACTTGTGCGTAATATCTAATTTTCTCAGTATAAATACAGCTGTTCTGTTGAAGGCCTCAGAAGCTTGTTGGAGAACATTCATGTGGAAACATAACAATGTTTCCTGGCACATCGTGAAGCCCAAGGAACACACCAGACAGATCAGGGATAAAGTTGTGGAGAAGTTTTAACAGCAGGGTTAGGTTATAAAAAAAGCCCAAGCATTGAACATCTCATAGCACACTGTTCAATCCTATCATCCGAAAAAGAAAGAGTATGGCAGAACTGCAAACCAACCAAGACATGGCCGTCCACCTTAAACTGACAGCTGGGCAAGGAGAGCCATTGATCAGAGAAGCAGCCAAGAGCCCATGGTAACTCTGGGGAGCTGCAGGATCCACAGCTCGGGTGGGGAGAATCTGTCCACCAGGGACAAACTATTTGTCATGCACTCCACAAATCGGGCCTTTAATGGAAGAGTGGCAAGAAGAAAGCATTGTTGAAGACATCTAACCAGCCTTAAGAAGTCTTGGTTTGCAGTTTGCCACAAGCCATGTGGGTGGACACAGCAAACATGTGGAGGAAGGTGCTCTGGTCCTGATGAGAACAAAATGAAGTTTTTGACCTAAATGCAAAATGCTATTTGTGGCAGAAAACTAACTCTGCACATCACCCTGAACACACCATCCCCACTGTGTAACATGGTGGTGGCAGCAATCATGCTGTGGGATGCTTTTCTTCAGCAGGGACATGTGAAGCCTTGTCAGAGTTCTTGGGAAGATGGATGGAGCCAAATACTGGGCAATCTTGGAAGAAAAACTTTTAGTGTCTGCAAAAGACGAGACTGGGGCGGAGGTTACACCTTCCAGCAGGACAACGACCCATAACCAATACAGCCAGAGCTACAATGGAATGTTTTAGATCAAAAGCATATTCAAGTGTTAGAAGTGGCCTAGTCAAAGTCCTGACCTAAATCCAATGAGAATCTCTGGCAAAGACTTGAAAATTGCTGTTCACATACGCGCTCCCATCCAATCTGACTGAGCTTGAGCTATTTTGCAAAGAAAACATGGGGGCAAAAAATGTCAGTCTCTAGATGTGCAAAGTGTAGAGACTACCCCTAAAGACTTGCAGCTGTAATTGCAGCGAAAGGTGGTTCTACAAAGTATTGACATCAGGGGGGCTGAATACCTTTGCATGCGCCACACTGTTCAGTTTTTATTTTATTGTAATAAAATTTGAGAAACCATGATATAATTTTCCTTCCACGCTTCACAATTATGGCACCACTTTTGTGTTGGTATATATCACATAAAATCCCCAATAAAATACATTTACGTTTGTGGTTGTGTAACGTCCCATGACAAAATTTGGAAATTCAAGGCGGTTAGGTATAATACTTTCTGCAAGCCCTGTAGTAAAGGAGAGGAGAGGAGAGTTCTATCAGCACGTCGGTCCACAGAGCGCAAAAGATTATTGGGACACCGCTACCAGCCATGGAGGGCATCTACCACACACGGTGCCTTAGGAAGGCCGTCAGCATCCATAAAGACTCCTCTCACCCTTGTAATGGACTGTTCGAACTACTCCCTTCCGGAAGACGTTACAAGGCCTTCTACGCCTGCACCTCCAGACTCAGGAACAGCGTTCAGTCCCAGAGCTATAGCGGCGGTCTGAACCGGCCCTGCTGAGGTGCCGCCCACCCCATGGACTGTCTCCCTCGGATGGTCACGTCGCACAAACACATCTGCACTTTAGTCTGTTTTGGTTTTGACTGTTTTACTGTTTTAATGTTCTTTTCACAAACCTTGTTCTCGGGGTATCTAAACCTAAATTTTATTAGTCGTTTAAGTTATGACATCGGATGGAGTTGCAAACCAAATCTCGTTGCACTTATGTGTAATGACAATAAAATATATTATTATTATTATTATTATTATTATTATTATTATTATTATTATTATTATTATTATTATTATTAAACAGTTGACCAAGTTGTGCATCCAGTACAGCTGCCCACTCACAGTTCCTGCAAACTGGGTTCAATCCTAATCTCTGTGCTGGCTGTGTAGAGCTTACCTGTTCTCCTAGTAATCAAGTGGGATTCCTCCCACATCTCAATTTGTGCAGATTAGTAATTTAATTGGCCCCTGTAAATTGCATTTAGTGTTAAGTGAGTGAGAGGATCTGGGAGCTATTGATAAGAAAAGCTCATGTAATGGGAAATGGGATTGCTTTTAGAGTTGGCATAGACTTGATGGATACAATGATTTAATTCTATGTTGGAAAGGAAATACGGTAAATGGCGAGCTAGAAACACAGTCAAAGTTGCTATTTGCAATAATAACTGAAATGGAATTTACCTTTAAAGTAAAAGTAATTTTCTCTTCTCTTTGAAGTCATTGCAAATGAGGGTAAAAATCACTGCATTGAAATGTTTTCCTGAATTATTTGCAGCATTTCCTGTGTTTCCAGGACCAAAATATTTGCTCTTCAAAATAGTAAGATTAAATGAGAACTTACCAGTTTGAAGTTTGACCTTTATTTTATGAGGAGTCGAGTTGAGGGACCACTCCCACCCTCATAGGATCTCAGCTGGTAGTTCTAGTCTTTGTTATCTTACCACTATACTTCAGTCATTGTTAGCTGTGAATTCACTCCGCTGCTTTGAAGATTGACGCACCAACGGCTGTACGGGGTTCTTCACGTAGTCACTCACGTGACTCCGCAGTAAAATACGGTAATTCTTTTAACAGGAAACCTTCCTACAATCTCTTGACGTTTAACCTGTGCAAGGGGCATGGAAATTGATTGAATAATATAAAAGTGGTTTTGATGATCTTCTGCTCTCAGCAGGGATTCATATTCAGTATGAGAGCAGATTGTAAATCAGGATAACAATCAAAAATTGGTATTTTTATTCCAGGGCTCTATTATTTATAATATCACTGCTTAAAATAAAGGTTTCTTGAGAATAACCATTCATTTCAGAATGAAATCACATCTACTATAATTTAAGAACAATTCCTGAATATGTTCCTTTAGATCTTGAATTGGTTGTTATGACTGGGTTTTATTCCAATGCTGTATTTGTGGTGATGTTGTGAGGTGGGGAGACACAATTGCAACAAACCACGTTCAGCATGCATCATTTAATTGCAAAATGGATCATTAGTTTTTTCCCACTTGAAAACAAAAAGGAATTTGGTCTTATACGAGGTAACAATCAGAGATAAATGGAGTTGAATGCAAAATAAAGTGATGCACTCCGAGAGGACCAATAAATGGCACAGGAGCAAAGAGCAAAGGTCTCCTTTCAAACCAATCCTTAAAATTTGTGGGGGAATTTAATCAGGTGATTTAAAAAAAAGTCATTACAAATAGTGGAACAGCTTATTGAAAAAACAAAGAGCTGATTAGAACTTTATAAACTGCAGCAAGACAATTCAGGGCAGTCTAGTTCAGTAAAGATAATTCCCAGTATGTCACAGTTATGAGGGTGGTTTAGAAAAGTTAGAAAGGTAGAACTATTTTCCTAGGAATAACCATTTCATTATCAACTACCAATATTATTCATCAATTGGAACTTCAAATCGGAATTCTTCATCGATTAGGTATCCAAAGTTTATTTATTCCTCCGCACCCTGACATATTTAGCTTTGCTGCAGGTCTTGCACCCACCCCTCACGGGTTGCATCTAAGCTGCTATTCAACCGTTCCAGGCATATTACAGTACACTATACTCAATGGCCATCTCTCCGTCTGAACAGCAGCAGAGAGGTAAATCATACAATATATCCTCACACCAGCGCATCTTCTCACATCCCACTTTGTTCACATTCTCACATTTTCCCATAGTACAAGTGTGCAAAACTGTCACTAGTTCCTTACTCTTCTCCCATTATGTCTGCAATCTAAAATGTATTTCACCTTTTAGCTAGCCAAACCATCAAGAAGGATATGTTAGCCTTAGAATGTGAGTAAGATGGCCCCATAACAATACTACAAGGTTTCCATGAATTGGAATCCATAAACTCTCTCCGATTATGGTAACCTGGTAACCTGGCCATTTTTTCATGAACAAATTGGGTTTGAAAGTAATTGATAGGAAGAAAAATGCCACTGTGATACTGGATACGTAAGAAGTCAATGAAGAGGCGGCATTAGAATGGTCAGTTGTACTTGAAGTGTATACATAACCTGATTCTGAAATCCCGTGGGCTCAGTCACTGACATGGAAATATTTGTTCATAACTGTTGGGCCAAAATCCTGATCTCCTGACCTATCCATACCAAGATAGTACAAGCACTCACAGTTTGGGCAGATGGCAACTCATTGTTACCTTTTCAAGGAGAACTAGGGATGGGTAATAAATATTCCCTTTTGCCAGTGATGTCCATACAATGGACTATGAAAAATAGTCCAACAGTACTACTTCAAAGAGGAGCAGAAGAGTTCCACTGTGTCCTCTGTTGATATTCTATCCTTAATCAACTACAACTTGCATTTCTGTATCACCTTTGACATAATACAATGCAAAGTGTTTGAAACATTCCATCAAACCAAATTCCTTCACAAAACACAGTGGCAGATGTGAGAACAAAAGAGGTGAGGTTTTTGGAAAATCTTAAAGGAGGAAGGAGACTTGGAGGAATTTGGACTCACACATCCACCCCAAGTTAGTAGAGGTGTGGAGAAAGTGATGGCAGAAGGAGGGATGGCAGTATAGAAGTCAATCTGGGCAAAGGCGTGAAGTTAGCTGGATTCAGTACAATGATAACACATCTACTAGCTACGCCCCTTCCTGCCTGATCGTTTGTTCCTTTACAGCCCATGGCCACCTGATATCACCTTGTGCTTTCATTATTTAATCTGCCCAGTAAGCTATTCCATCAAAATCCACCATGATCATTATTTCCCTCCTTTCTCTGCATCTTAAAAAAAAAGGTTATTCCTCAATTTTCTTGCTGATGTTGAAAGATCATGTTGCTGAATCATTAAATCTGCTTATTTCTGTACTGAACCGCGATGTCCTACATATTGAAAGTTTATTGTAGATTTCTACAATCTGTAACATTTCGATATTGTTTTAAAAGAGGGACTCTTTTTCAGAAACAAAGCAGTTTTCATGTATTGAAACACCTAATTACTTACTTGGTGCTTACTGTTAAAAACAACGTATTTTTGCACTGTTATGGAACTATTTATCTGACCTTCCATGCAAGTCTCCTGGACAGATTAAATATTCTCAGACTTTTTAAAACTATTTTTGCTCAAAAAATAGTTAAAAATAAAGTTATTACAAACACATTGGACATGAATAATAATTAAGACCAATGAAATAAAATATGTAAATATGTAACTATACTTGTTTTTCTTTTCCTATTCAGAGGTTATGAGTCCCTATGGCAAAAGAGATAGATTCCCCAGTGGAATGCGAAGGAATCCCAACACCGGCAGCCTCCGTCACCTGTTTGAACAGGCCATTTTTGCAAATGCTTATTATCTGGATATTGTTACAGTTGGAAAGTAGCGATGTACCTATCTTGGAAGATCAGGTGATTTTCCTCAAACTTACATTCAGCTTCATGGGAAGAGTGGGGAATGCCGAGGTCAGAGACATTGGATAAAAGTGAAAGGAAATCGGAAGCACTTGCAGACTAAAAGGAACTGTTTTATAAATTTGCCTCCAATTGGTCTTCTCCATACAGTGAACTGTCTCATGGGTAGCTGTTGTCATTTACTATCCCATGTCCTTTTTTTTTGTTAATTGTGTTTTGTTCAAATTCAATTCAAACTGACAGAGATCTTGTAACCTTCCTACACAGTCACAAAATTTCACATACTTTCTACATTATTTAATGATATATTAAATAGAACAAACCAAAAGGGCTTTAAGTATCCAATTCTATTTAGTGTAACCAATAGTTTGTGCCAGTAGATGGCAGAATATTCACCGTTTAAATGAGGCACAGGTTTATCACTGAAGCTCAGATGTTCACACTGGATGTAGTTGCTAATTTAAAAGGACAGGTTCAGTTAGTGCACTCAAATTGTGACCTGCATTTAAAAAATACATGACATAAATATTCTGAACAAATAACAGTGAACAGTGAAGGAAACTCATACATTGTCTGGTTATTCCCTTGATTACAACAGTGGAGCTACTACCTTACTACCCCAATGACCTGAGCTCAATCTGAATCTCTGCATGGAATTTGTGCGTTCTCCCGAGCATATTTCCTCCAGGTAGACACAAAATGTTGGACTAATCAGGTGCATGGTTTTCACTTATGTCACAAATGTATATGGATAAATTGGCCACTAAATTGCTGTTCCCGTGTTAGATGGGTAAATGGGTGTGGGGGTGGGATGGGTGGGGGGGGGGTGTTTCTAGAGATTGAACCCTGGCCGAAGGGACTGTGGGGAGAATAAAAAGAGATGAATGTAGGACTAGTGTAAATGTATTTTTGTTGGTCATTGGGGACTTGATGCTGTATATCTCAGTGACTTGATAACTATGCTGTCTGATTTGTAACAACATCATAACACAATGACAAAATACATGTTGATATCATGACACTTCTGTGTCTGTATGTAAAGACACAACTGTTATGGGTGAGTAACCTTGTTTGAATTGATCAGGGCTAAATTGATCTATTCTAGGTTCTAGATCTACTTCAACCAGTTGCGACACTTAAAAGGTTTATTGATATGATTGTGATATCTGTTTCTGCATTTAATGAAAAATTACACTAATAGTTGACACCTTCTATTACTTTTAAGTGTCAAAGCTGAGGCTTTGGCAGGGTGATCCCTAATGCTGATATATCTCACATTATCCATTCTACAAAGAAGACCTGACACAGCGAACCTAAACCAATTTATAGAAAAAGACTGAAACGTCACCTGTCATTTTTCTCCAGAGATGCTGCCTGACCACTGAATCACTCCAGCACTTTGTGTCTAAACCAATTTAGTTTGTTGCCCTGACAAGAAGTAAAGCTTATAAAAATACTATTAATCCAAGCTGCATGACATAAAGTATGACTAATGCTTACCAAATATCCAAGAGTTTCTGAATGACACATGGATATACTTGCTGTTGAAAAGCAGGCCAATATTTCCCCTTGAGTTAACTGATTAATCTTTAATAACAGCAATTAATCTATCATATCCATCTATCTTCAATCTATATACTTTTAACAGTGTGTGTGTGGGTGTCATTTTGCCTGTGAAACTTATCTCCTCGAAAACCAGACACCGAAACAGCAGAATTTTTACATATTTCAGTAGAGATTTTCATTTTAATTATAGAAATCCACTCCTCTGTACATTTGGTACATTATTTTCCCGACTTTTTAATTAAAATTGTTGACCAATCTGACCTTTTTTTAAAAATCTGACCGCTGCCCAGCTGCTGACGTTACAATAACAATGACATTTTTACATCATCTGGTAGAAAATTTACTTATTTTGCTTCCGGTGGCGCTATGGAGACCTAGAGGATAGCGCCAGCCAGCTCCGCAAAAAAAATCGGAAAAAACGGGGGTTTAAAAGGACTTACCGGCTGTCTGCTGCATACTGCCTGCCGTTTCTGCACCGACTGTGCCGAGTGACGTCATCAGGCGCGCGACTAACTATGTCAACAGCACGGAGCCCTACCGACAAGGGGAAAGGTCGACCAACCCGGCAGAGACCGGCAGAAGGCCAAACTGAAGCCTCGGACTCGAGTAGGACCTCCTCCCTGGAAGATGTATCCAAAAGAACAGGGAAAAAAACGGAAGGTGAGGAATTGAAAACTTTCATTCCTCCAACAGATGGCTGAGCTTAAAAGGAAGAAATAAAGGAAGAAACATAAAGCGCGATAAAAGGAAGAAATAAACCAAATGAATAGTCAGATGGATACTCGTTTGAATCAGATGAAAAATCAACTGAACAAATTACAACAGGAAACAAAGTTAAACATTGAAAAACAGGTCAAGAAATTATCGGATGATTTGAAGGAAGAATTTATTGAAATGTTTAATGATATGGAAAAGAAGATGGACAAAAAACTTGAAAAGCTCAAAAAAGACTTTCATAATAGGATTAATCCTATTGAGGAAGTACAGGAACAACAGATGGCTGGAATAAAGAACCTTGAAGAAATAGCTGAGAAGAGTGTTTTGACTACAGCGAAGCTGATTACAGAAGACGTCTAATGGACCTGCTGACTAAAACAACAGAGAAATGTACTGAGCTAGAAGTACATCAGAGAAGCAAAACCTGAGAATTGCAGGGATTCCTGAAGGTCGAGAGAAAAATGACGGCCCTCGAGAATTCACTGCTATAACTACTCAAAGAAGTTCTATCTCTGGAAGAAATGCCTTTATACTAGCTCGTGCTCATAGAGTCAGCAGACGCCAGACCAGACCAAACGCCCTCCGAGACAAATGATTTTAAAGGTACAATATGACTTTGTTCTGGATGAGATTATGCGAAAAGCTTCAAGAATCAAAAGACTTGACATTGAAGGTCAAAGGATTAGTATCTATCGAGACTAACCCACCAGAGGTCGCCAGGAAACGGAAAAGCATTTAATGAAGCCAAAAGTCTTATGAGGGGAGTAGAAAACCTGAGATACGGTTTGAATTATCCAGCTCTATCTTAAGAGTTACTTATAACAACACGGGAACACTTTTTTAAAACTCCAGCAGCAGCATTGGAATTTTGCCAACAGTTCAAGACCTGAAGAGTATCTACAAGTAAATATATTGACTTTTCTACTACTTTTAGATATCCAGCAAGGACTCTTAACACCCAGCGAGATTCTACAAGATAATATGGACTTGATGGAAATGGGACAATGTCGAACGAATGGAGAGGAATAAATGAGATTCGAAAATGTTATCTGGATATTGATAATTAGTCCTATACATATAACTAACATAAATAAATAACACATACATTAGACAACAACTGTTCGGTTTTATAATTATGTTTGTATTATTGTCCTTTTTAAAAAAAAATATTAATAAAGATTGTTTCACTAAATACTATCACTATTACTAATAATTAACAACTAAGTTTTCCTTTTTTGAATTGATTAATTTTGTATGTTATTTTTCTTTTTTTTATATAGCCTTTATATAATTTTTATTTTAATTATTACTTAGATTTTTAAGTTATCTTTAGATATAGATACTTTTTTAGGATGAATCCTATCCTTTTCCCCTTCCTTTTCTATTACCACCCCCAGTTTCTTTTTTCCTTAATAGTATACCCCCGTTAAAATATTACTATGGAATAATAAGTTCCCCCCAAATCTAGGAGCTGGCCTAGTTAATAACATCAATGACGGAAGTCATTAGATGGATAGCCATGTTTTTATGGCTAACACAAACTACCAATCTATTCCAATGTAGTTCTTTCCACCTTTACACACAACACTTTAATCTCATCTTTTATTTATCTTTCATATCTATTGTATTTCTCGTTTGAAATGGAGTAATATATATGTTACCAATGGAGATATATTCGTGAGGGACAAAAAAGGTGATTTTAAATTCATCTAATTCAAGGTTCAGGATGTAAGGTTGGGTCTATCGCGCTGATCCTAGACTCTATTAGATCTCCACAAATTTTTAAAATGCAAGACTTAAAAAGAAATACGAGGGAATGAGGGATTAACGTTTTGCAGTTGGAATGTTAAAGGTATTAATGAACCGATAAAGAGAGGAAAAGTATTGCACATTTAAAGGCAAGTAAAGCTGATGTAATTTATATTCAAGAAACCCACTTAAAAAAAGATGCGGAAAACAGGTTGAAAGCTAAATGGGATAGATAAAATATATCATTCTCTTTTACACATAAATCAAGAGGCGTAGCAATATTATTTCGTAAGGCACTTTATTTAAACATACCTCAACCATAGCTGATAAAGATGGCAGATACATTATCTGTGATAGAAATTAAATACAGAAAAAGTGATTTTGTTTAATATATATGGACCAAATTTGATAGTCCATTGTTTTTTAAGAAAGTATTTAACAATTTATCCCGGAATTAACACAATATAATTTGATAATTGGAGGAGATTTTAACTGTACATTGGATCCCTATTTAGACAGATCTACAAAACAAAGAAAAATTAAATCACATTCTAGTGATTTAGTTAAATGCATAACATGCAAACGACCAATATTAAAGATGTTTGGAGAACAGAAAACCCTACGGGACAGAACGAAATATTCTTTTTAATCCCCGATACATAAAAACTTATTCAAGAATAGATTATTTTTTGGTGGATGCAAACTATTTCACTTACTTATGAATCTCATTAATATGATAATATTCTAATCTCAGATCATGCGCCATTAACAATTTAAAATTAAAATCAATGGCAAAATAGAAAACTCAGGACAGTGGAAACTTAACCCACAAATTTTAAAAAGATAAAGCCACCCAGGAATATATCATAACTCAAATTAAGATTTTTTTTTTTGAAATAAATTAGATCAACCAGAGATATAACCCGTTCTTTATTATGGGAACACATTTAAAGCATATCTCCGGGAATCATGAATTTTCTTCACAAGCATTTCATAACAAAAGATTCGGAAAGAACAACAAGATTTAGAAAAGGAGATTAAACAATATAGATATACAGAATGCAACAAAACCAGATATTACTAATAATAAAAATTGTAACATGAAATAACATTAAACAAAATATATACAGATCAAGTGATAAAATACATGTTATCAACATACTAAACAATTACAGTTTGAATCGCGTTGGGGACAAACCCCAAAAATTATTGGCTCGACAATTAAGGAAAATTGAAGCGGAAAAAATCATACATAGGATTAAATCACAAAACGGTGAATTATTAATACAACCTAAGATATTAATGAAAGATTTATGCAATATTATAAAAATTTATACACTTGCTAAAGCAACAGTAAATAAAATAGAAATAGATGCATTCTTAAAAAAATGTAACCTGAAAAGGATTGGATTTACAAAACAGAGAATTATTAAATGCTGATATTTCAATAAATGAAATTGAAGAATCTAATTAGATCATTAAAAAACGGTAAAACACCGGGACCCGATGGTATAGGTTCGGAATTTTATAAAATATTTCATGATTATATGGTTCCATATCTGAAATCATTATATGAACAGATATACATACAACAGAAATTACCAATACGTTGAATGAATCTATTATAACAGTATACCTAAAATAAATAAAATGATTTCGATGAACCAGGATCATATAGTAGCAGTATAGCTCTATTAAATACAGATCAAAAGATATTAACAAAAATATTAGCAAAAAGACTGAGTTCAGTCGTTAACGAACTAATCCATCCCGATCCAAACATGATTTATACCAAAAAGATACTCTTCATACAACCTAAGACGGTTGTTCGATATTATATATTCGAAAAGAGGTGAATAAAAAGATTTTAGTAGTCATTTCGCTTGATGCAGAAAAAGCTTTGACCAAGTTAGAATGGCCTTATTTATTTTCGGTGAATGGGAGCTTTCAAACTGGGGGGAGGAGTTTATTCTACTTGGATTAAAATTACTATATGCAAAATCCAATAGCTAGAATAACAACAAATCGAATGTTATCAACTAAATTTAATTTATCTCGAGGTTGTAGACAAGGTTGTCCTCTATCACCTTTATTGTTTGCATTAGTAATAGAACTCTTTGCCCAGAGGGTGAGATTACACCCGGAAATACATGGATAATGATACTACAGAAACTAAACTACCATACTAAGAATAAAATCTCCTTATATGCGGATGATGTATTACTTATATATCACTGAGCCAGAAACAAGTATCCGAAATTTGTTAAAACTAATAACGGAATTTGGATCAATCTCAGGATACAGTATTAATTGGAATAAAAGTGAACTTATGCCAATAACGGTGAATAATTTACATATATTACAACAATTCCCTTTTAAGATAACAAATGAAAATATTAAATATCTTGGGAATTTTTGTTAAAAAAGATTTGACTCTTTATTTAAATTTAATTTCCCTCCATTACTGAATAAATTAAATAGAATATTTTATACTGGAAAAAGCTTACCTATTTCAATGATAGGTTAAAATTAATGCAATAAAACTGATCTTCTCCCACAATTATTATATTTATTTCAATTAATTCCGATATATCTTCCTAAAAATTTTTTTAAAAAGTAAACTCTATAATTACTAACTTTATCTGGGATTATAAGAGCCATAGAATAAATAAAAAACACTTATGTAAATCTAATATAAACGGAGGATTAGCATTACCAAATCTTTTTGTTTTTATTACTGGGCAGTTAATATTAAAAATATGAATTTTTGGCTAGAAGAAATAGATAATAAAACCAAATTGGTTAAATATGGAAAAAAGAAGATTGTTCTCCATTTGAAAATTAGCTCTATAATATTTGCTAACACTAATGTAGCTAAGAAAGTTTATAGTGAAAATCCGATAATAGAAAACGGAATTAGCATCTGGAAAACAAATAAAGAAAGCATTAAAACTAAAATCTATAACCATTAGGTCTTACAAAATTGCCAATAATTTTGTGTTTAAAAACCTTCAATGTTGGATAAGGCTTTTTTACAATGGAAAAATAAAGGAATTTCTAAGATGGGTGATCTTTATAAGGAAAATACTTTTCTTTCATTTCAAGAGTTTACAACAAACTTATGGGCTACACAATAAAGAATATTTTAGATATCTACAAATTAGAAATTATGTTTCTGCAAATATACAAGAATTTAGAAATAGAAAGACAGAAATTTTAGATGAATGCTTGAATAAACACCCAAACACGGAAAAAATGATATCATATATATAATATTTTATTGGAAAATGATAACCCCATCAACAGAAACATATAGAGAGTCTTGGGAAAAAGGAATTAGGTCAAATAATAAGACATGAAATATGGGATGAAAAGTCTACAACATATACATCATTGCTCGTTAAATGCTAAACATTCCCTTATACAGTTTAAAATACTACATAGATTACATTATTCTAAATCTAAATTACATTATATTTTCCCAAAGATATCTCCTACATGTGATAAATGTCAAATTTCAGAAGCAATTTGTAACATTCATTTACTAACTGTATAAAAATTGTAGAATACTGGAACGAAATATTTAAGATAAATTTCGAATGTTGTCAATATAAGTATGACTCCTGACCCAAAGTTAATTATACTTGGAATATTTGAAACTGACCAACTAATAACAATGAATCAAATGAACTTTTATTGATTACTGTCTAATATATTGGGAAAAAAATTAATATTAAAATGTTTGGAAAGGCCCAGCTGCATTCCCAACAATCAAAATGTGGAATACAGAAATGTCGGAGACACTCCATTTGGAGAGAGATTGAGCTTGTCCTTATGGATAGGTTAGACCTCTTCAAAGGGATTTGGTCTCCGTATATTAAATATTTACAGGGTCATAACGCGCGCGAGGACTTGACTAGAGGCCTGGATATTTGAATGGATGAAGAAATATATATAATAAATCATGAATATGTCTTTAGGGGCGAATTAATGACGAATATTCTATTCTCCATCAAACCTTTCTTATTCTTTATTCTTTTTTCTATTTTCTTATATCTATATATAAAAAATTAGAAAATAGTATAGAAACAAATTATCTTAACCTCTTAATATCAGTACGAATATTCAAATATTATGAACTTCATTGAGAATATTATTAGTATCTTATATTTTTAATTATATAAAATTGTGTATTTTCAAATTATATAATAATTTTAAATTTAAATCAGTGATAACACAGATTTTGTTAACTTTACGAAAATATAATTGAATATCATAAAGTGTTTTACTAGTATTTCATATTATTAATTACATAAGATTTGGCATTATACTTAAAAATCTAGTAAAAGACAAAACAATATTATTAACAGTAAGTATATTGCTAATACTATAATTATGTATTAGTATCATGTATTCTTAGTTATATAAAATATATAACCTTGAAATTTATAATTAAGAACAATACAAATAATATTAATAGTATGAATTTATCATTAATATTATGTATTTTCACTATAGTAAAATAATGTACTCTGTTATTATTTTGTTTCTATAATAAATAAAATTAAAAAAAAAAAAATAAAAAAAAAGAAAATTTACTTATGATTTCAAAAATCCAATCCTCTATAAATTTGGTCCATTATTTCCCAAGATATTTACTAAAATTTATCATCAAACTGACATTTAAAAAAAATATTAAGGTTGCCCAGCTGCTGAACTCACGCTGCTTTTCCTTGGGCCCCGCCCTGGATTAATGCAGCTGTTGTCAACGCGCATGCACAGTATTCCACGAGGTACGGTAGCCCACCCCCCCCCCCCCCCGCATTCTTCAAAAGGCGCAGAAAGATCGAGAACGTTCTGCAGCAAAGATCCTACAGTTGAGCTCCGCTATAGGATCTTTATTGTACAGATCGCGGGCTCAGAGGCACCCATGCGCTGAAGAGGTTTTCTCTCGCTGCCCGTGCAGCTCGGGGGCCCCTCCCCACTCCTGGCCCGCTCACTCAGCTGAGGGTTTCGGGTTTTCCAGATAGTCAGCCTTCTGTCTCTCCCTCCGCATTTCGCATCTCCCCTCCCCTCCAAACCCCCCCCCTTCTTCTCACCTCCTCCCTCACTCCCTCCCTTTCCTCTCTCCCCTCTACCCCTCACAGGGGACGACCTCCTCTCCGAGAGGCTCCGATCGTCTGTCTCCCAGGACCTGGCCCGGCTCTGTCACGTGGTGGGTGCGCTTCCCTTTGCGGAAGCCACGAATCGGTGGTCACCCAGCTGCTTTTCACTGTCCTCAGATCGCTCCATGCCTCGCTCGGGCCCCTGCGGGCTGCCGCCCCGCCCCTCCTCCTCTCTCTCTCTCTTCCTCCCCCCTCTCTCTCTCGCCGCCTCCCCCTCTCTCTCTACTCTCTGTCCCCACCGCTCTCTCTCCATCTCCACCCCCCTCTCTCACCCCCTCTCTCTCTCTCCCACCCCTCTCGCTCCCCCCCCCTCTCTCACCCCCCCCTCCTACCCAGATCTCTCCCCCCTCTCTCTCCTCTCACTCCCCCAACCCCGAAATCTCTCTATCCTTCATCCCCCCCCCCTCTCCTCTCGCCCCCCCTTCTTCCACCTCTCTCCCCCCCCCTTCTCCCCCGCCTCTCTCCCCCCCCCCCCTCCCCCCCCTCTCATCTCTCCCCTCCTCCCCCAAAACACCCTACCTCACCCTCCCGCGCCCACACCCACAAATTAGTACGCCATAGTAATGATGCAAAAGGAGCAAATAAAATTAATCAAGGGGCCTAGTGGTTGGCCGCCCCCCAGCCACAACCACACGATGGAGGAACAAACCCAAAGGGTCTGCACTTGGTCATCTTATAAAACTCTGATCTGATCTTTTGTTTGCTCACTTGTGAATCACGTCTTGTCCAAAACCCGACGTGCTAATGGTGACATTTTTACATATTCCAGTAGAGATTTACCTCATTATTTCAAAAATCTCATCATCTCAAATTTTGATTTATTATTTCCAGGGTTTTTTACTAAAATTGTTCACCAATCTGACATATTTTTAAAATCTAATGTGCTGAAGCGAGCTGGATGATGTCACAATGCCTCTACTCCTCGCAGCAAGCTGCGCAGAGATTTAAACGCACAGGGGTCACTGTTTTCCACGAGCTGCGAGTTACGTGGCCCAGCCACCCTCTCCCCCCCCCCCCCCCCCCCCCCCCCCCCCCAGGGCTCTGGTTTGAAGCTATTGAACACACGCTCAAGTCATGCAGCGTGCTCCGCTGGGCTCCTTCAAGTTCTACAACATGGCAGCGGCGGTCGTTACCGCAGAGTGGGGATGGACAAGCGCAGTGGAAATGTGGCCATGATGGCCATCAAATGGTGACCTCCTCTCCGTGTCCCCCGCCCAATCATCTGTCACGCTGGTGGTGGGCTTACCCCCGTGGAAGCCTTGATCGGCCGGCCTACCGCTCCCAGAGGGGGGGGGGGGGGAGAGGGGGGAGAGGATAGGGGGAGAGAGATGAGGTGAGGAGAGGGGCAGAGGGGGCCCTCCTCTCTGCCTCCCCTCCCTCTCTGCCTCCCTTCCTCTCTGCCCCTCCCTCCCTCTCTGCCCCCCTTCCCCTATAGTGGTGAATATTGGGACCCATGGGTGAGTGGTGGAGTATGGCGTTTGGGAACCAGCCCTCCCCTGTGACGCCGGCACAGCCCCACCCCTTAATCTCTACCCCCTCCCTCTCCACACCCCCCCCCCCTCTAGCCGCGCCTGCGCAGTTAGGGGTTATGCGTGAGTGGATGGGGTAAAAGGAACAAATTAATAATATTAATAAAATATCAAGGGGGGTGTTAGTGTGTTTGGGGGGTGGTTAATGTGTGTGTCATTGAAGACCGCCCCCCCCCCCCCCCCACCCCCCTGAGGTCCCCCTTGGTCTAATGATGTTTAACTACCTGAGCGAATTCTCAGATTAGATCAGCATCAAGAAATATTACTGTGCATGTGGAACTCAAAGCACAATAATCAAAACAATCTTCAATACTTCACTAGAATGATTGTTGGAATGGTGGGTGGGCGGAGTCATGGGAAATAATTATAAAATATTGTTGCGAAGAAGTCTTCAGTGAGTTCCGTCAGGAGATACTGTTGCGAAGAAGTCTTCAGTGAGTTCCGTCAGGAGGAGTGGATTATCAGGGCAAGAGGTGTTACAGAAATAAATCTAGGACATTGGTGGGATGTGCAGTACTGATTAATTTAGTGACATACTAATGAAGGTTTGATCCATAATTTACAGGTCCATCTGTTACAAGTGTTACATTGGAATTGAAATCGGAATGTGAAAGCCAGATATGATCTCATGTAATTATTTTTTAAATTGTCTTAAACCATAAAGCAGTGAATTAATTTCAACAACATTGATATGCCAACAAATGATTACTTGGCACTCTGGTGCTAATCTGTTAATTGGCATTGCCCTCCTTGGGACAGTTAGATTAAACATTAGTTTTGTAGGTACTCTAGCTACAAACAATTTATTGTTACACTCATTCTGATTATTTTTGATGTGTTGAGTTCACTATCTGTGAGTTTATTTACCTAGCGTAAACAGTCATCAGAACAATTTAATTGAATGCTTTATCTCATACTAAGTTTCATCTGGTTCATAGTTAGGGAATTAATTTAGATAACCAGTTAACATAGAACAAGGGTTTCGGCCTGAAACGTTGCCTATCTCCTTCGCTCCATAGATGCTGCTGCACCCGCTGAGCTTCTCCAGCATTTTGTGTACCATAGAAACATAGAAAATAGGTGCAGGAGTAGGCCATTCGACCCTTCAAGCCTGCACCGCCTTTCAATATGATCATGGCTGATCATCCAACTCAGTATCCTGTACCTGCCTTCTCTCCATACCCCCTGATCCCTCTAGCCTCAAGGGCCACATCTAACTCCCTCTTAAATATTTTCTCATCTCGGTTCTAAAAGACTTCCCCCTTATCCTTAAACTGTGACCCCTTGTTCTGGACTTCCCCAACATCGGGAACAATCTTCCGGCATCTAGCCTGTCCAACCCCTTAAGAATTTTTTAAGTTTCTATAAGATCCCCCCTCAATCTTCTAAATTCTAGCGAGTACAAGCCGAGTCTATCCAGTCTTTCTTCATATGAAAGTCCTGCCATCCCAGTCATCAGTCTGGTGAACCTTCTCTGTACTCCCTCCATGGCAAGAATGTCTTTCCTCAGATTAGGAGACCAAAACTGTACACAATACTTCAGTTGTGGTCTCACCAAGGTCCTGTAGAACTGCAGTAGAACCTCCGTGCTCCTATATTCAAATCTTTTTGCAATGAAGTTCTATTATTATCCAAGAGACCGTGGAAATATTGAATAAAATGACAAATATGTATGAATGATACTTTAACCTAATAATTCTTGTAGATATTTCTAATGTAAAATAGGTAACTCAATACAATCGAATAATTTTCCTGTATTGCCAATAGCTTAAAACAATTCATCTCACAAAATCTATGAATATATTCTCATTAATAAAGTTTTAAAATGTTTTGTTTTAGTCATTCAAATAGATATAAAAATATTGTCAATGCCATATAGTTCTGTAAAGGCAAACAGTTATGTAAAGAGTGTGAGAAAATGAAAGAGAAAGATATTGTTTAATGATATTTTTCAAAATTTGTGCATAGGCACACATATACACTACCTTGATGCCAAATGTGTAGAAACAAGGAACTGCAGATGCTGTTTACAAGGAAAGTCACCGAGTGCTGGAGTAAGGAGAACATAGAGAGATGATGCTTCGGGATGGAGCCTTTCTCCCATATGTCCACTGGCACCATCCCTCATCTTTTGTGTAGGAAGTAATTGTGAATGCTGGTTTATACCAAAGATATAAAACAAAGTGCTGGAGTAACTCAATGGATCAGACAGGTTCACAGTCTGAAGAAGGGTTCTGACCCAAATGTCACCCATCCTTTTTCTCCAGAGATGCTGCTTGACCTATTGAGTTACTCCAGCACTTTGTGTCTATCCCTCAGTTCTTTCTCCATTACATTAACGACTGCCTCAGGGCTGCCCCCTACATCTGTGCAGAACTCGTTGATTTTCTTAACTTTATCACGAACTTCCACCTTGCCTTCAAATTCACCTGGACTATCTCAGACACCACTATCCCCTTTCTTGTTCTCTCTGTCTCCATTGCAGAGGACAAACTATCGAGTAAAATCCACCACAAAACTACTGACTCCCACAGCAATTTGAGCTACACTTCCTCCCAGCCTGCCTCTTGCAAAGACCCTATCCTGTACTCCCAATTTATCTGTCCTTACCTCATCTGCACCCAAGGTGAGGCGTTCCATTCTAGGACATCCGAGAAGTCCTCTTTCTTTAGTCAATGTGGTTTCCCCCTTTCTGTCATAGATACATCCGTCACCCACATCTCCTCGGTGTCCTGTAGTTCTGCTCCTGCTCCCTCTCCACCCAGACAGAATGAGGATACAGTTCACAGGTCCGCACTTTTCACTCTACCATCCAAAACTTCATTCTCAAAAATATACATCACCTCCAACATGAGCCCAACACCAGTCACATCTTCCCATCCCCACTCCTCTCTGCCTTCCACAGCAACTGCTCCCTCTGCAACTCCTTTGTTCATTCATTCCTTGCCATCCAAACCATCTCCTCCCCAGGTACCTTCCCCTGGACCCCTGTACCGATACCTTCTACCTCACCTTCATCCAGGGAACCCTGCAGACCTTCCATGTGGGACAGGTGTCCACGTGCACCTCTAACCTCATCTACCGCATCTGGTGTTCGCATCTTTTTTTTTTAACTCAACATTTATTGACATAACAAAATACATATACAGACAAAACAAAGAGACACACAAAAGACAATCGCAAAATGACAAAATACAAATCACCTAACCTCTATTAGCATCTTTGTAGATCGGCGAGACCAAGCGTAGACTTGATGACCGTTTCGCCGAAAACTTGCGGTTCACGGTATGATCATTGTATACTCCAATTTATGTAACATATCAAAACCACCCCTGCCTTCTTTCCATTCCCCCATCCTCCGCCCCACCTCCCACCCCACCTTTTCCCATGTTGCCTCAACTGGAGTCACTCCCATTTTTCCTCGTACCACCAACATTCCTTTCTCAGGTTTCACAATTCACAATTCATCTATTCTTATCTCATATGTGTTCATGAGGATGGCTTTGTCTGGCCAAACCTTCTGCCCTCCTCAACCTATATTCCTCTCTTCCAGCTTTTCTTCCCCCGCACCCCCCACAAAGTCTGAAGAGACGTCTAGAAATGCTGCGTGACCTACTGAGTTACTCCAGCACTTTGTGTCTTTTTTACCTTGATACCTCTTCACAAATTAACATTTATTTAGAGGAAGAAATTTCTGCAATCCAGCAGCAGAGCTTTGGATGTAAAAAGAGTAAGGGAATCCCAAACCATCTCTTTCACAAGGATTTGGTGGACAATTATTTCTCACTTCCAGTAAGTCTTTTTAATATACATTCATCTGCAGATTGCATCATGCACCAAAAAGGGCAGCATCATTGTCTAATTTGTAGTATTTTTCAACCTAAATTTTAATTCCTCTCCCATTTGTTTAGTTTTAGGTGTTTTGAACTAATATTGATTCATAGGGAAATGGTTCTAAACTGCCTTGAAGGCATTATTACTCAACCAAATACCTCGTCATGGTTGTTGAAGTTACCGGGGGATTTATTGACCAGAAAAATCAGGAAACTTATAGATGTATTGTACAATCTCACAGCACAGAAAATAGCTGTTCTCACATGTCAGTACTGTGGAAAAAACGATGCTATTATTTTCACATTTTTATCCTGCCCACTTTTATTAGTTTTCAAAATACTTGCCTACTTCCCTCTTTAAACTGTTCTCGATTCTGTTTCCACCATTGGTTTCAGGCATATGATTCCACATCATAAAAAAGTTACTGTGCAAAACAATATTTTGTAGCTGTTCCCTGCAGTCTCTTGGCAATAATCTTAAAATTAATAGTAGCCACCTCTCATTTATTTAAAAAATATTTGGATTGGATTTTCTTTAAAACTCCACAACTCTAATGAAAAAATACTGCCTAAAAATCATACCCAGTAGTTTCAAACTACCTCTATACTGATGGCAGTGCATGCTTCTGCTTCTGAAATTCAATTTCAATAAAGTCAAAGGGATGAGGCAAAGTGCTATGTGCTGCAGCCACTCTGAAGTGTAAATCTATTCTCTATCCTCATGACATCCATTCTATAATAAAGCATTAGATTCACGACACACTATTCTAACTGTGACCTACTTCCTGATTTATGAAGGTTCATTGCTATCTCTTTCTTTTTATGCACATTGTATCATCTGTAAAATCCGTTTTCTCTTAAAATTGCATTATCGACTTGTTTTCCTACTTTTAAAGAATTACACTTCTGAAGCACTCGGTCGATCTGCTTCTCCACGAACTAAGTCTAGTTACAAACAAAATAAATGTAGACATAGACCTTTCATACTAGTTTCCATATAAAGTATGTAGTTAATGTAATGAAAACAGGAGCCAAATGAGCAAATACTTTGGATTTACAGTGCTTTGCCCCTACCATCCCGTGATTTTTATTTTGGAATATTTGCTCATATTAATTTAAATATAAATCAGTTTCTAGACGTTGGCTGGAGAACTTTTGCTTAGTCCTCAGCTACAATTCAGGTAAAACCAAATTCCTTTGGAAAGTCATATTACAGTGACTTCCTCAGCTCGGCCTTAGTGAATCTGAAATCATCTGACTAAACGTAATTGAAATAAAGATTAAATAACTTTACACAATTTGAAATCTAATGTTCAAGTTTATTCATATTACAAACTGTATTTACATTGAAAGTAAGCATGCAGGTACAGCAGGCAGTGAAGAAAGTGAATGGCATGTTGGCCTTTATAACAAGAGGACGAGTATAGGAGCAAAGAGGTCCTTCTGCTGTTGCATAGGGCCCTAGTGAGATCACATCTGGATAATTGTGTGCAGTTTTGGTCCCCTAATTTGAGGAAGGACATTCTTGCTGTTGAGAGAATGCAGCATAGGTTTACAAGGTTAATTCCCAGGTTGGGGAGACTGTCATATGATGGGAGAATGGAGTGGCTGGGCTTTGATACTCTGGAGTTTAGAAGGATGAGAGATTAACATAGAAAATAGGTGCAGGAGGAGGCCATTCAGCCCTTTGAGCCAGCACCGCCATTCATTGTGATCATGACTGATTTTTGTGTGCAGATTGAAACATATTGAAACATAAGATTATTAAGGGTTTGGACATGCTAGAGGCAGGAAACATGTTCCGATGTTGGGGGTGTCCAGAACCAGGGGCCACAGTTTTAGAATAAGGGGTAGGCCATTTAGAACGGGGACGAGGAAACACATTTTCTCACAGAGACTTGTGAGTCTGTGAAATTCTCTGTCTCAGAGGGCGGTGGAAGCCGGTTCTCTGGATACTTTCCAGAGAGAGCTAGATAGGGCTCTTAATAGCGGAGTCAGGGGATATGGGGAGAAGGCAGGAACGGGGTACTGATTGGGGATGATCAGCCATGATCACATTGAATGGCGGTGCTGGCTCGAAGGGCCGAATGGCCTACTCCTGCACCTATTGTCTATTGTGTATTGTCCATTGTCTACATTGATATGTCGATTAAATTATGAATAAGAACCAAATGCAAAAAAAAAATTTTTTTTTAAGTGATTTAATGTAATTGTATTCTTTGTAATATTCCTGGATGAGAACTATGATCCAGCACATTCCTCCCTATATTTACCTCTCACATTTTGAAACTGCTAACTCTTCCTACAATACAACTGCTTGACAACTAGGTAAAAGGAACTGCAGATGCTGGTTTACAAAAAAGACACAGAGTGCTGGAGTAACTCAGCAGATCGGGCAGTATCTCTGGAGAACATGGATAGGTGATGTTTCAGGTCCCTTTCCAAAACATCAACTATCCAATTTCTCCAGAGATGCTGCTGAATTACTCCAACACTTTGTGACTTTGCTGAACAGCTGCCTGAAAATATGCTCAAGTGGCTATTAGCTATGTGAGTCTATTCCTTTAAGAGATTTTAGTGCAGGTACAATATGTCTTATCCACTCCTGCATGGAGGCATTTAAATGTGACTGATTTTGGAGATACATTTTATGGAGATCCATACCATACATGCACACATACTATACATATGCAACTTTCATGGGCTTTACGGTTAATATGCAGACTGGAAGCACGTTGTTGCTGGTCCCTAGCGTTTGCATGCTAGAGCTTGCCCATGACTGTTCTGATGCACAGAAGGACTGTGAATTCACAAATTTATATGTTCAGGAAGCATTGCTAGTTGAGATCAGACTTAGTAGGTAACAAGATAACACGAGATAAACCATTTATACATTTACTTCAGAAGGTAGCAGATACCCCTGCAGCAGTGGACCCTCATCCATGTGTTACAGCACAATAATATGTCCAAGTGCAGTTCTGCAATCTTTCCTTCAAATGCAGGAAAGAATGTGGACGTTTTGAGATCATGCCTTAATGTGAAGGACTTTACATTAAAGAGCAGAAAAAGAGAAAGATAAAAATAGGAAAAACCCTTTGATTCTACTCCACCATTGAATATGACCATGGCTAATTTGAAGGTAGACGAAAATGCTGGAGAAACTCAGCAGGTGGGGCAGCATCTAAGGAGCGAAGGAATAGGTAATGTTTCTGGTCTAGACCCTTCTTCAGACTGATGTGGGGGCGGGAGCGGGAAGAATAAAAGGAAGAAGCGGAGACAGTAGGCGCTAGGAGAGCTGGGAAGGGAAGGGAAGGAGGGTGAAAGCAAGGACTACCTGAAGTTGGTGAGGTCAATGTTCATACCGCTGGGGTGTAAACTGCCCAAGCAAAATATGAGGTGCTGCTCCTCCAATTTGCAGTGGGACTCACTCTAGCCACAGAGGAGGCCCAGGACAGAAAGGTCGGATTCGGAATGGGAGGGGGAGTTGAAATGCTGAGCCACCGGGAGATCAGGTTGGTTAATGCGAACTGTGTGGAGGTGCTGGGCGAAGCGATCGCCAAGCCTGCACTTGGTCTCACTGATGTAGAGCAGTTGACACCTAGAGCAACGGATGCAATAGATGAGGTTGGAGGAGGTGCAGGTGAATATCTGCCTCACCTGGAAAGACTGACTGGGTCCTTGGATGGAGTCGAGGGGGAACAAGCAACAAGTGTAGCACTTCCTGTGGTTGCAAGGGAAAGTACCAGGGGAGGGGGTGGCTTGCGTGGGAAGGGACAAATTGACCAAGGAGTTATGGAGGGAGCGATCTCTGCAGAAAGTCGAAAGGGGAGGCGATGGGACGATATGGCCAGTGGTGGGATCCCGTTGGAGGTGGCGAAAATTTCGGAGGATTATCTGACTACTCACCGATAACACCGAACCTCGCTGCCTCACCGGTTCCTCTGACTTGTTTATATCATGACAAATTTGATATTAGTCTCACCTTTACTTTAATGATGGGCTTGAAGATCCACCAAGGGAGGAAAAAGTGCTTGAGAGAGCAGAGACATGGGCCTCGCATTGACCAGTTACTTCTTACGAAGCAACCAGTCAAATCAGTCGAATGAAGCACAGCGACGGGACACAAACCAAAGTTCGCAGAGCATCAGCACCCATGTCACTGAAGAGGGTGATACAAGCACAGAAATGCCGGTGGAGGAGCCCACACAACAACTACAAAGACCTCCATTGGAGGGAAAGATCAAAGGCATAAACCTGGAGTGAAGTGGCCCAAAGCTGTTGAAAAGAAAGAGTGGGGAGACGGTCAACAGTGACCTTATTCATATCTTGGAGCAACAAGTGGGCACAGCAGTGGAAAAGCTTGAAAGGATGGGCAACATAATCTACAGCTATGGAGAAGAACGGTTTGGGGTAAGTAAGGGAGAGGTGGAAAGAAGTTACCAACACCAATCAAGTCCAGGAGGCAGCAGGAGATCGAGAGGCTAATCAGAGAGAGGAGACAGTTGAAAAAAGCAATGGAAAAAAGCAACTGACGCAGAGAGAGAAGGTCTCATGCTACTCCAAGAGGACATCAAGAGCGATTGGCAACCTTGCGAAAAGCAGAGAACATGAGGAAACTTCGCAAGAATAAAGAACACACAAGAACACGGTTTCTACAAAGACCCTTTCAAGTTCATCAAAGACCTCTTCGCAAAGGAAAAAAAGTGGAACTTTAAAAACATCAAAACAAGAATTGGAGAGGAACACCTGGAAAAGGCCCACCAAGACCCGAAAAGGCATGAGAAGTTAGTCATCCCACATGACATCCCACCTATTCAACCACCTGAATTCAACCTGGACACCAGCCCTCCGAAATGGAAAGAGGTAGAGAAACACTGTCCGGCGAGCAAGAGCAGCATCAGCTCCGGGGGCCAAACGGAGTACCATACAAGCTCTACAAGAATGCACCGGATGTGTTACGCTTTCTATGGAAGCTCATGAGGGTGGTGTGGAAGAAGCAAACAATACCTAAGGTGTGGCGAAGGGCCGGCGGCATACTAATACCTAAAGAAAAGGATGCATCAGACATCAGCCAATTCCGGCCAATATGTCTCCTCAACGTCGAGGGAAAAATCTTTTTTCAGCATTGTATCACAAAGGCTATCCACCTATTGGTAACAAACAAGTACATTGATACATCTGTACAGAAAGCAAGAATTCCAGGTTTTTCAGGCTGCTTGGAGCATACAAGCATGATCTGGCACCAGATCCAAGCAGCTAAGAAGGACAAGAGAGACCTACATGTGATCTTCCTCGATCTGGCCAATGCATTTGGTTCAGTTCCACATGAACTCCTTTGGGAATCTTTTGCCTTTTTCCATGTACCAGAGCTCATCATCACACTGGTCAAGAACTATTTCCAAGACCTGCAGCTGTGCTTCACAACAGCTGAATTCAGTACAAACATGGCAGCGCTTGGAAGTAGGCATCATGGCAGGCTGCACAGTCTCACCCTTGGCCTTTACAATGGCCATGGAAGTTATCATCAGGGCCTCAAAATGGGTGTGTGGGCGGTGAACGAACCAGAGCTGGGCTCCGTCTGCCACCCATCAGGGCATACATGGACGATATGACAACAATAACCACTACTGCAGCATGCACCAAGCGGCTACTTGGAAAGCTGCAGGAGAACATCAAGTGGGCCCGAATGAAAATCAAACCAAGTAAGTCTCGAAGCATCTCCATAGTTAAGGGGGTGCTTAGAGACACAAGGTTCTGCATCGGTGACGACCTAATACCAACAGTGTCTGAGCAGCCAGTAAAAAGCCTGGGCAGATGGTACAACGCAAGCCTCAAGGACAAAGAGCAGGTGCAACAGCTAAGGCAAGAAATTGTCAACGGCCTGGAGATCATCAATCAGACCCTACTGCCTGGGAAACTGAAGCTCTGGTGCCTACAGTTTGGACTCCTTCCTCGGACAATGTGGCCACTGACCGTTTATGAAGCTCAATAACAACTGTGGAGAAGATGGAGCGAACCATAACTTCATACGCGAAGAAATGGCTCGGTGTCCCACGATGTCTAACTAACATCGGCTCTATGGCAAAGGGGTCCTGGAACTACCTCTCACTAGTCTAACAGAGGAATACAAGTGTTCCAAAGTAAGACTCCAGATGACACTGAGGGACTCTAGAGACAAGACCATCAGTGCTGTTGCGCCGCCCTAGTAACGGGCCGGAAGTGGACACCATCTGATGCAGTACAGCAAGCTTCATCAGCCTGAGGCACAAAGACGTCGTGGGGCAAGTGCAGCAGGGAAGAGGAGGCTTTGGCCTTACGACAAGTAAACCAACTTGGCGAAAGGCCACAACATCAGAGCGGAGAGGACATTGGTGGTTGAGGAGGTGCGGCGACAGGAGGAGGCCGCAAGAAGTGCAAAGGCGGTCTCTCTTGCCAAACAGGGGCAATGGATGCAGTGGGAAGGTGTGGAGCGGAGGAAGATCAGCTGGAAAGAACTTTGGGAAATGGAATCAAGCAAGATCAGCTTCATCATCAGAGCGACATACGACGTCCTTCCATCACCAAAGAACCTCAATCAGTGGTACGGCGAGGATCCAGCCTGTGCCCTCTGCCCAACTCCAGCGACCCTCAAACACATCATGGTAGGCTGCAAGACCAGCCTCACACAAGGGAGATACACGTGGAGGCATAATCAGGTATTAAAAAAGCCTGGCAACAGCCCTTGAGAACAGGCTGTGTGCGACCAACTCCTTGCCTCCGAGAGCAAGCAACCCCTCCCACTTAAGGGCGACAACCTTTGTCCGAGAAGGACAGAAAAACACCGAAACATCCTTCCACTAGATCAGAAGAAGGAAACCTATGCAGGGCCCGTGACTGGAGGATGCTGGCGGACATCAGCCGACAACTAATCTTTCCACCTGAAATTGCTTCAACCAACCTCAGGCCAGATTTGGTGTTCTGGTCCCTTTCACAGAAGACTGCTTACATCATAGAGCTCACAGTTCCATGGGAGAACTCTGTTGTGGAGGCCTATGAGCGTAAGAAGCTGCGCTACACAGAGCTTGCAGCAGAGGCAACGCAGCGTGGCTGGAACATCAACGTTTATCCAGTTGAAGTGGGATGCAGAGGATTTGTTGCGTCATCTACCATCAGACTGCTGAAGGAGCTTGGAATCCACGGTCAGGCTCTGCAGAAGACCATAAGATCACTCTCAGACGCGGCTGAAAGAAGCAGCTGTTGGATTTGGCTCAAGCGGAAAGACCCATGCTGGGCCCCAAATGCGTCATGGTGAATCTTTGAGGCAGTTTGACACGGGACACACGCTGAGGGCTGATCATCCTGCAGCGGGCCGCCCTTGTGGAGGGTGTATAGTGATAAAAGGCCGAAACACCCAGTGATGCAAGGGTACACTACTGATGATGTGTCCTGTGCCCAGCTGTCCTGAAGGTTACCCAGGCCAAGATATACGTATACGTACCCCCCCCCCCCTGATGTTGAGCGTCGACCACTCTCAGCAATCAATGAATGTCGTGAAATGCTCCCCACCTACTGGCACAAGGGACTTCTTAACATCTAGTCCTGTGTATTTGATTCTAAAGCCTGTTTTCCATTATCCTTGACCCTACTATGTACCAAAATCTGTCTTGGCTTTTAAGGCTTTCACTTATTTAGCCTCATGGTTATCAATTACAGCCATATCTTGATCCACTGAGCAAGTGGGCCGAGGAATGGCTAATAGAGTTTAATTCAAATAAGTGTGAGGCACTGCATTTTGTGAAATTAAAGTGGGGCAGCACTTTCACATTGAACAATAAGGCCCTGGGGAGTGTAGTAGAGCAGTGGGATCTAAGAGTACAAGTACATTGTTCCCTGAAAGTAGCATCACAGGTAGGTAGGGTAGTAAAGAGTCTTTTATCATACCCTTCCTCAGTCAGAGAATTGAGAATAGAAATACATATTCTAAATGGGATACACACAGAAGGCTAGAATGGGATAGAATGGGATACACGCTAGAAGGCTCTGCAGAGAGTAGTGCGTTCGGCTGAACGCACAATGGGAACTTCACTCGCCCTTCTGCAGGAACTATACATCAGCAGTTGCAACTCCAGAGCCAATAAGATCATGGGAGACCCCTTCCACCCCTGTAACGGACTGTTCCAGCTGCTATGGTCAGGCAAACGCCTCCGTTGCCATGCTGTGAGAACGGAGAGGTTGAGAAGGAGTTTCTTCCCAGAGGCCATTAGGACTGTAAAGTCCTATCTATTACCATTCTACATTTTTTTTTAAATTGCAGTTTTTTGGTTTTTTTTTTCTTTTTCTTTCCTCCCACAATATGTAATATGTAAAAGAATATGTGATTCTGTTCCATTCTGTTTGTAGTTTGTTTGATGGTTTGTTTGTTTTTTGCACAAAGTCCGCGAGCACTGCCACTTTTCATTTCACTGCACATCTCGTATGTGTATGTGACGAATAAACTTGACTTGACAGTAGTTGCTAGTAGGATGTTTCCTCCCATGGGGGAATCTAGAACTCAGGATATAGTTTCAAATTAAGAGGTGATCCATTTAAGATAGAAATAAGGAGGAATGTATTGTGTCATGGGGTTATGAATCTCTGCAATTCTCTACTGTGCAGCGCTGTAGAGGCTAAATGTGAAAACTTCAAATCCAAGAATGTTTTTGGTTAATAGCAGGGTCAAGGATTATGGGAAACAGACAGTAAAGTGGTGAAACTAACATCAAAGTAAATATGGTTAATTCAAATGACTTTTCTTATTTTTATTTTTTAAGTTTTTATGCTCCTAAAAGTTCACATTAAGGCGTGAAAATTAGTGGGTGTCATTGTCCTCCAATGCATAGATGAGGGTCCATGAGGGACTGCTGCAGGAGTATCTGCTAGTTTCTGACGTCAATATAAAAGTTATTCTTCTCTCATGCTGTTATTTTACCATTGGAGTCTGATCTAAACTAGCAAAGCTTCCTCAAAGTATTAATTTCTGATTACAGTCCCTCTGCATATTAGAACAGTCATGAGCATGGTCCTGACCTCATTCACTAATGATGACCATGCATAAGCCTGGGATCATCAGGAACAGTCCTACTCTGCTTATTAACTATAAAGCTCATTAAAGTTGCACATGCATGTGCGCATATGTATGGTAGGAATCTGTATAAAATCTCTCTCCAAAGGAGTCTAATTTAAATGCCTCCACTCAGCAATGTAGATGACACACATATAATCCCTTAAATGAACAGGCTCACATTATTAAAGGCCACTTGAGCATTGTATCTGGCAGCTGTCAAGCCATTGTATTGTAGAAAGAGTTAGTGCCTTCAAAGTGTGAGAGGTTCCAACGTGACCCCTCCACCCGCCACATCTTCCCATCTCCCCCCCTGTCTGCCTTCCGCAAAGACCGCTCCCTCCGCAACTCCCTTGTCCATTCTTCCCTCCCCTCCCACTCTACCCCTTCCCCGGGCACTTTCCCTTGCAACCGCAAGAAATGCAACACTTGTCCCTTCACCTCCCCCCTCCACTCCTTTCAGGGACCCAAGCAGTCCTTCCAGGTCCGACAGAGGTTCACCTGCACCTCCTCCAACCTCATCTACTGCATCCGCTGCTCCAGATGCCAGATGATCTATATCGGTGAGACCAAGCGGAGGCTTGGCGATCGCTTCGCCGAACACCTCCGCTCGGTCCGCAATAACCAACCCGACTTCCCGGTGGCTCAGCACTTCAACTCCCCCTCCCATTCCACATCCGACCTCTCGGTCCTGGGCCTCCTCCACGGCCAGAGTGAGCAACACCGCAAGCTGGAGGAACAGCACCTCATATTCCGCTTGGGGAGTCTGCATCCTTTGGGCTTGAATATTGAATTTTCTCAATTCTGTTAACCCTTGCTGTCTCCTCCCCTTCCCACCTCTCCATCAGCCCTCGGGCCCTGGCATTCCCTCTATCTCTATCTCTCCCCCACCCTAGTCGCACCAGCTTCTCATTTTCACACCACAAACAGCTTACAATGGCTTGTTCCCTTTATCACCGATACTTTTTTGCATATCTTTCACTCATTGTTCCTTATTGTAGATGGTTTATATGCAACCAATAATATAGTTACCTCACTCCCATTAACCCCGCCCAGTTAACATCAATCATAACGCCTTCCCCTCAGTAGGAAAATGTAGCCGGTGCTTGAAGGTGTGTGTAATACCCAGTGCTATCATTAAAAGATGTTGTACACTTAAGAGCTTGTAAAGTCTTCATTTACATGGTGTCAGAAGTGGGATGATACTTGCGTCTCCTGTTTATCGGTTTTTATTTCTTTTTTTTGATTTGTGTTTTTTGTGCTTTGATCTCTTTGGCCATGGCGTCCTCTTGCAGAAAGCCCGAGCAGCTTGTCTTTGATGCTGACATCTCTGAGCGCTGGGCCACGTTTGAATTTGATTTCACACACTTTGTCAACGTCGCACACCGCGCTGATCCTGACTCCCTTAAAGCTTCCCTCCTCCTCAACCTTGTCGGACCTGATGCCATGAAGAGGGCCAGAACTTTCACCTACGCTCCAGCGGTCCTGGGCGTCGATGGTGCGGTGATTACTCCTGCAGAGTCTGCTGACGACCCCCGCTTGCCTGCTACGTAAGTTCAGGGAGATTTGTGACCTGCCCTCGAACCGCATTCTAGAGAGGGCACGGTTCTTTACGAGGAGACAGTTGCCGGATGAACCTGTTGAATGTTTTATTGCTGATTTGCGTCATCTCGCCCAGCGGTGCCGTTTTGGCGACATGACCGACCAGCTCACTAGAGACATTTTAGTAACTGGCATGCGTGACCAGAAGCTGCGATGTGAGCTTTTGAGGGATCCGGATCTAACGTTGGACAAAGCTATGCATGCCTGCAGATTGTCTGAGGTCGTTGTTTTGCAAGAGGACCACCGGGATTTGGGCAATAAATCTGTCAACCTGGCAGGGTTTAGGAGCCCACAGCCTCGGGTGGGAAACAATGTTTTTTCTGCCGCGTGCCCGCCCTGGACCTGGCGATGTGCCCCGAAAAAGGTGCCCGAACTGTAACTACATGCACCATAGACTGTCGACGTGTCCCGCCTCTGGTAAAACCTGTAACTTTTGTAAAAAGCTGAACCATTTCTCAGCCTCCTGTCGCTTACTCCGTTCCCGTGGGAGCCAGGCACAAGCTTCCAGTCCCAGTCTAAACATGCTGCTGCAATCTGATATTTGTTTCGACTCACAGCCCAATTTAGTTGAGTGCAATGGTGCGGAGCCAATTAATTCTGCCGAGGACTCTCATGTGTTTACCCTCCTACAGACACCCGCCCACCGCAATGATCCCTCCGTGCCTGTGACTGTCAATGGCGTAACCTTCTCTGCCAAATTAGATACTGGCGCGAGAGTCAATGTTTTGTCCATGAATCTTTTCAACAAGATAAGGAATAATGAGCCTCTGATTGTTGACGATGCTACCCTGCACGCCTATGGTGGAGAGATTCTAAGGCCTGCGGGGAGGGCCACTTTAACTTGCGTGCTGCAAAAGGCCACAAGAAACCTGGTTTTCTATGTTTTGAACTCTGACTGTGTAACCCTGTTGGGCAACCGTGCGTGCCAGGATCTTGGCCTGGTCTCCTTTGACCGCACGGTCCACAAAGTGCAACTTTCGTTTGACCCGGTTGCTGAATACCAGGACCTGTTCGACGATAACCTGGGGAAGTTACCAGTGTCATACCATATTTCCATTGACCCAAATATACAACCCGTGGTCCGCGCACCTCACAGGGTGTCTCACGCCATGAAGGACAAGGTCGAGGCGATGCTCAACGAGATGGTCGAAAAGGGGGTGTTAGTAGCAGTTAGCGAGCCCACCGATTGGGTCTCCACCATGGTTGCCACGATTAAGAAAGACAAGAACGAGATACGCGTGTGTATCAACCCGAAGGACTTAAACCTTGCCATCAGGCGACCACATTACCCCATGCGGTCTGTTGAGGATGTGGCGGCAAAGGTCGGGCAAGCCACCATCTTTTCGGTCCTAGACGCTAAGAACTCGTTTTGGCAGGTCCCGTTGGACAAAGCGTCTTCTGACCTGACGACCTTCGCCACACCGTTCGGCAGATTCAAGTTCCTGCGAATGCCATTCGGCATCAATTCTGCTAGCGAGGTGTTCCAGCAGACGATGGAGCAATTATTCGCGCACTGCCATGTGCCATCATCGTGGATGATATCCTGGTTTACGGGAAGGACCTTGCCGAGCACGACCTGAACCTCCGCCGCGTCCTGGATCGCGCGCGACAGGCGAACCTGAAGCTGAATCCCAAGAAGTGCCGGTTTCGTGTCTCAGAGGTCACGTATGTTGGACATGTTTTTCACCCCTAACGGACTAAAGCCCGACCCCTTGAAGGCCGCTGCCATCTCCGAAATGGCAGCCCCCACCGACGTGCCAGGTCTGCAACGATTCTTGGGCATGGTGAACTACCTTGGCAAGTTTATACCAAACCTCAGTGAGCTGAGTGCTCCCCTGCGGCAGCTGACAAAAAAGGATATCGCCTGGGCCTGGCTCCCATATCACCAGCAGGCTTTTGACCGCCTCAAGTCGAAGCTGATTAGCACTCCGACGTTGCGGTTCTTCGACGTGGGTCGCCCCATCACCGTCACCTGTGACGCTTCCAAGTTCGGTCTGGGTGCGGCCTGCCTTCAGTCTGTCGATGGATCGCTGCATCCCGTCTCCTATGCCTCCCGCACCATGACGGACACCGAGCAGCGGTACCGCTCAGATCGAGAAAGAGCTGCTCGCGGTGGTGTTCGCCTGCTCCAAGTTCAGAGACTTCCTGTTCGGCAGCAGATTTACGGTCGAAAACCGACCACCAGCCACTGGTGACAATCCTGAACAAGCCGATTCACGCTGCCCCTGCCAGGCTGCAGCGTATGATGCTGCAGCTCCAGCGCTTCGACTTTGACATAATCTACAAGAAGGGCACCGAGATGCACATTGCGGACACCCTGTCGCGAGCCCCGCGTACCTCCTGCGCTCGCCACCCCTACGAAACAGAGGACTTGCTCGTACTGGGCGTTAACTTTATTCCCACCAAGCAGCTACAGGTTTTGGCCGAGCACACCGCTGCCGATCCGGCTTTGCAGCAGCTTGCATCGGTGATTAAAGCAGGGTGGCCAACAAAGCGCTCCGCCGCGCCATCTGAAACACAGCCTTTCTTCCTGGTCCGCGACGAACTGGTGCTCCAGGATGGCGTTATCGTCAAGGGACATAAAGTTGTGGTCCCGTCCTCCCTGTTTGACTTTTACTTTTGTGCAGCCCACAGCGGACACCCTGGGGTCGATGCAACGCTTGCCCACGCTCAGTGCCAATTCTATTGGCCTGGAATGGCCAAATATATCCGAGACCGAGTTTCTGCCTGCTCCACGTGCAACAGTCTTGCGCCGCACCAGCAGCGACAGCCCCTGCTGCAACAGCCCGCCCCTGCTTTGGCCTGGTCCTCGCTGGCTGCCGACATATTCGAGTGGCGTGGTAACCACTACCTTGTCCTGGTCGACTCGTACTCCAACTGGTTCGAAGTGGATTTGCTGACATCCCTCACGTCGGAGATGGTGATCCGCAAGCTGCGGAAACACTTCTCCACTTTTGGGACCCCGGTCAGGCTGCAGACTGACAACGGCAGGCAGTTTACAAGCCGAGAATTCAAAAGCTTTGCCGACAAGTGGAACTTCGTGCATTTCCACCAGCAGCCCAGAGTACCCACAGAGCAACGGCCTAGCAGAACGGGCCGTCCGCAGCGCCAAGCTTCTGATGGAACAGGCGCGACTATCCAATTCTGATTTGTATTTGGATCTCCTGAACCTCAGGAATGTTTCCAGGGATCCGGCCATGGGGTCCCCTGCTCAGCGTCTGATGTCCAGCACTACCAGATCCACCGTCCCGATTGCCAGCTGAAACTCGGGTGCTGGAGCCCGCCTCCGTGCAGAGGCGAATTCAAGAGAAACATGACAGCCAGCGGCGTTCCCACGATCGGTCGTGCAGACCACTCGATCCTCTGTTGCCCGGGACAGGTTGTTCGTTTGCAGACCGCCAGTGGGCACTACCGTCTGGCCACCGTGGTTGGGGTGGCCGACTCACCTCGTTCGTATCTGGTCGACTGTGAGGGTTCCATCTACCGAAGAAGCGACAACACCTGCTTGCGGTTAATGAGCCACAGCCGCAGCCCCCTGGGCCCTATGCCCCTCCACTCTCCTATCAGCAGCCGGCTGCCGCCCCGGCTGGTGTTCCCTGCATGCCTCGGTCCCCGTCGCGGGCGCCCTGGTTCCCTCTGCGCGGGTCCCCTGTTGCCGATCGCGGTTCTCCCTCTCCTGTTTTCTCCCACCCCAATGCCCTTCCCTGGTTCCCCGGCTGCCTTGCGTCCTCCTGCTTCTTCTGCTCTTTCGGGGGGAGGGGGAGACATCCGTACGCGCTCGGGCAGGATCAGTAAGCCGCCTGTTCGCTACGGCGATTTTGTTTAATTCTGCTGTTTTAATTCGGTTTGTCGTGACAACAATCTGTTTTTTTGATTTCTAAGGGGAAGGATGTAGATGGTTTATATGCAACCAATAATATAGTCACCTCACTCCCATTAACCCCGCCCAGTTAACATCAATCATAACGCCTTCCCCTCAGTAGGAAAATGTAGCCGGTGCTTGAAGGTGTGTGTAATACCCAGTGCTATCATTAAAAGATGTTGTACACTTAAGAGCATGTAAAGTTTTCATTTACACTTATCTCTCCACATCACCGTCTATATCTCTCGTTTCCCTGATCCCTGACCAGTCTGAAGAAGGGTCTCGACCCGAAACGTCGCCTATCTCCTTCGCTCCTTAGATGCTGCTGCACCCGCTGAGTTTCTCCAGCTTTTTGTGTACCTGTGAGAGGTAAATGTAGGGAGGTGTATGCAGTGGTAGAGCTGTGCCATTCCTCTAATTCAGGAATATTACAAAAAAGAATAAAAGTATATAAAATATATATTTTTTTAATGTAGGCCTCCTTTTCCATAATTATCAATGTAAATACAATCCATTAATGATTAAACTTGAACATTATTTTACCCCTCTCACCTTAAAGCTATGCCCTCAAACATTTGATATTTTCATCTTGGGAAATAAGTTCATGACAATTGATGCAAAAGTTAAATTTTACATTAAAAACAAATGCACTCCTGTCAATATAACTGTGCAACCAAATAATCTGTTTTGTTTCTAGGAATAAAATCTGTGGGAGATGTCTATTTCAGAATCGTGGATTCTTATGCCTTCAATCTTTTGAAAATGATTTAGTTGTTCAAATATGATAATGTGCATAAATATGCAATCTGTGAAACTAATAGTTCATAAAAAGCAAATGGTATATAGAGGTTTCCATTGTGAATGTCACAACTGTCCTTGTGAAGACGTCAGAATATATGTGGGATGAAGGGAAATTAAAAAAGCTAGCCTGAGGCCTGGCTTGGTGTGAGCAACGAGAAACAAGACTATCTGCCAAAAGAGTTGCAAGACTTTATTTCCCAGCTGCAGAAGTCACAAAGTAAACACGCCAGATTTTGATGGTGAGAAATACTTCCATTTGTTTTGCTCATCTAGTTACTGGCAGTAGCTGAATCATTCCTAGCCCAACTTATCCTGAATTTTAAATGTAGGAAATATAAAGATCCATATCACTGACCCGCAATACAATGTATGTGGAGTTGATGAGTTGATTGCAGAAGCAGGTTGATGGAAACCCATTGAAAGCAACTTTAGCCCTAACTCTTATCCACAAGCATTTCTATCAAACCCAAAGTGCTGGAGGAATTCAGCAGGTCAGGCAGCACCTGAGGAAGGAATTGACTGGTAACATTTCAGGTCAGGGCCCTTCTTCAGATTGATTGGAGTAGGAGAGAGAAAGCTGGAAAAGGGAGGTGGAAGCATGACAAGGCCTGGTAAATAATAAGTGGATACAAGCGGGAGGAGGGGGGCAGGTGTTGATTGGCAGATGAGTGGCGTAAGTGGCAAAAGCTAGAGGTGAAAAGGAGAAAAAGGTATCAGAGGAGGAGTGAAATGTAAAGCTGATGGAAGGACGTGGGTGGAAGGGGCGGGGGAGGAGAAAGAGGGGGTGGAAAGGGAAATGGATGACTTGGGAATAGAAGATGAGTATACAAAGGAGGGGAATAGACCAGGGTGAGGATGGTGGGAGATACTGCGAGAAATAGGAGCACACCAGGATGGGGATGGGTGTGGAGGCTCAGGATGGAAAGATGGAGCCATAGGGGTATCACTGGAAGTTGGAGAATTCAATGTTCGTGCCATTAGGTTGGAAGCTACTCTGGTGGACATGAGGTATTGCTCCTTCAGTTTGTGTGTGGCCTCACTTTGACAACGGACAAGATAAAGGACAGAAAGAATACTTTGGGACTGGGAAGGCGAATGGCTAGCAACCAGGAGATCAGGCATGCCTCAGAAGATAGAGCAGGAGTGTTTGGTGAAATCATCACCCAGTCTAGGCTTGGTCTCACTGATGTAGACGAGGCCACATCGGGAGCAGCATCAGATGCAGTAGACAATGATTGAAGAGATGCACGTGAACCTCTGTCTCATCCGGAAGGACTGCTGGGGATCCTGGAGGGAAGTGAGAAATGAGAACGTTTCTAGTTTGGCTTTCACAAAAGAAAGGTTCATTTATATTTCTCTACCTTTCTGGTATTGCAAAGATCTTGCATTCAAAGTTCAAAAATTGCAATCACGTTATGTTAGATAGAGTGTGTTCTGTTTGCTGTATTATGTTCTCCCTACACAGTGTAGTTTAGAGAAGATTAAGAGTGGCCAGATCAGCATTCATTGGGATGCCATTGCTTCTGGAAATTAATCTAAAACTATCCACAACTGCGAATGACACAATTTCCCGGAATAAATATGATAAATGGGCCCATCAAAAGGCAAATATATTTTTTGGCCCAGGGATTAAATCGATCAAACAGTGAGCCAAAACAGTCCTGTATCTGCCAATGGTTATAATCAGAGCAAGCTCAGGCAGATTGTGAAAACGACTTTGATCTTTAAACTCAAAACATCTCACAGAATTACCTGCCACTTACAGTGATATCTTTCTCTTAATCAGTTGAAACATTTAAAAAACTTTTACACATAATCAAAGTGGTTATTACCACAGGGATGATTAAAGGTACCCAGTTCCCATTGCAGCTCGAGAGCCATGTTTTTTTTTATAATATGCTTGGCCTCCTTCTGCAACTGCACCAATTCCCTTTATCATAAAGTTATTTTGGTCTGCAGCTCCACTTTATCTGCAACATTCATTACTTTAACAACAGATTATTTTCCTTGCTTCTGACATTATAGTTCACAAACTTCAATAGCTCTTAAATTCAATTAACATAGAAACATAGAAATTAGGTGCAGGAGCAGGCCATTCGGCCCTTCGAGCCTGCACCGCCATTCAATATGATCATGGCTGATCATCCAACTCAGTATCTACCCCATTCTACCCCATTCCCTTTCCTCTGACCTTCTCACTTCCTGTAATCCCTCCACTCACCGTGTTTTCATATTCCTCTTATCATCCCCTGTCTAATAATCTGTCCTCAGCAGAAATCTCAATTTAATCCCCCTCTGTTCGTATCACAATGAACTACAAGCCTGGCATGCTCGCGGACTTTTTTGCTGTGTTCACCTCCATACCCTTTTCTTGGCCAAATAACTTTACTTGAGATTGTGGACCCTTTCTCCCATCTCCAGAATTCCCAATCCACATGGGCACCTCTTTCTGGGCTTTCACCTTATTTAGATTCCTCTATATTGATGAGACAAAGGGTCAATCAGATGACCACATCACTGAACATTTGGACTCTGTCTGCAAGAAACTACTGGAGCTGTTGGTTGCGAGTTATTTTAAGTCCCCTTTCTATCCCCGGGCTATGACCGGGCTTCCCTCAGCCTCCTCCACTGCCAGAGAGAGGCTACATGCAAACACAAAAGAACATTTTCCACTTGAGTAGCCTACAACCCAATGCACCATACCATACGACCCAATGTTATGAACATTTAATGTTTCAAGTAACCCTCCTTCACATCAATCCCGCTCCAGCTCCCCACCTCCTGGTACCACCCCTTGTACATGCCTTGCATTCCACACCCCTGCTCCAATATTCCAGTTCCTTTCCCCTCCTTCACCATCCAATCACCAACCTTTCCCTACCCTGACCTGATAAGCATTGTTCAGCATTTTCTGTTATTACTTCAGATCTCCAGCTTTTGCTTTTCATACATGAGAGCTAGTTCAGGTTGTTTATATATCTCCTGCAACCTTTCTAAACATGGCAAGAAATTTGTTAATTTCTCTATACTATGGCTTGTGGTCCATGAATGCTGTGAAAGGCCTGCCCTCGAGGAAATAACGAAAATGGCGGACCGCCAAATAAAGGGCCAGGAGCTCCTGATCAAAAGAGCTGTAGCTCCGATCCAGCGGCCGCAGGTGTCGGCTGAAAAATGCAAGCGGCTGCCAGCGTCAATGAACTGCTCCAGAACCCCTCTGACAACCGTATCCGAGGCGTCCACGGTGAGGGCGGTCGGCGCAGCAGCCCGCGGGTGCACCAGCATGATGGCCTTGGCCAGGGCCTCCTTCGCACCGTCGAAAGCAGCCGTAGTCTCGGCGTTGAGTAAAACGATTTTTATTGTTGAACAACAAATAGGTTAGAGTACTCAGAAACCGAGTGTTGGGTCAGCCAACTGTATAATACCTCCTGCTACAGGGAGGAGCGTTGGCCACTTAGGAGAAAAGCCCGGGAACGCACACCTGCGGTCACGTGATGGAGCCAACCAATAACGAGGGTTCGCACTTACCCAAGCCATCACTAGGTGCTGCTTCAATGTTCCCATTTCCATGAATTAGGCAATGCCTCTGCTGTCCAATTATAATATTTTTACAACACTATCATAATGAAAATCCACAAAACTAAATACCTTGTTATGCATGTGAACATTAGGTCCTCTACATGTTTACTGAAGATGAAAAGTTGGACTTTTACAAATTCTGGGCATATTCTGAAGATCAGAGAGTGACATTTGTCCTTTTACTTTGACATTTTGTACTTCATTGCCAAGAACTCCAGTCATTTTACTTACCATTAAATCTACTTAATGCTTTGCCATTTCTTTGATCTCTTCTTAGAAGTGCGTTGTCATTTATTCTGTTCTATTTTCAGGTTAATTTTTCTAACTGCCTCAAGGTCTTGCTCCAGGTGTGAGACCATGTATAGGGCCTGTCCCACTGACGTGACCTTTCAGCGACTGTCTTTGACCTTCAAGCTCGAGGGCACTCGCCTGAAAAACCTCGAGCTGGATCGATCGTCAGCGATGAAACCGTGAGCTGGATCGACTGACCGCACACACACACACACACACACAAAAACACAACACTAGGGAAAACGGGGGAGCGCTGTCTGAAATTCACACCCGCGATGACCAGGAATATAAAAGACAGCTGCTTAGGGTACGGTAAGTCCTTTAGAGAGTGCCGGGGGGGGGGGGGGGGGGGGGGGGGGGGGGGGGGGGGGGGGGGGGGGGGGGGGGGGGGGGAAGGGGGAGAGAAGGGGAGAAATGGGAGGGAAGGGGACGGAAGGGGAGAGAAGGGGAGAGAAGGGGAGAGGGGGGGGAGACACTTTTAAAAAGCCAGACAACTTATAATAAATTTTAGCGGGCATTTTTACTTACTGGTCAGTTTTCCTTGGTCTTGATAAATCAAATAAGCCAATTAAAATGCCCGGTCAGCGAAGGAGATTGCCTATGGCTGCCCTCAACTGCCTGTAACTACATAGCGACCCCATTCCACCGCACTACAAGTTCAAAAAAACCATGCCGACCAATTTTTACTCGCAGAAAATTTTTCACCATGCTGAAAATATTTCCTCAACCAAACTGAGGCCGCAAGTATTCGGGAACTTCCCTCGAGCATGAAGGAGAGTTCCTGTGACCTCATAGGACCTCCGAGGACCACGTGTTGACCATGCTGTGAGTTTGTGACTCGCAGATTAGGTCGCCGCAGTGGGACAGCCCCTTAACTGAGCTGTAACAGGATTCATACTGAAGACAAGAAATTGGCAAGTGAAAGACTTGGACCTGTGACTCATGACTGAAACGTGGTGAGTTCCTATCTGAAAAGAATTCACTTCAGCAAAGAACATTATTTTATCCCAATGTGCTTAGGATGTGCATTGTGTACCTTAACAAAAGCCAGACATTCAAGCAAAAAAGGGAAAAAAACATAATTTTAAATTTCTCCTGCTGCTACCCATTGCCTGTCCTAGTTTCACTGCTGAGCTGCAAATAATTGAATTTCCACGGGAGGATTGACATTGGAAAAAACACCACAAATTAAGGGGGATTTATTAAGAAACCTGCTGCTCTAATATTCTGCAAACACTTGAAATCACCTTGATTTTGCAAGATAATGTTCTAGAAGATAAAGGTATTAGAAACAAAATCAAGAAAAGAAAAATTGAAAGGTGATTTATTTCCTCAGGAAACACATACATAATTCTGACAAGGGTGGAGGGTGTAGATTATACTTGAAGATGGATGGGTTTCATATTTCAACTGAGTGAGAGGGGGGAGATTTAAAAGGGATCCCTGGGGCAGTTTTTTCATTTACAGGGTTTTCTGTTTACATTTGAAGACAGGTGAAGCTCAATACAATTGTGACTTTCAATTGACATTTGGACTGATTGATGCAAAGCGTTTGGAGGAGTATGGGTCAAATGTGGGAAAATTGATTTCACCCAGAATTTGGTTGCAATGGAGAAATTGGGCTGAAGAGCCTGTTCCATTGCTCTAAGCGTACATGACTCATACATACTGGGAGAGTCTAGAACTAGTGGTCATAGCCTTAAAGGACATTCTTTTAGGAAAGAGATGAGGAGGAATTTATTTAGTCAGAGAGTGGTGAATCTGTAGAATTCTTTGCCACAGAGGCTGTGGCCAAGACAATGGATATTTTCACTGGTGGAAAATCTGTGGAATTTTCTACCTCTGATGTTTGCAGACCAACTACATTTTAAAAGGAGAGAGATTGATTTCCAGCCAAAAATGGGTGAAGGAGTATGGGGTGAGAATAGGAATAAGATATTGAGATAAAGGATCACGCATGATTGTATTGATTGATAGAGCAGGCTTAAAGGTCCGAATGCCATCCTGCTAAATTTTTTATGTTTCTACGTTGTCAGGTTGTTGTTTATATATGTTTGCAGAACCTGTTTCTGTGAGTTCACTATTGAGAATAGTGTAAAAGAACAAATGCTTCTACATTTCTTTTCCAATGTATGCGAACAATTACAAATTACGAACTGTTTATGTTTTATACTTTCTTTCTTGATTATGAGTGATATGATGGTGAAACTGCTGAATTCATTGCCATTGAAGGCTGTGGGGCCAAACCAATGGATATTTTTAAGGCAGAGATAGATAGATTGTTGATTTGTATGGGTGTCAGAGGTTATGGGGAGAAGGCAGACGAATGGGGTTTGGTGGGAGAGATAGATCAGCCATGATTGAATGGCGGTGTAGACTTGATTGACTGAATGGCCAAATTCTGCTTCTATCACTTATGAACTTATGGTATAAAGATTTTTTAAACATTTCAAACTTTCTGATTCAGGTTAGTTTACTGTAAAATACACCAGGGTACATTGAAATGTCCTGTTCACATGAAGCTCAGGGACTACACATACATTTATAATTAATACAATAATAAATACAATGAAAAAGTAAACCAGCAGAATCGTGCAAAGATGGTACTGTAATCTGAAGTAATGCAAAAATAAATACTAAAGTGCAATAACAGAATGAGGGAGAAGTAAGAATAAGAGTATGTGGTAACAACTCTGGGAAGTAAATTTGAAATAGGTGATTGGTTCAGGAGTCTATAGCCGTGGGGAAGAAGCTGCTCTTAAGTCTTGATATCCGAGATCTTTCTTACTTTGAGTTGTCTTGGGCCAGAGATGCACGAGTAAGTGGGAGTTGTGTTTTTCAAGGCGACTTTGAGCAATTGACTCTTTTCCTTTGCCTGTTTGAAGAGTTTTTTATGAACAGGCCTTGAAATGGCAGGTCAGTTTTGGGTCTCTGGCACAGCAAACATACAATAATCCAGCTGCAGGATTGTCTTTGAGAAACATATTTTTGCTGGTATGTAGTTTGTTTTCTTATCTTATTTTATTACCTTGATGGTATAAGAATATAAGCTGGAGGATTTTTTAAAGACAGGATCCAGTTATTTGGATGAAAGATATATGACTTGGACTGGAAAGAGCAGATGATCAATACCACTCATCAACCCTCTCAGTCAACACCAAGTGATCAAACTGCAGTTTATGCGCTTGTACCTGGCTCACAACTAAAGCAGTCTGAAAAATGGGGAGTAACCAAACTTATTAACACGTTTCTCTTAACATGATCATAAGCAAAACACAAATCATCTCTAAACTTTTCGTGGAGGATCATCTGGAAGTTTGGTTTTCATAAAGAAGAAGAGAATCCAGACAAAAAATATAGTGGAATCTACTGAGTAAATTTGCCAGTGGCAATTGGGGAAGGCAGTCAGTGCAACTTATTCTTCAGACAAGCAGCACTTTGAGTGCTCTGACTGAATTACATATGAGCAACTGACGATCATTTGGGTGATACTTCAGTAAGTGTCTAGTTTGGTGTCCCATTACATTGATGCTGTATATAAGGAAAATCTGTAATTCTATTCCATTTCTTCTTTTTCTATATTGTTAGAAACATAGAAACATAGAAATTAGGTGCAGGAGCAGGCCATTTGGCCCTTCGAGCCTGCACCGCCATTCAATATGATCATGGCTGATCATCCAACTCAATATCCTGTACCTACCTTCTCTCCATACCCCCTGATCTCTTCAGCCACAAGGGACACATCCAACTCCCTCTTAAATATGGCCAACGAACTGGCCTCAACTACCTTCTGTGGCAGAGAATTCCACAGATTCACCACTCTCTGTGTGAAAAACGATTTTCTCATCTCGGTCCTAAAAAGACTTCCCCCTTATCCTTAAACTGTGACCCCTTGTCCTGGACTTCCCCAACATCGGGAACAATCTTCCTGCATCTAGCCTGTCCAACCCCTTAAGAATTTTGTAAGTCTCTATGAGATCACCCCTCAATCTTCTAAATTCCAGCGAGTACAAACCAAGTCTATCCAGTCTTTCTTCATATGGAAGTCGTGCCATCCCAGGAATCAGTCTGGTGAACCTTCTCTGTACTCCCTCCATGGCAAGAATGTCTTTCCTCAGATTAGGAGACCAAAAACTGTACGCAATACTCCAGGTGTGCCCTCACCAAGACCCTGTACAACTGCAGTAGAACCTCCCTGCTCTTGTACTCAAATCCTTTTGCTATGAATGCCAACATACCATTCGCTTTCTTCACAGCCTGCTGCACCTGCATGCCTACTTTCAATGACTGGTGTACCATGACACCCCAGGTCTCGTTGCATCTCCCCTTTTCCTAATTGGTTACCATTCAAATAATAGTCTACCTTCCTGTTTTTGCCACCAAAGTGGATAACCTCATATTTATCCACATTATACTGCATCTGCCATGGCATTTGCCCACTCACCCAGTCTATCCAAGTCATCCTGCAGCCTCCTAACATCCTCCTCACAGCTAACACTGCCCCCCAGCTTCGTGTCATCCGCAAACTTCGAGATGTTGCATTTAATTCCCTCGTCCAAATCATTAATGTATATTGTAAATAGCTGGGGTCCCAGCACTGAGCCTTGCAGCACCCCACTAGTCACTGTCTGCCATCCTGAAAAGGACCCGTTCACTCCTACTCTTTGCTTCCTGTCTGCCAGCCAGTTCTCTATCCACATCAATACTGAACCACCAATTCCGTGTGCTTTAAGTATAATGAACCTCCAATACCGTGTGCTTTAAGTATACTGAACCACCAATACCGTGTGTTTTAAGTTAATAAACATAATCCTCATAAATAAAGATTAAACCCTAAATGAATAAAGTGTTTTTTTTTTAAATTCCCGATGTTCGATGCCCCCCCCCATAACCGCAGGTCCCGATGGTAACTAGTGAAATTTCAAGTTGGCATATTTATTTAACGGGGATCTATCTGAAATGAAAATACTTTTAAACGGTAGGTATTAATAATTAAAATATTTATCAACCTTAAAAAAATTTCTCTATTCTTGATAAAATTATAAATCTTAACATTTTTTTCAAAAAGTACTTGTCCCGATGATTTACCGTCACGCACCTTTGTTGAGCCGTCCCGCATGGCTATAAATAGAATAGACGCTAACTTCTGACCTAAAAAAAACGCGGAATTCAAAAGTCCCCTACCTCGTGAATTTCTCCTGATTCGCGGGACGTGAAGCGTGTGAAAACTCAGTTTTCTGCTGCACAGCAGGTACTTACCTTTATTTGGCGTCATCTCCGATCGGTGCTCAACTCTTAGAAAATAAAAAAAATCGTTCTTTTTTGATTTGTTCTGGGGAACACATGGTGCCATGTGCCATTTGGTAAACGATATGTCCAGGCATGGCCTTTCCGGCGAGGCCATCCTGGACTAAAAGCTTGGGCCACCATTCCTGTCACAGCAATCTCCGCAACGTAACCCCCAATCTGCATCCAGCTCCAGCCGGAAACAAAGCCGTCGCATCTTCCTGTGACCCGATGTCCCTCTCCACACCCGGCCCTCTTCAGCCTTTGTCCCCCCCCCCCCCCCCCCCCCGGCTCCAGCTCCAACAAGGGCTGAAGAAGGCTGGGCGTGGAGAGGGACATCGGGTCACGGGATGATGCGACGGCTGCAACGGTGCTTTGTGTCCGGCTGGAGATGGAGCTGGAGCTGCTGGAGCTGGAGATTTGGGATAAGAAACCCTAGCCCCAACCACAACACCGGTTCTGTGTCTGGCTGGAGCTGGAGCTGCTGGAACTGTTGGAGCTGGAGCTGGAGCTGCTGGAGCTGGAGATCAGTAGTAAGTAGCCCCAGCCCTAGCCATAACCCCAGCCCCAACCCCAGCTCTAGCCCCAATCCTAGCCGTAGCCCTAACCCCGACCCCAACCCCAGCCCCAACCCTAACCCCAGCCCCAACCCCCAACCCTAGCCCCAACCCCAACCCTAGCCCAACCCCTAGCCCCAACCCCAGCCCCAACCCCAACCCCAACCCAGCCCAACCCTAACCCCAGCCCCAACCCCCAACCCCAGCCCCAACCCTAACCCCAACCCCAGCCCCAACCCCAACCCCAACCCTAGCCCCAACCCTAGCCCCAATCCTAGCCCCAGGTCCAACCAGAGCCCTAGCCCCAACCCCAGCCCTAGCCCCAACCCCAGCCCCAACCCCAACCCCAACCCTAGCCCCAACCCTAGCCCAAATCCTAGCCCCAGGTCCAACCGGAGCCCTAGCCCCAACCCCAGCCCTAGCCCCAACCCCAGCTCCAACTCCAGCCCCAGCCCTAGCCCTAAAGATACTTTTTCTCATCTCCATCACGTGACGCCCCCATACTTGATCATCTCCATCATGCTGAGTCATATCAGTCACATGAATATTTTGTGCTCATAACGTGTAAAAAAAATACAATAATGACCATAATTATCAATTGTAATTGATAAATGAACAGTATGCCTCTGCCTATTCAGCTGAAGTTAATATTGTTTTAGAGGAAGTTGGTGAAAAGTTATGTGAAGGTTACCATTCTTGCTGAAAATCACCACATTTTTCGGCAAACTGTTACGAAGGTTTAAAATCAATGTGTTAGAGTGAAAAAGTGGTTTACTTGAGGAAGATACTCTATCATTTGAAAGACCGACAAAAATTTGATTTTATATTCTTAAATCAGTTATATTTTGCAGTGTTATTCATCATAAAAATATGACGGATATGACTGAATGCTATGGGCAACCTGGGAAAAGAAGAAGAAAAAATAAATGTAATTCTCAAAAAAAATGCACCAAACATATTTTTCCAATAGTAGAGATGTTCATCTATGTGAAACAACATTCAAAGTTGCAAAATTTAAAATTTTATTTTTGGGTTTCCAGAAACTTAATAGCATTACTTCACAGGAGGCTTAAAAAAACATTATTTTTTGGACCATAAGTGTGCATTATTCTCTTTGTGTCAACCTGTTCGCAATTATGTCACATTTCCGATCGCTAAGCAACAAATAGTCCTGATGCATAAAGGGAAGCAAGCTGCAATTTGAATACACTCAAAAGCTCCATACAGGGTTCCAAAATAGATCAGCGTTGTGTTAAAGGACAAATTATTAACTTCGAAAAATATAGCGATTTTAATGTTTAATTTTCTTTATTGTTTCAAAGGTTAATTTATTGTCACGTACCAATTAAGGTACAGTGAAACTCAAATAACCTTATTTTATTTGAAAATAAGGTGCTTTGGGTTACTGAAATTTGACTATTGATTCACTTGTATTTATAATGTTGTAAAGCTTTTTTTTGTCAACCATTAACAGTAATCTCTCTCTCTCTCTCTCTCTCTCTCTCTCTCTCTCTCCCTCTCCCTCTCCCTCTCCCTCTCCCTCTCCCCCTCTCCCTCTCTCCCTCTCTCCCTCTCTCCTCTCTCCCTCTCTCCCTCTCTCCCTCTCTCCTTTCCCTCTCTCTCTCTCTCCCCCTCTCTCTCCCTCTATCTAACTAAAAATCTGATCTTGTTATCTTCCGGTTTGGCTGTCATTCTATTTGTGCAAAAACGGTTCACGATAGCCCTACAATTTTTTACCAGTTCACTCACTGTTCTCCTATGCTCCGAATCCACCAAATTACTTTCCGATCGGTTGAATGTCATCAAAAATCTTAAAAATCGCTCGTGAACAGATCGATCTCTTCTTCTGCCTTCCAGCGCCGTGCGGATTGGTCTCTTCTCCTGTCACTCCCCGGGACGGTCCGCCCCTTCCTGCGCCATCGCGTCTTTACTAGAGCTGAGGAAGGCTGGCGGAGGTCTCCAACCGGACATCATTTTTGGAGGCACCGGAAGCAGCCCGACCCGGCCCGCGAGATGTCGCCAAACGAAAAGCAGAGAATCTGATACTGGCGGAGGAGAACGTCCAGCGCTCACTGTGATTCCCAAACGCACTGCCATCGCAACGGCCCGCAGCTCCAGCCCCTTCCCCTCTGGTCCCCCTCACTGCCTGCTGCCCCCTCTCCTCTCCCCCTCCCCCGTGATACCCCCCTCTACCCCATGGCTCTTCGCCCATCGTTTCTCTGAGCCCTCCACCCGCCCACACACTGGCACAGCCGTTGCTGCTGGTGCTTCTGGGCCGAGCCGAGGATCCGTGCCGATGGCTGATGCTCCTCCGTAGCATGCAAGAAGGGAGAGGAACGGCAACCTCGAGATCCTGGGGAGGGAGAGTGGTGGAAGAGAGGGAAGAGTGGGAGAGGAGGGAAGTAGGGAGGGGAGAGGAGTTATGGAGGGAGTGACTGACGGTAGGGGGAAAAAGAGGTGAGGGAGTTATTGGGGGAGGGTAGGAGGAGAGGAAAAGAAGAGAGAGGAGGTGAGGAGAGGATAGTGGGGGAGGATGGGGAATACAGGGAGAGGAGGGGGGAGTGGAGGAGGTAGGGAGTGGGGATAGAGGGAGAGGAAGGCAGTGGGGAGGTGATAAGGGATAGTGGGGGCGTTAGGGGGAGGTGAGAAGTGGGGGAGGTGGGGGATAAAGGGATAGGAGGGGGGAGGGTAGAGAAGTTATGGAGGGAGGGAGGGAGGGAATGACAGGGTAGGGGAAAGGAGAGGGAGAGAGAGGTGGGGAGGGTTTGGAGGAGGGTAGGAGGAGAGGGGAAAGAAGAGGGAGGGTGAAGAGGAGGTGGAGAGAGTGCTAGGGTTAAGAGAAATGAACTGCGTCTGTGCAGTTGGGGGGCATTTGGTGAGTGTTGGAATATTGCGTTGGGGGATAAAGCCTCCTGTGTGACAGGGACCCAACGGGTCCCACTTAGTCTAGTTAATATTAAAAGTTGCTTTAATAGTCAACTCTATACTACTGGAAATCAAAACTGATGGGATGTTCAGTGCAATTAAATCTGGATAAGGGACGATACAGAAAAATGGGTTGAGAAACATAGAAACATAAAAAGTAGGTGCAGAAGTACGCCATTCTGCCCTTCGAACCAGCAGCGCCATTCATTATGATCATGACTGATCATGCAGGATCAGTACCCTGTTCCTGCTTTTTCCCCATATCTCTTGATTCCATTAGCTCTAAGAGCTATACCTAACTCTCTCTTGAATAAATCCAAAGAATTGGCCTCCACGGCCTTCTGGCAGAGAATTCCACAGATTCACAACTCTGACTTAAAAAGTGTTTCCTCATCTGAGTCCTCAATTTGAGTTAGAAAAAGTTCTGATCTTGAATGGTGGAGCAGGCTAGAAGTGCTTGATGGCTACTTGTTCCTAATTTTTTAATGTTCGTACCACATACTGCATCCGGTCTCTAACGGGAAATGGTTTCATTTACTGTTAACAAAATAGATAGTTTCATTAGAGGATTTTAACAGTTCTACTACATAATTCCTCTAATTTGTAGAATATTGAAGATATTTGAATAATCATAGTGATGTAGCACAGTTTTTGCTATTATAATTTGATGTTATAATGGAAACATAGAAAATAGGTGCAGGAAAAGGCTGTTCGGCCCTTCAAGCCAACACCGCCATTCAATATGATCATGGCTGATCATCCAAAATCAGTGCCCCATTCCAGCTGTTTCCCCATATCCCTTGATTCCCTTAGCCCTAGGCTAAATCTAACTCTCTCTTGAAAATCCATATTAATATGCAGAATTGGTTGAAAAATAAACTTTTGTCATTATTTACTTAAAGGGGATTTTTGGATGTGCTTTTGTAAGTACCATAACTGACCTAGGAGCATTTAAAAATAACATACCTCGAAACATAACACACTAGACCATGTGGCTGTGGTTGCATGTATGAAACACAGCATGTAGTTCTGTGTGTGGATAATATGGCACTTTAGAAATCCAGTTCATGTGACCTTAACAAACATTTTGAGAGTAGAATACAGCGTGTATAATTGATATAGCTGCTTCATGGAACAAAGTACAAAAGTGATTAAGGTAGTGGACTAGTATTTGGAAGTCCAGATTAACCAGTTGATATGATCTTGAATCTCTGTACAGCAGATGGAGAATTTAATTCATTAAAAGAATCTGGAATTAAAATCTGGTATTTCAAAAAAAGAATCTGGAATTAAAATCTAGATACTAATCAAAAACAAAAGCTAATTGCTGTGGTGTACCAGCAAAATAATTTTAAGTACAAATTTAAACCAAGAACCAAGACTAGGAAAAAGCTATGAATAAAGTCAGCTTGATTTTACATACTCACTGCCCACCCGTTGTGTTGCATGATTTTTCAAGTCAGTCAATTCCATTCCAGATTGTGCAGGTCCATATGGTCCTTCAGCTCTGGCGTGTGCAAATCCAGTATCTAGATTGTGCCTGGTTTTTGGTCGATGATGAGTTTGATGAGAACTTCTATTTTTCACCACGATTTGAGGGAGGGCAGTGGTGAAACAGTGCTCCCTTACAGCCCGAGAGACCTGGGTTTGATCCTGACTACGGGTGCTGTCCGTACGGAGTTTGTACCTTCTCCCGGTGACCACGTGGTTTTCCCCAGGTGCTCCGGTTTCCTCCCACACTCCAAAGACGTACAGGTTTGCAAGTTTTGGTTAAAACTGTAAATTGCCTCCTGTGTGTAGGACAATGTTAGTGCACGGGGTGATTACTGGTCGGTGGGGACTTGGTGGTCCGAATGGTCTGTTTCTGCGCTGTATCTGTAAAGTCTAAAGTAAAGATATGGATTTTTTTGAAAAGAATACTCACTTCCTGAAGGAAAATTGAGAACAATTATAATTATCAGGTGAGTTGTGCTATTGAATGGTTGAAATTGAAAAAAAAATTAGGGTGTTCTGGTTTTGTAGCTGCAGCCATAGAAAGGGATTCTGCCATAAAGTGCAGTGTTGCTGGTACAGTAAACCCTCATTTTAACTGACCTCTTGATAACAGATTTCGGTTACAGCGGATGGACCTACCGATGTGATGCCGATGCCACCCCTTGATTTCACCACCTCCATGACCGCTTGCGGTTCTGGCTGCCCCCAGACTGTCCCCAGCTCGTGCCACCTCTCCGGCTGCCCACGCACCTCCGGCCCTCGCCGCTTCCAGGCCAGACCTTCTGCCGCCACCACAGCTACCTCGGCCGCTTCCATCTTATATACTCTTAAAAGCAAAGATAACAGCAGGTAATTCAACTCAATTGAAAGTGGGATAAAATGGAACTGGTGTGAATGGGTGGTCGATGGTCACCGAGGACTCAGTGTGCCAAAAGGCCTGTTTCCATGCATTATCCCTAAATTAACTCTAACACTAAATTTCAATAGCTACATTGACATCATTTGCATCAATCTTTTCTGTTTGATGAATGGTTCCATTGAATGTCTTATTTACAACAGGGGCACATCTCAAGAGAATGGAAACCTTTGAATATCCAAAAATTGGTAGATGGACGGAGGGTGCTGAATACAAAACCCCAGACACTCAAAAATATCATTCTTTTACTAGTGTGGATGGATTCTCCCTGGATATATAGTACAAACTCCATAATGTTAATTATAAAACAAGTATTTCTTGAACTATATGTTAACAGGAAGGTTGGCTCTTTAACCGTGTGTAAATACAAGAGATGGTTTGGCGAGTTGAGATGTTTGGGTGTGGAAAAATTATTTATTTTGGAACGAAAATAAAGAAGTTACCCGCGTCTCAAGACAGCCAAAAAACTAACGGTGTTTGCTCTATTTGCGTGGCGCTAGAATGAACCGTTACAGCAAAAAGCCCACGAATAAACTCCTGCGCTGATGTAACTTCTCCAGCCATTCATGAGGGTTCGATCATAACAGATCCACCATCAGGTGTCAATACAATGGACACTTAACATCTTCCCTGATCTCATGTTAGGATTTGCAATGACGGACAATGCATATAGGCCATCATTTATTATATTTCCCTGGGCTGTTACAATGATGCAGGGTCAGAATGCCTCACACCGAATGACTGCTTTCAATATGTAGGAAGGAACTGCAGGTGTTGGTTTAAACCGAAGATAGATGTAAAAGACTGGAGTAACTCAGCTGGACAGGCAGATTCTCTGGAGTGAAGGAATGGGTGATGTTTCAGGTTTTCACTTCTCCAACTTCAAGTAGCCCTTACTTTCTCTCAGTCTGAAGAATGGTCTCGATCCCAAACGTCACCCATCCCTTCTCTACAGAGATGCTGCCTGACCCACTGAGTTACACCAACTTATTGTGTCGACCTTCGGCTGCTTTCAATGGATGTTATAATGTGAACAGATTTTTTTTTGTTGAAGACTGGTTCCCATTTGTACTGCTACCCCTTTCCCATAATTGTTGAAAGATGTTGCATGCCTGCCTGAACAATTTGGTCAATATGGAGATAAACTACATGTCCTCCGAATGTACATCTAGGTGAGCTGTGAAAATAGATGGAGCAGGACCATCCCAATGCCTGAGGTACCTGGTACTGAAATCAACATCTGATCTTGAAAAACTATGTTTCCCTCTCAGATATAGACCTTCTGCAAAAATGACATATTTTGTTTGTATATTGCTTTACTTTTCTGCACATACCTGACCATGGAAATACCTGGTGTTTAAGAAGGAAATGCAGATGCTGGAAAATCGAAGGTAGACAAAAATGCTGGAGAAACTCAGCGGGTGAGGCAGCTTCTATGGAGCGAAGGAAATCAGCGATGTTTCGGGTCGAGACCCTTCTTCAGACTGACCCAAAATGTCGCCTATTTCCTTCACTCCATAGATGTTGCCTCACCCGCTGAGTTTCTCCAGCATTTTTGTCCACCATGGAAATACATAGAGCTGTTGTATTAAAGCTGATGATCCAGGAAATGGATTTCTATAATAATGATATCTCTCTTTAGTTCTATTAAATTAGTAAAATTAAAGTGGGTAGATTTAACAATGTACTCAGTGAGATAATTCATAAGATGGAAAGTATTTTGTTCACAGAATGTATTCAAGGCATCAGATTATTGTAAAAAAAAAGGTTCTTGACTTTTTAATTCCTTTTATGTTCACTTACCTATGAAGATTAGTTGAACATTAAGATGAGTACAGTACTCATCACATCCCTCATTGTTAATTACAAGAAAATGAGATAAAATTAATGTTGTGAATCTGTTCTGTGTCTAATCTACAAAATGCTGACTCTTGTTCTTTTTTATTATTATTGATAGTTTCAGCCTTGGAGAATTTCATATCAGAATTATTATCTGTTTTAAGAAGTAGAATTTGGCATAGTGACAATTAGTATCAGAAAAAGTGAGTATTTATAGCCAGTAAGACAAAGTATACTTTTATATCTTTCAATTTGATTTTAAGGAAAGAAAATATTTCCTTCTTTATGCCTCACAGGTAGAATGTATGTGGTCAATGTATCGGACTGATTCCAATACAGTTTGATTGTTTATCTGACTGGGTCATCACAACTCGTTATTTTAACTGCGGTTTTTAGCTTAAAGAACTAAACTGTCCATCTGAATTTGAGAATGTTTGGTATCTGGTGGGGATCAAGGGTCAAAACTGAAAAAATAACCTGTTTGTGATACAATAATCTGAAAGTAGCTGGAAGGGTGTGTTGCCAGGCAGATATTGTGATTCTACAATGAGATTCTACAAGGATGACTCTACAAGGATGATTGAGTGAGCGGCTGAAATGGAGTTTTATGTAAGATCATGCACTTTGGAAAGAGGAATCAAAAAGCAGATTATTATTGAAAAGAGACTGAAAATTAGTGAAGTATGGTGGGATCTGGATGTCCCTGTGCATGAACCACAATGAGTTTGCAGCCAGATTTAGCAAATGCTTAAGAAGACAAATGGCATATTGCCATTATTGCAAAGGAGTAGGGACGTTTTATTTTAATCAGATGTGTTGGTGAGGCCACATCTAGGAATATTGTGCATAGCTTTGGTCACTGAAGTTAAGAAAATTAGTGGTATTGGCGGCAGATTTAAGGAGATCTAACTGACAAATTCCTGGGACACGAAGGATGTCCTGTCAAGAAATGCCTAAATGGTCTGGTCTATATTCTTTGGATTTCAGAATAATAAAGGGTGATTGTATTGAAACATAAGATCCAAGGGGGCATGATAGGATGGATGTGAGGTGTTTACACTACTGGGAGAGTATCAAACAAGAGACACAGTTTCAAGATAGGGAGCTGGTCATTTAAAACCAAGGTTGTGTTGTGGCACCTAGTGGTTAGGCCACTCTTGCTATGCAAATCCTCGGCAGTCATGGAAGGAGTCACAGGATATAGGGGTGTGCCCTAGTATACAAGAACTGACCTTCCCTCTCTCACTCTCCTCCTCTCGCTTCATGAGCGTGTCCTGCCACCTCAGTAGGAGCTCAAACGAACCCACGAGGCAACAGCCTCTCAACAACACCAATTACTATTATGTTAGAGTGCTAAACGTGCATGTATATCTAACCTCCAATGCCTGAATAAAGAATCAATTTATTCACAATGTTTGTGCCTCTACATTGGCAACCCGATAAACTAATATTTTGGATTTCAAATTCGTGGTGAACTGATGTCTGCAGCCGACAGCCCAGCCCAGCTCTATGGTGATTAACGCTATGTATGCAGCCATCAACTTTGCACGGCAACCGGACGCTGTCTTGGGCCCTGCCGCCGCGATTGGGCCGCTTGATTCCCGCCTATGCCTGGTATAGCTGATCATAGGCCGCCAGGGTCACCCGCCCGTGTCCCTGGCCCTCCGCAGCAGTCAGCGACGCAGCAGCCTCGGCCCTCACTTTCCCTCCCGCAGGACCGGCCCTGAGCTGCCCTCCAGGGCTGAGAGGTCGCGTCTGTCATAGCTCCCCCACCAGCTGCAGCAGGGGCTGTGAGTGTAGCAGCCCTCCGCCCCCAGCATCACCGACTCCCACCTGACGGCCTCGGGAGTGGGGAGAGAGAGCGGGCCAGTCCATTACCCTGCCGGCCGCTGCTCAAGGCCTAGCCACCTGATAGGGCGGGCATACCTGGGGTGGCTACCTGAAGACGTCTTGCTTCTCCTCGCGCAACGCGGATTTCGCTGCAGCGACTAAGAAATGGCCGCTTCAGCGACTACAAAAATGGCCGCCGTGGCTGGCCTGAAGCAGCGCACGACCTGCTGACTGCCGGTTGAGTGCCGTCTATGCAGCCTGACTGACGTCTACAGTGCCACCACTGATCAGTGGGTGTTACTACAGCCTCCAGTTACAAACACAGCTTCTCATAGTACATTGGATTCCCGTCCTACCCTGCTTGATTCGAACCACGGAACCTTCGGCATCTGACCACTTTGGACTTTGATATATATTTGCAGTTTGCACACTGTAGTTTTTTTTCCATTTTACTCTGTAATACCTTAGCTTAATATTGCTAGTTTCTTGTTGTATTTGCATTGTAGCTGACGTCTTTCTCACGGTCCTCTGCTGGTTGACGTGACTGGTTTATCCCTCATTTGTCCTGTGGTTTTTGCGTTGGGCTCCTGGCACCCCTCGGCATACCTCGGGATCGCCCACAGCCGGAGCGTCGACTGCGCCCGTGGGCCCCTCCGTCCTGACTCACAGCCGGGTTGCCACCAACCTCCAGGATGCCACCAAAATAGGGGAGGGGGGGGGTCCTCTAGCGGCACCTACTGGTTAGGCCACTCTTGCTATGCGAATCCTCGGCAGGCACGGGAAGGAGTCACAGAATATAGGGCTGTGCCCTAGTATATAAGAACCGACCTTCCCTCTAACTCTCTTCCTCTTCCTCTCTCTTCATGAGAGCATTCTGCCACCTCAGCAGGAGCTCAACCGAGCCCACGAGGCACCAGCCTCTCAGCAACAACAATGACTATTATGTTAGAGTGCTAAACATGCATGTATATCTAACCTACAATGCCTGAATAAAGAATCCATTTATTCACGACGTTTGTGCCTCTACAGTTGCATACATTTAGATTCACTGAGGGTCATGAATACTGGAATTCTCTATCCCAGAGAGGTGTGGAGACTGAATCATTGGAACAATTTAAACTGGAGGTAAATAAACCTTCGAAGGACTTGAGATTAAAGACATTAGGAATCTGGCACATGGGAAATGTTGAGGCCAAGAACACCAATGATCATATTAATTGGCAGGCCAGGCTTAAGGGGTGATGTGGTCTACTCCTTTCCTCCCCCACAGCCAATAAAGACCATCGTGAGCTCCACCTTTCCTTGATCGCCGTTGCTTTTTGCACATCTTTCATTCATCTATTCTATGTACTCTTTCAGATCTCTCGCTTCCTTAACTCACAGTCCGAAAAAGGATCTCGATCCCTAAAGGTCACTGATTCTTTTTCTCCAGAGATGCTGCCTGACCCGCTGAGTTACTCCAGCTTTTTGTGTCTACGGTGTAAACCAGCATCTGTAGTTCCTTCCAACACATTTTGCATGCTCCTATTTATTGTGATCTTGCGAAAGTTGTGTCGTCAATTTTGTCAAGCTTGAAAGGGTTCAGAAAAGATTTACGAGGATGTTGCCAGGACTAGAGGGTGTGAGCTATATTGGGAGGTTGAGTAGGCTGGGTCTCTATTCCATGAAGAGCAGGAGGATATGGGGGAGATCTTATAGAGGTATACAAAATCATGAGCGAAATAGATTGGGTAGATGCACAGTCTTTGGCCCAGAGTAGGGGAGTCGAGGATCAGAGGACATTGGAGAAGGGGAAAAGATTTAAAAGGAATCCAACGGGAATCTTTTTCACACAAAGGGTGGTGGGTGTATGGAACAAGTTGCCAGCGGAGGTAGTTGAGGCTGGGACTATCCCAATGTTTAAGAAACAGTTAGACAGGTACATGGATAGGATAGGTTTGGAGGGATATGGACCAAGCACAGGCACGTGTGACCAGTGTAGCTGGGACATTGTTGGCGGTGTGGGAGAGTTGGGCCGAAGAGCTTGTTTCCGCACTTTATGCCTCTACGAGGACAAAGATGAGCGTCATCATATATGACCATCTGGATAATGAGAAAACATTGAGAGGCATATTTTGGCAACATATGACATGAAACATGAAGGGACAGCATAGCTTTGGAACGTGAATGGGGAGATAAGGCTTTCTTCACTCTGCATAAAACCTATCGCATGGCCAAGGGCAAAGTGCATTGACAGATGCCATGAGTTGTAAAGAATGCTGTTGGTAGCTTTTACTGCATTAGTGTAGGGTTATGGGGGCTTGGGAATTTGAATACCAGATGAACTTAGTACATGGTAAGAGATTTAAACACAAAATTCACGAGAGAGAGAGAGAGACAGAGAGAGGGGGTCAAGGAGGAGAGATAGACAGAGTCACAGGGAGACACAGGGAGAGACAGGGAGAGACGGGAAGAGACCAGGAGAGATGGGGATGGAGAAAAAGAGGCAAACAGACATAGAGAGCCAGACACTTACACAGTGGGAGCCACAGATAAACACACAGACAGACAGAGAGAGAAGATTTCCTCCCCCTTTCAATGCGTGTTGAATGGAGTACAGTTGATTATGTGCTACAATTCTCAAATGACACACAGTTTAAATTACACAAACTCTACTGCACAATCCACCTAAATTCATAGCTCTAGTGGGTATTGTGAGATATTTCTGAGATAATCATAGATAGGATGGGCAGAGTAAATGCTATTTAATGATTGAGCATTCATGAACGAAAGGAGGTAAAACCTAAGAAGAAGTAGTTGATTACATCGAGAAACACTGGATCAATATCAGATAATTAAATGAACAGGATGCAACGTGATAATTATATGATTTACATGAGCAGACATCAAGACCACAGGCTAATATGCATTAACTTTTTGCTTGAACTAAGTACTCAGGTTTTAACTATTTAGGTAAGCAGAATTTCTACATGAAATTTAATATAAAATGCTGTGTCAATAAAGGAAGCTATCACATTCAGAACGCCAATTTTAAGCTGTGTCATATAACACACTTCAATTCGATAAAAACAAACTTTGAAAATTTTACTGCAAAAGTTCACTTATATAAAAGAAAAAAAACATTTTGATTAGACCTCCCAATGTGACAAGATCTTTATAATGATGTAACTTAGAAATATGCCAGACAGATGCATTTTTTAAATAATTCAAAAAAATGACAGAAAAACAAAAGCATAGAGATTAATGTACTGTGTAGTAATAATAGGTTTTCATCTGGTACAAAATTCTGAAACCAGTCATGGATCACTCCAGGCAATGTAAAAAAAAATCTCAGTATAAGGCAAAAATGTTTCAAATAAAATGTCCTGCTGTGGTGGAATTTTTTTTTAAAAGGAGAAGATATCCTAAAATTGTTTATGATGCTTTGTTCCCCATTTGAAAACTTTAAGAGTTAATTCACTGAATTGACATTCTCAGCATGGGAGCTGTAGTCAGGCAGTCCCATTGTAGCAAATGTAGAAGGAAGGAACTGCGGATGCTGGTTTAAACCAATGTACCAATTTGCAGCATATTTCTGTCAAGCTGCAATGGCTGTTACCTTTTTCTGTACTTCACAAAAAACATATTACATTGCATCATCTTCTGTAGCTTTGATCACTTTATGTAAATATTTGAGACATATATGAAAGTAGCTTCCATTTGATTTTACTTTTTTTATTTGAGACTTTAATATGGCTCTGTCACTTTACAAGGACAGCAATCACATGTGAATTACTTTGATGCCCTATTGTGCTTAACAGGTATTGTTATAGTGTGAAACGACCCTTGCACATTTTTCTCAATCTTTAGGTGACCTAATTCCAATTAACTATCAGTTAGGATTTGGTTTATAGGTCAATGCCATGCATTGATTCCTTTTGCACTACATTTTACTGAATTTGCACTCAGCAAGCTGTCAATTATAGTTCCCCATGGTTCACAGAGATGTTAATTCTGGTCTGCAAAGTGCAATTTCCTCTCCATTTCCATCCCTCTGTCCACCATGTATAAGGTTCAAGTGAGAAGAGCAATGAAATACTCTCAAGATAGACACTATATGCTGGAGTAACTCAGAGGGACAGACAGCATCTTTGGAGAGAAGGAATGGGTTACATTTCATGTCCAGACCCTTCTTCAGACTGAGGGTCAGGGGAGAGGGAGACATGGAGATATGGAAGGGTAAGGTGTGAAGACAAGAGATCAAAGGGAGCGAAGTCAAGGAAAATGTAGAATGGATTATTGTCAGCTGAGGGGAAGGTGACAATGAGGCATACAATCAAAAAAATTTAATCAGGACAGTGAATAATCAGAGAACCAGGATGGGGAGGGATGGAGAGAGGGAAAATAAGGTAGACACAAAATGCTGGAGTTACTCAGTGGGACAGGCAGCATCTCTGGAGAGAAGGAATGGGTGACGTTTTGGGTCGAGACCCTTCATCAGACTGAGTGAAAGTAAAGGTTACTTGAAGTTAGAGAAGTCAATATTCATACCTCTGGGTTGAATACTCTACTTGTCTAGACAAGTACAGTTTCAGCAGCACTCAGGAAACTCAGCATCAAACTGGATGGAGCAGTATCCCATCCCATAGCACCTCATCCACATCCATTCACTCACTCCACCACTGATGCACAGAAGTAGCAGTTTGTACCATCTGCAGCAGCAGCTCAGCAAGACTCCTTCGACAGCACCTTCTAAGCCCACACCCTCTACCAGCTATAAGACAGGGACAGAAAAAGCATGTGAACACAGCCATCTTGAATAAAACATTGACATACAGAAGCAGTAGATGGAAATTAAAAACAAAACAGCATATGCTGGAAATTTGATAAAAATAGCAAATGCTGGTTGCACTCAGCACATGAGGTGGAAAGAGAAACAGAGTTAATGTTTCAGGTCTAAGGTCGTTTGTCATAACTGGGTAAGAGAGAAAATGTAAATTTTCAGTCACAGATAAGGTGGAGAAGGGAAGGATGGAACAGATGGTATATCTCTTTTAAGGTGACATCCAGAAGCAACAGCGGATTGGTAGAGGTGCTAGAGCAGGGTGCCATCCACAAATACACAGAAGTGGAACCCACATTTACAAACATTGCTGACAAAATATACATGAGGAAGGGTTAAATGTTTGTAGACATAGTGTATGGCTGGGAAGAAAAGCGATTTCTGGAGATAGTTATGCCCCTGTCCCACTTAGGAAACCTGAACGGAAACCTCTGGAGACTTTGCGCCCCACCCAAGGTTTCCATGTGATTCCTGGAGGTTTTTGTCATTCTCCCTAATGGTCAAAAGTGGTTTCCGTTTTAAAAATCGGTAATTTTTTAGTCGAAGCCGGTTGCGATGCTAGTTGAAGGTGGTTGCCGGAGGACAAAAACCTCCGGGAACCGCACGGAAACCTTGAGTGGGGCGCAAAGTCTCCAGAGGTTTCCGTTCAGGTTTCCTAAGTGGGACAGGGGCATTAGAATATGATTAGAAAGGGATGAATCCTGAAGAGCTGAATAAAGAAGGAAAGGACTTAGAGAAGGATTATGTACAAAATCTCAAAGGTCCCTCAGACATCACAGAAACAATGATGCACCACAATTACACTGATGACATATGGAATTGGGAACCCAAACATATATTCAAAGACTTTGGATAAAACAAGGAATCAGAGACATAGGAATGGTGAATTTAGGGAGCAGGTGGGCAGTTGGAGCCAGAGGGTAATAGGCCAGGTTGGGGAGTGTCCAATTATAAAGAAAGTGGTGTGGATAGAAATTATGACGATACAGTGCCTGGGGAACAGTCGTGTTACATACCAATTTTAAGAATATTTTGAACAAGTAATTTTGCACTATTAATAGTACAATAGTTATCCCTTTCTTCCACCCATCCCCACCAATCTCCACCCTGCAGTCAATATATGCTATGAAGCATCTGAAGTGATCAATTCACATATTGTTATGTGTTTCCAATACTTGAAGCTCACATTTAAATAGTTTTTTTTTTAAATAAATTGTTGCTATTTCCATAAATGAAACTCAGATGTGGAGCTTAAATTGACATTTTAATAATTACTCTTATTATCTTCTTTAGTGACTACATCTTTAAGTTCTTGAACATGCACAGAATAGCTAAGTATATAATTGCTTAATTTTTTATTGTGCAGATTTATTAGCAACAATATAATTCTCAGAGCAATTTATTCAACACAAACATTAAATGGTTTCCAGCCTTCTGAAGAATTCAGGGCACATCCAGGATGGTTCATATGTTCTAAAGGTCTTGCTTATCATCTTTCACATGCAGTAATAAGGGTAATACTTGAAATGTATTTTTTGTCTTTTGAAAATGAAAACAAAAATCCTTACCATTACAATCCATTCAAACAATTAATGAATCAAATTCTCACAAAAGCAAAATACTGTGGAAATTTGAACTAAACCAAAAAAATATTGGAAATTGTTATTAACAACATAAATCAGAGCATCTTCTAAAAGTAAAGGACATTAAACATTTCAGATCAACAATCATTCATCAGATAATGATTTATGAGTTAATGGCTACTATACCGCATAGAGATAGAGACTGGATTAGTTTTAATTGAACATAAATACAAAGGAGAATTAAACTAATGGAAAAATCTACTTGATTAGAAATTCCAATTAAAATTAATTTTATTAAAGATCAAGCATCACAAGAATAGTTTTATCACAAAAACAAATGGAACTATAATATACTGGAAGATTCCTTAATGTAAGAATCTCAGAACATTAAATAGTGTTGTTGAAGAATTGTGGCCAAATTCAATTCGGGCTCTGAATGAAATTTTGTAAAGAGCATGATCTTCAAAGGAAAGGTTTCAAAATCTAGAAATTAGATATTCCAGGTCTGGATAGAGTGAATGTGGAGAGTATGTTTCCACTATTGGGAGAGTTTAGGACTAGAGACCATAGCCTCAGAAGAAAAGTACATAGCTTTGCAAAGAAGATGAGGAGGAATTTCTTAAGTCAGAGGGTGCTGTGGAATTCATTGCCACAGATGTCTGAGGAATCCAAGTTAATGGTTATTTTTAAGGTGGAAATTGACAGATTCTTGATTACTTTGGGGATCTTGGGTTATGGGGAGGAGGCAGGAGAATGGGGTTGAGAGGAAAAGATAGATCAACAATGATTGAATGGCATTGTAGACTTGATGGGCTGATTGGCCTAATTCTGCTCCTATACTGTAACTTATGAATTTAAGAACTTATTTCAGGATTTTTCTTTCCTGAGAAATTACTCAACTTTTCTTGTGGCAAATTTACTGATTTCACAGCTGTAATGTTAATCATCAATTGACCAACCTGTTTGAACTTAATCTTCTGGTGATACACACAGCTTATCAGATGCAAGGGTAGAGAGATCTGCTCTGCGTAGGCATGTGTAAATCTTAAAATATACTATAAAGGCATATACCATAAAATATACCATGGAAATTGTACTCAACAAAAAGATTCCAGGCAAAAACTGCAGAAGTTGAATATCCAGAAAATGTTGTCATTTCAATTTGCAAGGGAAACTTTGAGTTTCCAATATCATCACTTTCATTTACCATCCATCCCCAACTCAGCTCATCTTTGCCCCTCCATGTCACTCCAGCATTTCTTATGTAGATGCAAAGAACATCATCATATCTTTCGTGTGGGTTTGTAGAAACCTCAAAGTTTAAGATTATATTGACCAATTTCAGATTGCATTCTTTTCTCTCCATATATCTTTCTCGTTCAATTTGTTTCATTTTTCTCTTCTGTCTTCAGCTATCATTTATTATAGTAATTTTTATCTTGAGAACTTTGTCTTGTATCCTATCACAGACATTTTCACTACTTTCTTCACCCCTCCTGTTCTCTGTAACTTAAAACATATTTGTGTTCTCATTTTTTCCAGATCTGATCAAGGGTCACTGACCACAAACATAGACTCCGATTTCTCTTCCTATGATGCTGCCTGATCCGCTGAAGGAGTGCCCCGAAATGAAGAATAATGACAAAAGTGGTGAACACTGCCCAGTCCATCACGGGACTGACCTCCCCTCCATTGAAAGGATCTATAGGAGTCGCTGCCTCAAAGAGGCAGCCTGCATTATCAGCAACCCCCACCACCCTGACCATGCTCTCATTTCACTCCTGCATTCGGGAAGAAGGTATAGGAGCCTGACAACAGTTGCGTCCCGGTTCAAGAGCAGCTTCTTCCCAACAAACATTCCAAATAAACATTCCTAACCACATAAACTGGGGGGTGGGGGGCATTGCTTTTGACCTAGCACTATTATTGTTTGTTTTTTATATACTGAATTTTTGTTGTTTATTATTGTTTAGTTTAGTTTAGTTTAGAGATACACCAATGAAATGACCCTTCAGCCTACTGATTCCACACTGACTAGCAATCACCCATATGGTAGTTCTACCTACACACTAGGGATAATTCATAGAAGCCATTTAACCTACAAATTTACATATTTGGAATGTGAGTGAAAACTGGAGCACCCGGAGAAAACATATATGGTCACAGGGAGAACGTACAAACTCCGCATAAACAACACCCATAGTCAAGATTGAACCTGGGTCTCTAATACTGTAGGGCAGCAAATCTACCACGACTCCACTGTGCCGTGCTGGTGTTTACAGAGTACTATATTTATATATGTTGTGTTGCTGTGAGTAAGAATGTTATGATTCCGTTTTGGGATGTCTATATAATTAAAAGTCTCATCTTGACCACTTCCTATTTGCACTGTTGTTTGATTTTAGAAAAAACGCTACTATATATGGCTGCGATTTTTTGGCCATCTTGCTCAGGGTCCTCCTCCGATGATCAGACCCCGAGGAGTTTTCCCATCGATTAAAGATAAAAGAGTTATTAGTGTTTAAAAAATCTTGAGATTCTCTCTCCTATCAATTACCGCGATGAAGGCCACGCCCCTTCTGGGGTGGGGAGGGACCATAAAACCCAGAAGTCTGGCTCAGTCGCTGCAAGATGGCAAGAGAGAGGCCACGACTCTCAGTCTGAGCTGGGAATCTACACAACACTGAGTATCTACTGAACTGTGAGTGCCCTTTATGTGGTTTTATGTGGTTTTATGTGGTTTTGTGTGGTCTGGAAACCAGTCCCTTCAGCCCACTGCACCCATACTAGCGCCCCAGAAAGCACCCCCCTCCCACTGGCCAGCAATATTGGAATTGATGGAGAGGTGGAATATTGCGTTGGGGGACCAGCCCTGTGTGAAGTTGGGACCCAATGGGTCCCACTTAGTCAATGAAGCACTCTTGAAATGACTCTTGACTCTTGAGTGCTTTCAGTTTTTCCTGTTGGATTTAGAGGCCTGGAATTAAGGGCAAAGGTGAAGGAACAAAGCTGGAATTTTGACAAGTACAACCAAGGAATAAACTAAAGGTGGAGAAAGGGGATGAGGGCCAATGGAATTGAGGGAAGAAGTATAGAGATAATAAAATTTGAAATCATAGATCTTGAAATTTGTCCACGGAACAGTGTAAAAATTGGTATTGTATGATATAAAAGGAACTCCACGGAAGAAGATTGAGTCACCTTTCCATTAAATCCACCTGGCTCTCCAATTCCAATCAGTAAATTTTGCACTATGGCCACGCACCATTATCATTTTTGTATATTCATATATTTCAAATTATTTTCCATTTTTCCCCAATTGCAACTCAAATGATTCAGTACAAAAATGATTTTAATTGAGAATAATGAAAATATTAAAGTATAAAAATAAATAAGCACACATAATCTAATTTCTTACCACACCCATCAATTTTATGCCCTTTTAAATTGCAGGCATCAAACTTCTGACTATTGACATTGAGATAGGAAGGACTAATATTAATTCAGTCTTACCTTGCTTTATGGGCTGGGATTAGATACAGCTCTATAAGGATTTAAATCTTTTGAAAATTAATTTGCAAACGTCAAGCACAATTCCACAGATACCATTTTAAAGACTTATGATGGCTCTCCAATCAACACTTTTTCACGTGTGAATAAAAACAGGTGCATATTTATTTACTGCCAGGTAAAACCAATTTATTATATTAATTGAGTCTTTCATGAACTAAAACCAAAACATAGAGAGTGGCACTACTTAAATGTATATCTCATAAATCATAATCAGTCAATGTCTTGCGGAAATATCCCACTGCTTTGAGTCTAACACAAATTTTTATTATAAACATTTTGTATGGGACACAATGTTCCTACAAAATGGTACCGATAAGCGTTGATAAGCTGATAAATGCTAAAAAGAGATATCTAAAATGTGCGATTATTTCCTTGGGAAAATGTGTGATGTAGAGGTATTATTTGCAGCTTTGTATCAAGGGGGAAAGTTCATGTTTTCTTTTTACACATTTTTATTGGTCAGCTCAAGTGTTTGGGTCTGTACTCTTGACTACATCCAAATAAAAACACGACAATTTACTTACATTTCCGAGAAGGATGTGCTGGAGTAAAAAGAATTCCAGTGAGAGCTTGATTTTTGTTGCCTGATTGTAAAAGGCAATGTATATAAATGGCAGAGATCTACATAAGTGCTGGCTGGAACAAGCCAGTTAAATAAAACATAGTGTTTCTACAAAATACGATTGAAAGCAAGAAGGCATCAGGAATTTAAAATTTGGGAGTTGAAATTGTCCATTATTCATTGAATATTCAGTGACATATTTTATTGATCGGAATGATCTGAATATTGCTTCTCTACTTTCCCAAACTTCATATGTTCACAATTTAAAGTTGCTATTAAGAAGCAATTGGAGGCTGAAATTACTTGACACAGTACTAAATAGGCAGAATAGCAATATATATATATATATATGTTAAGATATAGTCCAGATTCTGATACTGAAGTTTATATAAAGATTATTATGCCCTTTTCATCTAACTTCTTTAAATTAGTACAATTTATACATAAAAATCCTACTGAAGTGGTGTTATATATTTTCCCCACAAATGTTGTTTTAATGAGGATTACAAATGATCGAATCAAAGTATTGCTAGTTTTGCACAAAATGTGTTAATATGTATTAGGTTTAGGAATTTGATTCACAAAAATTAGGTTTCATCAAAACTTTATTGATTGACTGTGAAGATTTAATTTCCCAATAACGTGTTTATCCACTGGTCATGAAAGTGCCTAACGTTTATACAGAAAACAGGAAATCTATATTACTTAAACTTTATAGTAGTAAAAACTTGAAAACTGTCCAATTTTATCAGCAAAACTGCTCCATTGCATTCATTTATACTGTATGCTTGGCTCTGTGTGAAGGTCGTACTTCCATTGAATGGCTAGTTCATAATTTTAGTAGAGTAACTGAATAAATATTGTCTTCTCTGACACCAGAGTTGGTATTTTAATGTAACTGGAATGAAAAGAGAGGAAAAGTGAAGGGAATATGTGTAGAAAAGAACTGCAGATGCTGGCTTAAATTGAAGGTAGACACAAAATGCTACAGTAACTCAACGGGACAGGCAGCATCTCTGGAGAGAAGGAATGAGAGAAGGAAAAGTGAAGAGAATTGTTTTGCACACAAGGCTGTTTTGATCTTGAATGTACGACCTAAAATGGTGGAGAAAACAGATTGAAAAATAGCTTTCAAAGGGGAATTTGAGTAATTCTTGATGAATATAAGCTTGTTAGGTTATGGGAGCAGACATGGGAATAGAACTAATTGATACTGATGAATCCTCTCTTAATTTGAACATTATGACAAAAACATATGGAAGAGCATTAAGGAAGGACAATTTCAATGAGAACTAACTAGGGCTCAGTTGTGTTCGACCTTACCTCAACAGAGCACACAATTAAGAAATGTTGAATTAAATGTATTGGAACTAATTTAACTAACACCGAGCACTGTGAAAATTATTTCATTTCAAGATTCACAACACTGAATTGACATACATCTTACATATATCGACCTATGTTTTGTTGTCACCACTTGGAGAAAATTGCCTATGAAGATTGTTATGATAGAGGCACAGGCATTGTTTTTAGCATCATTTTCAATCAAGCACAGGTTAAAATCATTCAGCAAAAGTAATTGCATCTAACTAGTAGGAGATAATTTTATCCCTATCAGTTAATCACCAGCCCTGCAACTCTTTGACATTATTACTCTTTGATATGTCATGACACTAGAACGTGTTTAATTTCATTTGCTCCACCTTTGTTTTTAGTTTGTATTTAGACATTATCCTTTGCACCAATGTATGTTCTGTGTTCCAATTGAATTCAATGTCGTTTTTGTTTGATTTTGCTCGTGAATCACACAAAGACATTTTTCTGTGTTAGAGCCACATTATTAATGTAGGTTGTCATTGTAAACTGATGTCATATCTTCAGTCAAGAGATATGTGATTATATGGCACCTGACCATGTGTAACAGTGATGGATATGTCCCAGAGCACTGCTGTGGAAGTTATTACTGCTATGCAGTAGGGTATTCAGTGGCAAAATCAAAATGACCGATGTATTTCAGTTACAGAACATTTGAACAGATTGAAGATAAGCCTGCGGAATTGGAAAATATCAGTCACCAATACTTATAGCACCTTTGCTTTGCTAACTGCAGATACAATTGGAATAGCAGCTTTCAAACTGACAGCTCCAGCACATTTCATAAATAACATGAAAGAGACATTGCAATAGAAAAGGTGATCTAGTAATATTCTATCTGTGAGAAGTTGATGTTTGCATTATATCTAACAGCTCCAATAAATCCAAATCAACAGTTTAAAGCTGGAATTGACTATCTTTAAAAACATTTTATGATGTATCATATTGTCATTCTGGGAATTTATATCCATCTTATATATTGGTATCAAACTTTCATACTTTCTTCAAATTCAATTCACTCAATTTTATTGGAAGCTTAGCATTTCAATCAAATCATGAAAAAGAACCACTGATGTTAAAAATCTGAAATGCAGGAAAAACCTCAGCAGATCAGGCAGCATTTATAGTGAGAGAAACAGTTAACATCACAGTTTGATGACATTTCACCTTAAGGATGATGAAACGACATTTACCTAAACTGTTTTCTCCACAGATGCTGCCTGACCTTCCAAGCCTTTACAGCATGTCCTGTTGTTTTTTTTTGCTTATCTCAATTTCTATTCTAATCTTGTATGCTCTTCCTTAAAAACAAAAGTAATCTTAATCTATCATCTGCAGACTTTTACCTGTAGCACTGTAAATGAGAAGTACTTTGGATGGGTATGAATGGAATTGGATGGGTAGGGGTTATTGATAGGGGACGATCAGCCATGATCACAATGAATTCGAAAGGAAGCTGGTTCGAAGGGCCGAATGGCCTCCTCTTGCACCTATTTTCTATGTTTCTATGTTTCTATGAACTAGGGAAGGGATGAATTATTGTTGGTTCAATTTTAAAGTTAGTTCAATAAGACTATGAAATAATGTATACTCAGAGGAGCAAATGATTTTGAAATATCGTTGTTACTCTACTGCAGTTATTGCATACCTTTTCAAATCTATATTCTGAAAATTGGCATTGATAAAAGGAGAAAATAAGTACAACCCAATATATAGGATGGGTTGTGAATTCCCAGAAATACATTTTAAGAGGCAATGTTTGAATATGTAATGGAAATCACTAGTTTTACTGATTTCACATAATATTTCTCAGAGTATCTACTGATGAACAGAAAACACAAGGATTTGACATCCATGGATCCAAAGAAACCATGGAACTCAAAACATTACTAATGTGAGGAAATGTAGCACGCAGGTCAATTAATTTCATAATTTAATAGTTTATTCTATTCCTCATGCTCCTCATCATGTTCCATCTTGACTATCCACATAAATAGAAAATTAGTGATATAGTAGACAGCAAATAAAGTAGTCTAAAGGGCCTGTCCCACTTGGGCGACCTAAGCTGCGAGTTTAGAAGACTTTGCCCTGGACTCAAACTCACAGCATGCTTGACACGAGGTCCTAGGAGATCGTATAAGGTGGCTGGAACTCTCCTTCATGTTCGAGGGAAGTTCCTGCCTACTCGTGGCCTCAGCTAGGTCGCGGAAAACTTTTCAGCATGTTGAACAATTTTCCGCGAGTAACGTTTGGTCAGCATGGGTCTTTTTCACGCGTACAGCAGTGGAGTGGGGTCGCTATTTACTTACAGGCACTCAAAGGCAGCCATAGGCCATCTCCTTCGCTGACCGGCAATTTTGATTGGCTCATTAGAGTTTCAGGAAAACCATCTAGTAAGTAAAATGCCCGCTAAACTTTATTATACTTCTTAAACTGTCTCCACTCCTTCTCTTCCCCCCCCCTTCCTTCTCCTCCTTCGCTCCCCCTTCCCTCCCCCTTCCCTCCCCCTTCCCTCTCCCTTCCCTCCCCCTTCCCTCCTCCCCCCCCGCACTCTCTGAAGGATTTACCGTACTCTGAGGCAGCCGTTTACCTTCATCTTCATCGTGCAGACAGTGCTCCTCTGCTCTCCCTGGCCCCCAACTTCATGATGTGTTTGTGTGTGTGCGGTCGATAGATGCAGCTGGCGGTTCGGTCAATCCAGCTCGCGGTTTCAACGCGACTGGTTGATCCAGCTCGAGGCTTTCCAGGAGAGTGCCCTCGAGCTTGAAGGTCGAAGGCACTCTTCTGGATTTGCGGATTAGATCGCCCAAGTGGGACAGACCTTTCGGCTAAAAAAGTGTCCAAATCAACTAGGAGTGTGAACAAGGAATTGGTGGTTGGATGATAACTTGGATAAATGTGCAGTGACGCATTTTGAGAAGTTAAAACAGGGTAGGGCATAAACAGAGTGCTGTTCAATAGATAGGGTACAAGATCATAGCTCCATGAAAATAGCAACCTAGGTAGACTGGGTGGTGAAGAAGGCATATGACATGCTTGTCTTCATTGTCCAAGGCATTGTGTACTTGAGTTGGACCATCGTCTTATAGTTGTACAAAATGGTGGTTTGGCAACACTTGGAGCATTGCGCGCAGTTCATTGAGTGCACCACACGACCGGAAATATTAATCTAGAGATTTGCAAGGGTGTTGCCTGGATTGGAGGTACAGCAGTAAGAGAGATGTCACACATCCCATCAGACTTCAGGTGGATACTCAGCTGGCACTCTGCTTCCAGAGCTGCTGGTAACCACAAAACAAAGAGGCACCGTGAGTTAGGTCAATATCAATCAATTGAGTATAGGAGCAGGGTCGTTCTTCTGCAGTTGTACATGGTCATGGTGAAACCACACCTGGAGTATTGCGTACAGTTTTGGTCTCTAAATCTGAGGAAAGACATTCTTGCCATAGAGGGAGTATAGAGAAGGTTCACCAGACTGATTCCTGGGATGTCAGGACTTTCATATGAAGAAAGACTGGATAGGCTCGGCTTGTACTCACTAGAATTTAGAAGATTGATGGGGGATCTTATAGAAACTTACAAAATTCTTAAGGGGTTGGACAGGCTAGATGCAGGAAGATTGTTCCCGATGTTGGGGAAGTCCAGAACGAGGGGTCACAGTTTAAGGATAAGGGGAAAGTCTTTTAGGACAGAGATGTGAAAAACAATTTTCACACAGAGAGTGGTGAGTTTCTGGAATTCTCTGCCACATAAGGTAGTTGAGGCCAGTTCATTGGCTATATTTAAGAGGGAGTTAGATGTGGCCCTTGTGGCTAGAGGGATCAGGGGGTATGGAGAGAAGGCAGGTACGGGATACTGAGTTGGATGATCAGCCATGATCATATTGAATGGTGGTGCAGGCTCGAAGGGCCTGCACCTATTTTCTATGTTTCTAATCTATCAATCAATCAATCAGATTTATTCATCACATACACCATAAAGTGCAGTGAAATGAACTTGCCAGCAGCAGTACAATAAAAAAGAACACACAACCTACCTAATTAAAAGTCTAAACTTGACCACTTCTTGTTTGCACTGTTTATTGATTTTAGAAAAAAATGCTGTGATTTTTGGCCATTTTACTCCCCCTCCAGCTGCCAGGGCCAGAGGATTTTTCCCATCAATGAAAAATAAAAGACTTATTAATGTTTTAAGAATGTTGAGATTCTCTCTCCTGTCAATCACGCCAGGAAGGCCACGCCCCTTCTGGTGGGAGGAGGAGGGGCTATACACCCGGAAGTGTGGGCTGGCTCAGGCTCTGCAAGATGGGGGAGGGAGAAGGTCACGACTCTCAGTCTGAGCTGGAAATCTACAGAACACTGAGAATACTGACCTGTGAGTGCCCTTTATGTGTTTTTAAACTGTGCCTTTTGCAACAGTGTGGCTATTGAAATGCGTGCCTTTTGCAACTGTGTGCCTTTTGCAACTGTGTGCCTTTTGCAACTGTAATAAAAGATGAAAATGTCTACAATTGATTGTCCACCCTCTCCCCCTTCTCTCTCGGCCTCTCACCTGTTTTTGACAGACTTTTTGGCAGTTTCTGAGCTGCAAGCCTGCCAGGCCTGAATTACTGAGCTGCCAGGCCTGAGTGACTGTGCTGCAAGTCCAAGAATCCATTCGGTCCACAATATCCATACTAGCCCTCTTGAAACCAGTCCCTTTGGCCTACAACACCCACGCTAGTGCTCCAGAAAGCACCCCCCCACACACACACACACACACACTGGCCAGCAAAATTGGAATTGGTGGAGAGGTGGAATATTGTGTTGGGAACCAGCCCTCCCGCGTGAACAACTACACTTTGTGTAGTTAGCTATATAATTAAAAGTCTAAACTTGACACTTCCTTTTTGCACTCTAAATTGGTTTTAGAAAAAATGCTACCACTTACGGCTGTGATTTTTAGCTATCTTACTTTCCCTCCAGCTGTCAGGGCCAGAGGATTTATCCCAGCGATGAAAAATAAAAGACTTATTAATGTTTAAAAAATGTTGAGATTCTCTCTCCTGTCAATCACGCCATGAAGGCCACGCCCCTTCCGATGGGAGGGGGAGGAGATATAAAAATGGAAGTGTGGGTGTGGCTCAGTCTCTGCAAGATGGGGAGGGAGAGGGAGAGAGTCATGACTCTCAGTCTCTGTGACTCAACTGAACACACTGAATGTCTACTGACATTTGCCCTCACCCTTGCCCTCACTTCGGTAAATCCGACCATACCACGGTGCTGCTTCTTCCTGCCTACAGGCAGCAATTAAAGAGCGCACCCCCAGAGGTGAGGACAGTGCAGAGCTGGTTGGGGGGGGGGGGGGGGGGGGGGGGGGGGGGGGGGGGGGGGCAGAGGAACAACTCCAGAACTGTTTGGAGTCTGTAGACGGGGCAATGTTCAAGGACTCGGCAACGGACTTGAACGAATACGCCACAGTCGTTACAGACGTCATAAAGAAATGTGTGGAGGACTGCATACCTACAAACACCATCCAAGTGTTTCCCAATCAGAAACCTTGGATGAACTTTGAGATCCGCACTCTTCTGAAGACCAGACAGAAGACAAGAAGTCCAGATACGACCTTGCTAAGGCCATCAAAAAGGCCAAAAGGGACTTCTGCGCCAAACTGGAGAATGAGACAGATGTTCGGCAGCTGTGGCGGGGCCTGAATGCAATCACCTCCTACAAGGCAAAATCAGGAGGCAGCTCGAATGTCAGCGAAACATCACTCCCTGTCGAGCTCAATGCATTTTACGCACGCTTTGATAGGGAGAACACTGATGTGCCTTCCCGAGCCCCCATTCGCTGTGATGGTATTTCAGTCTCAGTCACAGAGGTTGACGTCAGGAAATCCTTCAGAGGGGTGAACCCTCGAAAAGCGCCTGGACCTGATGGTCGTGTTCTAAAAACCTCTCACTTCTAAGGTCTGAGGTTCCCACCTGCTTTAAAAGGGCATCAATTATACCAGTGCCCAAGAAGAGTAAGGTGACGTGCCTCAATGACTATCGACCAGTTGCACTAATGCCTGGACAAAAACTTGGACCCACTGCAGTTCGCTTACCGCCACAACAGATCAATGGTGGATGCGATCTCGCTGGCTTTCCACTCCGCTCTTGTCCCATTGGACAACAAAAGCTCATATGTCAGGCTGCTATTCATTGATTACAGCTCGGCATTTAATACAATCATCCCCTCCAAGGTGCTTACCAAACTCGCAGAACTGGGTCTCTGTGCATCTCTCTGCAATTGAATCCTCGACTTCCTCATTCACAGACCACAGTCTATTCGTATTGGTGGAAATGTGTCAGCCTCGATTACAATCAGCACGGGAGCACCTCAAGGCTGCGTGCTCAGCCCCCTGCTATACTCACTCTATACTCATGACTGCGTAGCCGGTCATAGTGTGAACTCCATCATCAAGTTTGCTGACGACACGACTGTTGTGGGATGTATCACTGATGGGGATGAGTGAGAGTATAGAAGAGAGATCGAGCGACTGTCCATATGGTGCCAGCACAATAACCTGGCCCTTAACTCCAGCAAAACCAAGGAACAGATTGTGGACTTTGGAAGGAGTAGGATGGAGATCCACAGTCCCGTTTATATCAACGGGTCGATGGGTGAAAGGGTCAAGAGCTTCAAATTCTTAGGCGTGCACATCTCTGAAGATTTCATGGTCTGGGAACAATGATACAATTATTAAGAAAGCACATCAGTGCCTCTATTTCCTGAGAAGATTACGTAGAGTCGGTTTGTCAAGGAGGACTCTCTCTATCATCTACAGGTGCACAATAGAGAGCTTGCTGACCGGTTGCATCGTGGCTTGGGTCGGTAACTTGAGCACCCTGGAGAGGAAAAGACTGCAAAAAGTAGTAAACACTGCCCAGGCCATCAACAACCTCCCTTCAATCGAGGGGATCTATCGCAGTCGCTGCCTCAAAAAGGCTGGCAGTATCATCAACGACCAATACCATCCTGGCCACACACTCATCTTCCCGCTACCTTCAGGTAGAAGGTACAGGAGCCTGAAGACTGCAACAACCAGGTTCAGGTATAGCTACTTTCCCACAGCCATCAGTCTATTAAACTTGGCTCGGACAAAACTCTGAATATTCGTAGCCCATTATCTGTTATTTGCACTTTATCAGTTTATTTATTCATGTGTGCATATATTTATATAATGGTATATGGACACACTGATCTGTTCTGTAGGCATGTCTACTATGTTCTGTTGTGCTGAAGCAAAACAAGAATTTCATTGTCCTATCAGGGAAACATGACAATAAACTCTCTTCAATCTTGAATCTTGAATCTTGAACTGTGATTATCAGGTTTTTATCTGTTTTTTATGGTGGTTTTTATCGTGGTTTTTATGGTGGTTTATAGTGGTTTTACCCTGCTTCAAATGATATGACTGTATTTGAATTTGGTGGCCTTGCACCCATGAAGTGGTAAGAAACAGCATTTGAATTTGGTGGCCTTGCACCCTGCTTGAAGTGGTATGAAACTGCATTTGAATTTGGTGGCCTTGCACCCTGCTTGAAGTGGTATGAAACTGCATTTGAATTTGGTGGCCTTGCACCCTGCTTGAAATGGAATTTTAAGGAATAGCCGAGACTCAACTGCCAGCCCACCAGCCGTGAGTGAGCTGCCAGCACACCAGGATTGAGTGACTGAGCTGCCAGCCAAGAATCCATTCAGCCCACAAGGTCCATACTAGCCCTCTGGAAACCAGTCCACCCCACAACATCAACACTCCTGAAACCCCCCCCCCCCCCCCCCCACTGGCCACCAATATTGGAATTGGTGGACAGGTGGAATATTGCATTGAGGGACCTGCCCCCCCGTGTGAACATAGTCGAGTACACAATAAAAATTTAACACAAACATCCACCACAGCATTCTTCACTGTGGTGGAAGGCACAAAGCATAGTCAGCCCTCCTCCATTTTCCCCCGTGGTCGGGACTATAACCTCCGCAGTCACCACTGCAGGTGGCCAGATGACAGGCCCTCTGGTCTGGAAGGTAAGTCCCTGAATCGGTGCTTCCCTACCCGAGCCCGAGGCTTCAGGATGACGTAGGCCACAGGCCGGCGGTCTGAATTCTTCTCCAGGAATTCCCGGCGAGGGTTCCCGTTCCGGATGGTAAGTAAGTCTGTAACTCCACAAGTCCCCGCCGCACCCGTGTCTAGAAGCTCTGCATTCTGCAGCTTCAAGGTGTTGAAGGCTGTGGGCCGGCAGTTGGAGCTCTTCTCCTCTGGGGGTCCCCAAACGGGAATCCCAGGCTCCGGATGCTGCGCCCATGGCTATAAGCTCCGCAGTCCGCGGCTTCAAGGTGTTGAAGGCTGCAGGTCGATGGTTGGAGCTCTACTCCTCTGCGGGTCCCCAACGAGGGATCCCAGGCTCCTGATGCCACGTCCGCGGCTTGAAGCTCAGCAGACCACGGCTACAAGCTGAACAGCCCCCCCCCACATCACCCCCCACACAAGACACTCCAAGAGACATTAAAACACACATTTGGACACACTAAAAAAAACAAAAACAGTAGAAGTGACTAACACGCTGCTGGCAAGGCAGCCGTCTCGCAGCGCCCCCACCGACCAAATATAATTGCCGCCTGGTCAATATCAACTGAGAACATAGCTGATACCGCTTTACAGTGGTGTGAACTATTCCATTATAAACCACTATTCCTCTGTGAGCTTTCTGGAGAACAGAACAAACAAACGGGGATGTTTTGGGAACCCAGTCCTTGTGAAATAGACATTCATTGCAAAGCACGAGCAAACAGACTCATACTGAAAGAACCAAATGGTTAAAGTAATTGTGGAGGAATAGGAATTTGAAGTTAAATAAACACATAGATGTATGGACAAGGATTAGAATTACAGCTGTGTAAATGGCAATAAAGAACCAAGGAATGTTTGGAAGGTATGCACCAAAATGAATAAAAACGTTTGCTTCGGGACGATTAGAAACATAGAACAGTGCAGCACAGTAAAAGGCCCTTCAGCCTACAATGTTTGTGCTGTACATGATGCCTAGCTCAACAGATCTTATCTGCCTGCACAATTACAATCTGGTTTTCGCCCTCCCCATAGCACAGAAACAGCATTAGTCAAGGTCACCAATGACCTGCTGATGGCTGCCGACTCCAGTTTTATCACCATACTCATCCTCCTTGATTTGACTGCTGCCTTCGACACCATCTCTCACAACATCATCCTCGACCATCTAGCCTCCATTGGTATCATCAACACATCACTCACCTGGTTCACATCATAGTTCTCCGGCCGCTCTCAGTTTGTACAACTTAAAAATGTCCAATCACAACCCTCCCCAGTCACCAGTGGTGTTCCCCAGAGCTCAGTCCTAGGGACTCTCCTTTTTATAATTTATCTACTTCCCCTTGTTTTATTTTCAGGAAATATAACATTCAATTTCACTGCTACACGGATAACACCCAGCTCTACCTGTCCACCAAATCCACTTCCATGCTTTGAGTCTGAAGAAGGGTCTCGACCCGAAACGTCGCCTATCTCCTTCGCTCCTTAGATGCTGCTGCACCCGCTGAGTTTCGCCAGCCTTTTGTGTACCCTCCATGCTTCCTCCCTCTTCCTGCTTAGTGGAAATTAAAACCTGGTTTGCTCACAACTTCTTCAAACTCAACAGTAACAGAATTGAAATTCTCCTTGTTGGCTCCAAATCCACCCTATCTAAATGTCCCAATTTCTCACTCACCATTGACAAATTCCATAGTCCCTCCTTCCACTCAGGTCAAAAGTCTGGGTGTCATCCTTGATAGCACACTTTATTTTGAAAAACACTTCAATAATCTCACTCGGTCTGCTTACTTTCACCTACGCACTATCCACCGTCTTCGTCCATCACTCACATCTAACAGCACTGCTACTCTCAGCTCTCTGGTTTACCCCACAAGTCCATCCATAAATTCCAATTGGTCCAGAACTCAGCTGCCCGCATTATCCCCAGAATCCCGTACACCGAACACATGACCCATCCTCAAACAACCGCACTGGCTCCCTGTCCAATACCGCATTGATTTTAAGATTCTGCACCTCACTTTCAAAGCCCTCCACAATCTCTCTCCTCCATACCTCTGAATTCCTCCAGCCTTACACTCCATCCCAAACTCTCCGATTCTCTTCTTCCTCCTTGCTCTCCACTCCATCTATATGCCTGTCCACAATGGGGTTCAGAGCCTTCAGCCGTTCTGCCTCTCGCCTCTGGAACTCTCTCCCACTATCCAACATACCATAGAGTCTCTCCCCACCTTTAAAACCTCACTCAAAACTCACCTATTCAGACTGGCCTATCCCACGTAACTCCGCTTTCTATCAAATTCATGGATATGTTGTTTTGGTTTCATTTTATTTATATATTTGTAATTAGCTTGTTTTAACTGTAAGGTGTCCTTGAGTGTTCTGAAAGGCACCCATAAATAAAATGCATTATTATTATTATTATTATTATTATTATTATTATTATTATTATTATTATTATTATTATTATCTATGTCCCTCTATTCCCTGCATTTCTATATGCCTATCCAAAAACCTCTTAAATGCCACTATCGTATCAGTCTCCACCACCACCCGTGGCAATACGTTCCAGGCCCCCACCACTGTCTGTGTACAAAAACTTGCCCCGCACATCTCCATTAAACAATCCAACATAGCTATGCCCTCAAATGTTGAACATTTTTACTCTGGGAAAAAGGTTCTGACTGTCTTCCCTATCTATGACTCTCATAATTTTATATACTTCTATCAAGTCCTCCCTCAACCTCCGACATTCCGGAAAAAACAAACCAAGTCTATCCAAACTCTCTCTGTAGCTGGAACTCTTTAATCCTGACAGCATTCTGGGAAACCTCCCCTGCACCTTCTCCAAAGCTTCCACATCTTTTCTGTATCGTTTAAGAAACAGTTGGACAGGTCTTCTTCTTATCGAGTCCACACACAAGATTAGAAGTTGTTCAGCCAGAGCTGAATACACTTCTCGGCATCTGCATACAATGGTATCTGTCTTGTCGCTTCTTGTGCTTCTTGTGCGTGGTAGTGGAAAGATTGATGAAAACAGGGCCGCGACATGAATGCTCTTTCCTTGACCCCAGTTGGACAGGTACATGGATAGGACAGGTTTGGAGGATTATGGACCAAGTGCAGGCAAGTGGGACTAGGGTAGCTGGGACATTGTTGGCTGGTGTGGGCAAGTTGGATCGAAGGGTCTGTTTCCACATTGTATTAATCTATGAGTCTCTGACACTATGACCCTAATGGGGCAATCAGAACAGCATGCAACATTCCAAATGTGACCCAACCAAAGTCCTATAAACTGCATCATGACTTCCTGACTCTTGTACTCAATGCCCCTAAGAATGAAAGCAGGCATACCATATAACTTATTTACCACCCTATCTACATGTTGCTACCTTTGGTGAGCTATGAACAAGATCCCTCTGCACCTCAATGTTGTTGACGGTCATGCCATTATAACTTTCTCCTTATGTTCAACCTCCCAATGTGTAACACCTCGGTGGGTTCAAACACCATCTGCTGTTTCTCCACCACTTCAGCAGCTGAATGATATTGTGCTGTATCTTTTGACAGCCTTCCTCACCGTCTGCAACACCTCCAATTGTTGTGCCATCAGCAAACCTATTCACCAGCCCATCTACATTTAAATACAAGTCATTTGTATATATCACAAACAGCAAAGGTCCCAGCACAGATCCCTGCAGAACTAAACTGGTCACAAGCCTTCAGCCAGACTATCTACTTTTCACCATAACCCTCTGTCTTCTATGACTAAGCCAGTTCCAAATCCATATGACCAAGTCAACGTGAAGCCTGTACATTCTCTACCATGAGGGACCTTATCAAAAGCTTTACTAAAATCCATGTATACAACATCCACTGCCCTTCTACATCAATCTCCTATGTTACCTCCTTAAAAACTCAATCACGTGAATGAGGCATGACCTGCCACGTACCGTTGTGCTGGCTATCCCCAATTAGCCCATTGTCTTCCAAATAGGAGTAAATCCAATCTTGAAAAGTTTTCTCCATTACCTTTCCTACCAAAGGTCCATGGATTCTCTCTACAGAGACCATCTCTCTATATTAGCATCAGTGACTCTTGAGACCAAGCACTGAAGACGACCTAAGTTCTCCAAGATCGAATCCTGGACAGGTTAATCAAAAGTGGCTAATGGCTAAATATAAGTGGGTTTTGGACATGATAATAAACTAAAGAGTTTGAATAGTTCCTTTGAAAGTAAAGAGCTGATGTCTTGTTTGGAACTACTTATTTCTGAGTTGTTTTGAACTAACTGCAAATAATAAAGTATATTTGTTCGGTAAATTTGTTGTTTGGTATGTTTTTATTATATGCTGCATTTAATTGGCAGCAGAGAGCTTGAGTTATAAAGAGAGATTGAATCTGCAAGGGCTTTGGTGCAAAGGAAACTGAAAATGAACATGGTGAAATGTAAAATTATGAGAGGTATAGAATGGAAAGTCACCAGAGTCTGTTTCTGAACTGGACGGTATAAATTTAAAAGTAGGATAGGAGATTTATGTGAAATAAACGGGTACTTTATAAATGACTTTGAAAAAAGGCTGAATCCTATGGAAAAGGTACTGGAACAACAGACGGTCGGTATAAAAAGCCTTGAAGAACTAGCTGATACAAGTGCTGTGACTACAGCAAAGCTGGTTACAGAAAATGAACGTCTAACGGACTTACTGACTAAAATAACTGAGAAATGTACTGAGCTAGAAGGTCGCCAGAGAAAACAAAACCTAAGAATCGCAGGTATTCCCGAAGGACGAGAGAAAGATGAAGATCCAGAACTGAGAAGCAGCTACTTTCAAATATACTGACTTTTACGAACTCTACAAGAATCCCCAAGACTCTGCAAGACTTCACAAAACAACGCAGGACTGCACCGAACTGGGCAACGTTGGATGGAAGTTGGAGAAAGAAGTGGACTGGAAAACCTCACCTGGATACTAATAATTAGTATAATCACACTACTAATATAAATAACTAACACATATTATAGACACACCGTGGTATCTTTATTAGTATCATTTTTACTAATTAAGATTAATCACTATCACTAATAACTAATGTTTTTCCATGTTGGAATGAATAGAGTTGAATATAGGGATGGATTTCATTTGGAGATTTTTCTTTTACACCAGCAATTTTCATTTTTAATTCTTGTTTTCTTTTTGTTTGATGGATTTTTTTTTTCTTTCCTTTTTTCTTTGTTTCCTTTTTTTAAAAATAATAATTAGATTTTTAAATAAGTTTTAAATATATGTATTTCTATATCTTTAATTGTTATAATTTGAATAAGTCTTTATTTTTGCCCTTTTTTTTCCCTTTCTTTTTTTTTTAATGTTATACCCCCGGTAAAATATTATTATGGAATAATAATTCCAAAAACCTGGGAGCTAGTTAAGTTACTAACATCAACGACGGAAGTCGGTAGATGGTTAGCCATGCTAGTATGGCTAGCACTAACTGCAACAATTCTAGATGTAGTTTTTCCTTTCTTTATGCACAATAGTAACTTCTTAACCTATCCTTTGTTCTTCTTTTATATAATCTATTATTGTTTTTCTCAATTTGAATGGAGTTATACATTGGATCAATGGAGATATATACGTGAGAGACATTCACGAGACTTGAAATTCATCTATTCGATGTTCGGGTGTAAGGTCGGGTCTGACGTGTTGAACCATAGACTCTATCGTAGACCTCCATAGTCAAAAGATGCAAGACTCAAAAATGAATATGGGGAATGAGGGAATAACATTTTGTAGTTGGAATGTTAAAGGTATTAATGAACCGATCAAGAGAGGAAAAGTTTTCGCACATTTAAAGGCAAATAAAGCTGGCGTAATTTTCATTCAAGAAACCCATTTAAAAAAAGATGCTGAACATAGATTGAAAGCTAAATCGATAGATAAAATGCACCACTCTTCTTTTACGCATAAATCAAGAGGCGTAGCAATATTATTTCGTAAAGGTATTTTATTTAAACATACATCAACTATAATTGATACAGATGGCAGATACATTATTGTAATAGGAGAATTAAATACACAAAAAATGATTTTTGTTAATGTATATGGACCAAATTTTGATAGCCCATTGTTTTTCAAGAAAGTATTTAACAATATCTCGGAATTAACACAATACAATTTAATATTGGAGGAGATTTTAATTGTACACTAGACCCTTACTTAGACAGATCTACAAGGCAAATGGAAAACTAAATCACATTCTAGTGACTTGTTAAATGCATATATGGAAACTCTAATATCAAAGATGTTTGGAGAATAGAAAACCCTACTGGACAAGAATACTCCTTTTATTCGTCAGTACATAAAACTTACTCAAGAATAGATTATTTTTTGGTGGATGCTAAACTTATCTCACTCACTGAAAAAATCCAAATATCATAATATTATAATTTCAGATCATGCACCATTAACATTTAAGATCAAAATAAATGGTAAAATACAAAAATCAGGACAGTGGAGATATAACCCACAAATTTTAAAAAAATAATATTACTCAGGAATATATCACAGCACAAATTAAGATTTTTTTTGAAATAAATGATAAACCGGAAATATCTTGTTCCTTATTATGGGAAACATTTAAAGCATATCTCCGGGGAATCATGATTTCCTCCCAAGCATTTTATAATAAAAAGAATCGTAAGGATCAACAAGATTTGGAAAAGGAGATTAAACAATTAGATATACAGAATGCAGCAAATCCAGCTACAATATTACATAATAAAATTGCAGCATTGAAATATAAATTAAATAAAATATATACAGATCAAGTTGTTAAACTTTATCAACATACTAAACAATTACAGTTTGAATTCGGTGATAAACCTCAAAAACTATTGGCTCGCCAACTAAGGAAAATGGACGCCGAAAAAATAATCCATAGGATTAAATCACATAATGGCTAATTGCTAACACAACCTAAAGATATTAATGAAAGATTTATGCAATATTATAAAAACTTATACACTGCTAAAACAACAGAAAATAAAATAGGAATAGAAGCATTTAAAAAAAAAATGTAACCTGAAAGGGTTGGATTTACAAAATAGAGAGTTACTGAATGCTGATATCTCGATAAAAGAAATCCAAGAATCTATTAGATCATTAAAAAATGGTAAAACACCGGGACCAGATGGTATTGGCTTGGAATTTTATAAAATATTTTATGATCAGATTGTACCACGTCTGAAATCATTATATGAACATATATATACACAGCAAAAACTACCAGAAACATTAAATGAATCTACTATAACACTTTTACCTAAAATAAATAAAGACTTGGATGAACCAGGGTCATTTAGAGCAATAGCTCTTTTAAATACTGATCAAAAGATATTAACTAAAATATTAGCACAAAGGCTAAGCTCAGTTGTTAATAAATTAATTCATCCCGATCAAACAGGATTTATACCAAAACGATACTCTTCATATAATCTGAGACGGTTATTTAATATTATATACTCGAAAAGAGGTATTAATAAAGATCTAGTAGTTATTTCGTTAGATGCAGAGAAAGCCTTCGATCAAGTGGAATGGCCTTATTTGTTTTCGGTTATGGAAGCTTTCAAACTGGGAGAAAAGTTTATTACCTGGATCAAATTGTTATATACAAATCTGACAGCTCGAATAACAACAAACCGAATGTTATCAATTAAATTCAATCTATCTCGAGGTTGTAGACAAGGTTGCCCTTTATCCCCTTTACTGTTTGCAGTGGCAATAGAACCGCTAGCTCAGAGGGTGAGATTACATCCGGAAATATATGGATATGATACCAGAGACACTAAAAAAAAAATCTCTTTATATGAGGATGATGTATTTCTTTACATCACAAAACCAGAAACTAGTATCAATTTGTTAAAATTAATAACTTGAATTTGGATCCTACTCAGGATATAGTATCAATTGGAATAAAAGCGAACTTATGCCAATAACGGTAAATAACTTAAACCCCTGTCTCACTGTGCGAGTTGGCCCACGAGTGACCCCTTTTCACTCGTGGTGATCACGTAGCGGGAACGTCGGAACTCGCACGAGCAACTTATCGACTCGTTGCGCTAACGGCAGGTACTCGGGAAACTTTAACTCGTGAAAAAAATCAAACATGTTTGATTTTTTCCACGAGTCAAATTAACTGTTCAAGTTAAAAATGGAAACATTTAAACTCGTTGTAATAACGTAGTGGCCCCGTGCGTTTATCTTAGTGTCTCGTGAGTCTACCGTGGGAACTTTAATAATCTGTTCTTTTGCTCGAGTAAAGACTGAACCAAAGATAGACACAAAATGCTGGAGTAACTCAGCGGACCATCTCTGGAGAGAAGGAATAGAGTCGAGACCCTTCTTCAGACTTACCCGAAATCCAATTCCTTCGCTCCAGAGATGCAGCCTGTCCCGCCGAGTTACTCCAGCATTTTGTGTCTATCTTCGGCCTTTCTGCCACTTGTCCTTTATTACTGAGGCGCCTGCCCCGTGGCTTCACTCTGTCTCAATGAACGGCTTAAAGACCTGCCATAGAAGGGGCTGGGGTGGTGGGTGGGATGTGTCCACGTGATGTCCATCCACCCCCCCGGGGCCGAGAGTGTAGGATTGGGAAGGAACTGCAGATGCTGGTTCACACCGGAGATAGACACACACAATGCTGGAGTAACTCCGAGGGACATGCAGCATCTCTGGAGAGATGGGATGGGTAAAAAGAAGGGTCTCGACTCTATTCTTCTCTCCAGAGATGCTGCCTGAGTTGTGTGTGTGTGTCTCTCTCCCTCTCTTGTCTATCTGTGTGTATCTGTGTGTGTGTCTGATGTCGGGTCCCGGTGCCGCTCAAAGTCACCCGAGCTGCTTGATTCCTCTGAAAGTGGTAGCTGTTGGCTCCTTGATGCTGTGTGTGTGTGTGTTGTGTGTGTGTGTGTGTGTGTCTCTCTCTCTCTCTCTCATATGTGTGCCACTAATTCTGCAGATGGTGGCCAGCTTATCGTCTGTGTGGTGGTGTGTGTGAGTGTGTGTGTGTGTTGTGTGTGTGTGACACTGTGTGTGTGTGTGTGTGTGTCTCTCTCTCCCTCTCTGTCTATCTGTGTGTATCTGTGTGTGTGTCTGATGTCGGGTCCCGGTTCAAAGTCACCCGAGCTGCCTCATTCCTCTGAAGTGGTGGCCAGCTGCTCTCTGTGTGTATCTGTGTGTGTGTGTGTGTGTGTGTGTGTGTGTGTGTGTGTGTGTGTGTGTTGTGTGTGTCTCTCTCTCTCTCTCCCTCTGTCTATCTGTGTGTGTGTGTGTGTGTGTGTGTGTGTGTGTGTGTGTGTGTGTGTGTGTGTGTGTACTGTCGGGTCCCGGCCGCCGCTCAGTCACCCGAGCTGCTTAATTCATCTGAAGTGGTGGCCAGCTGCTGTCTGTGTGTATCTCTGTGTGTGTGTGTGTGTGTGTGTGTGTGTGTGTGTGTGTGTGTGTGTGTGTGTGTGTGTGTGTGTGTGTGTGTGTGTGCTGTCTGGAATGTCAGTCACCCGGGCTGCTTTTTTTTAAAATTATTTAAAATAGAGATCCATTGCAAAAAAGTATTTAAAAACATAAAACAACAAGAAATGCTTGGTTACTGGAGGATGCGCATTTTCCCATCCGCGCTGAAATAACTCAAAACCACAGGATGGAGATGTGTTTTAACATTGTTGCTTTATTAAAACATACCTTCATTCACGGTTGGCTCAAGAGTAACGGGAGAGGAACTTGCTAACTCGGGAGAGGAACTTGGAACATCGCAGCTGAATGGGAAAACTCGTATTACACACTTGATCATAAACTCTTGCAGGTGCACAACGAGTCTGTCACTCGGGGTACCTCGTGGGTCAAACTCGCTGTGGACAGTGAGACAGGGCCATTACACATATTACAACAATTCCCTTTTAAGAGGTGGAACAAATGAAAAATTAAATATCTTGGAATTTTCGTAACAAAAAGATTCTCTTTATTTAAATCTAACTTCCCACCATTATTGAATAAATAAATAAGAATACATTGGAAAACTTACCTATTTCAATGTTAGGCAAAATTAATAAAAAATGATTTTTCTTCCACCAATTATTATATCTTTTCCAATTAATTCCGGTCCCTAAAAATGTCTTTATAAAAGGTGGACTCCCTAATCACTAAATTTACAGAGGAATTATAGAATGCCATAGAACATTTATGTAAATCAAAAATAAATGGAGGTTTAGCACTACCAAATTTTATGTTTTATTACTGGGCAGTCAACATTAAAAATATGATTTTTTGGGTTTTAGAAGAAACAGGGATAACCAACCAACTTAGTTGAGGGTAAGGAAAAAGAGGAGATTGACATGAATTAGTTCTAGGGGTAATATTTGCTAATATTAATTTAGCTAAGAGGTGGTGGAAACTTATAGTGAAAATACAATAATAGAAAGTGGAATACGTATTTGGAAACAAATAAAGAAAACATTAAAACTAAAATCTATACCACTATCTCTTACCATTGTAAATAATGTTACGTTTAAACCTTCAATGATGGATAAAGCTTTTTTACAATGGAAAAATAAGGGAATTATTAGGATCGGTGATCTCTATAAGGAAAACTCTTTCCTTTCATTTCAAGATTTAGAACAAATTTATGGACTACACTCTAAAGATTATATTAGATATTTACAAATCAGAGATTATGTTAAAGCAAATACACAAGAACTTAGAAACAGAAAGACAGAAATTTTAGATGAATGCTTAAATAAAAATCCGAATACAGAAAAAATGATTTCATATATATATAACATCTTATTGGAAGGTGATGTCCCATCAACAGAAATACATAGACAAACTTGGGAAAATGAATTAGGCCAAATTATTAGACCAGAAGTATGGGACAAAAGTTTACAACATATACACCTTTGTTCGTTAAATGCTAAACACTCTCTTATACAGTTTAAAATGCTACATAGACTATATTATTCAAAATCTAAACTACATAACATTTTTCCAAAAGTATCTCCCATATGTGATAAATGTCAACATTTAGAAGCCAATCTCTCACATTCATTTACAAACTGTATAAAAATTACAAAATTCTGGATAGAAATATTTAGGATAATTTCGAATGTTGTTAATATAATTTTGACTCCTGATTCAAAGTTAATAATACTAGGAATACTGGAAACAGACCAATTAATAACAATGAATCAAAGAATCTTTATTGATTACGGTTTAATAATTGGGAAAAAATTAATATTAAAATTTTGGAAAGGCCCTACATCCCCCACAATCAAAATGTGGAATACAGAAATGTCGGAGACTCTTCATCTGGAGAGATTGAGGCTTGTCCTAATGGTCAGGTTAGATCTCTTCAGAGGGATATGGTCTCCATATATTGAATATTTACAGAGTCATAACGGCTCGGTACGAGGGCTTGACTGAGGCCTGAATATTAGCATGGATGAAGAAGTATATATAATAAATCATGCCTATATCTCCAATGACGGATTAATGATTAACACTCCATTCGCTTTCATATTTTCTATATTATTTATCTCTATCTTTTCTTACTTTATAAAAAAATTAGAAAAGCGTATAGAAACATATAGTCTTAAATTTTAATATTAATAATAATATCAATATTATTAATATCATGAACGTATTTAATGATGTTTTTTCATTTATGTAAAATATTGTAATTTTCATCAATATGTTTCTATAATAAAAATATTTAACAAAAAAAAACAAAGAAATAAACGGGTACATTTTTCTCACAAGTTGGTATTTGGAATGAGCTTATCAATATCCCTTTGAAGCCTTTGCATTCTTATTGTTACTCACATTCCCATTTTACTTTTGCTGTCAGCAAACTTATAAATCTCATAGTCAGATCATTCACACAGATGGCAAAAAGTTGGGGCACAAACACTGATCTCTCCACTAGTCACAAGCGCCAGTATGAGAATGATCCGAATATTCCAACTTTTCCATCTGTTAATCAATTCTTAATCACTACTAGTATATAATACCCAATTCCATGAACTCAAATCCTTGCTCAGCGAGCTGTGTGGTCGTTTAGCCAAATAAACTGCATTTGATGGATTCTTTGCATCTATTTTAACAGATACATTTTTCAAAGATCTCCAATAGATTGATTAAACATAAATTCCCTTTCAAAAAAACAAATAGACACAGCTCAATCATATATTATTTTCAGAATGTCTTGATATTATGCTCATCATACATTCCAACATTTTTCAGCTATGTATGTCAGGCTAATAGGTTGGTAGTTCTCTGTTTATTCTCTTCCTCCTCTTCGTCTCTTCCTCCTTTCTTAACCAGTGGCTTTGCATTAGCCACTTTCTTGAAAGTAATGACACAAAATAATGGAGTAACTCAGCGGGTCAGGCCAAAGATCCTTGGGTCAGGCAGCATCCCTGGAGATAGGTGATTTTTCGGGTCTGGACCTGAACTGTTCATGACCTCCTGGTTTGGACCCAGCCAGGATTTCAGGTACCTATAATCCATCCACCGCTTCTCGCAACTGTTCTCCTTCTGTACCCTGTGATCTACACTGGCTGTCATGTACTAGCACCAACAGGCCCTTGCTCTGACTGTTCTGCAGCTCAGGGCCTCACTCACCCAGACCTGCAATGGATCACAACTTCCAAACCTCTTAGAAATAATTATTAACCTTGGTCAGTTAGGTTTCTATTGTCAGGCAAGACTGCATCCGCAGATTGTAGGTCAAGGAAAAAAGATATTGCACAGAGTATTATTCACTATAATATAATGCAACTGCTCGGAACAATTCCCTATTACACAGAAACTTTAAATACTGCCATCACTCACTTATTCGTTCACAGTTCAATTCCTTTCTTCTTATAAGTTCTGAATAAAACATCAACTAATGCCATAGGACATGGAATAATGCCACAGCTAGAAAGGCTGTAGATAGGATATGCTGCACATTTGATTCAGTATCTGGGAATTTAAGTGAAGTTTGGCTCAGTAGAAGTTGGAATTAACTTCCGGAATATTTTAGGTTGCAGAAATGAAGAGTATTGTCACAAAGGCCAAAGTCAGAAATATCCTTCAGGAGGGTGAACCCTCAAAAAGCATCTCATGGTCTTAAAACCTGTGCAAACCAATTGGCTGGAGTTTTTACAGACTCTCATTACTGAGGTCTGAATTTCCCATTTGCTTTAAAAGGGCATCAATAATACCCAAGAACAGTAAGGTGACATGACTCAATTACTACTGACCGGTGGCACCAACGTCTGTGGTGATGAAGTGTTTTGAGAGTTTGGTAGTGACGCACATTAACTCCTAACTCAACAAGAACCTGGACCTACAATTTGTCTAATGCCACAACATGTCAATGGATAACTCTACTCTGCACTGGACTACTTGGACAATAAAAACATATACTCCAGGCTGTTGTTCATAGACAACAGCTCAGTATTCAACACTATCATCCCCTCCAAGCTGGTTACCAAGCTCATGTATTTGGGTCTCCATGCACCCCTCTGCAACTGGATCCTAGACTTCCTCTTTAACAGACCACAATCTGTACAAATTGGCAACAACACTTCCTCCTCAATAACCATCAGCAGGGAGGCACCTCAAGGCTGTGTGCTCAGCCCCTGCTCTACTCACTCTATACTCACAACTGTGTAGCTGGACACAGTACAAACTCCATCTTCAAGTTTGCTGACAATAACCACCATTGTTATACCACACTATTATAGTTTGTTTATGAGCTTGTGTGTTCTTTTATACATCTGTAGTGCTGCTACAAATAAGAATTTGTAGCAGCACTAAAATCTATGTAAATCGTTTTGGGATAAAGCACAATGATAATTACTAAACACTCTTGACAACAAATTTATGGACTTAAAAGAATATTTTAGATATTTACAAATCAGAAATCTGCAAATACAGGAAATAGAAAGATAGAAATTCTAGATGAATGCCATCAAATACAGAAAAAATCATATACATACAATATTCTATTGGAAAGTGATGTTCCATCAACAGAAATCGGTGATGAAAGTTTACCTAATTGTTCGTTAAATGCGAGTTTAGAAGAGTTTGAAAAAATGACATGTAAGTTACTTTTTATTGACTCCAGAAATGTCTCGGCTCGGCACTGTTGAAGACTAGCTTCGACTAGCTACGACTAGCTACGACTAACCTCGGGAAAATTGGACACCAAATAGTGGAGAGTGAAGACGACCTCCTTTGACCTCCCTCCGACTATGATGAAGACTATTTACGACTGCCTTTGACTACCTTCGACTACCCTCGATTACCTACGAGTTACATGCCGACCTACTGCGACTTACTACGACTAAACCTACGAGTAAAAAAAGTATCGATTTTTTCCATGACGCCCTTTTTTTACTCGCGGGCATTTTTTAACATATTGAAAAAAACGCCGCAACCTAGCTGAGGCCTTGAGTACGCGGAGACCACTCTCGAGCATGAAGGAGAGTTACGATTACCTCCTATGATCTCCTGTTGAACATGCTGCTAGTATGAGTCGAGGGCAAACTCGCCAGAACTCGCGGATTAGGTCGCCCAAGTGGGGCAGACCCTTTAGAACACATGAGACTGGATTTCCTGATTTGAAGTAGTGCAAACAATAGCCAGTCATGTAAGGGTAATATTGTCAAGTTATTTTTGGGGGGTGTGGAGGGGGCATCATGTTCCAGACACCAATTCATCAGTGAAAAATGTCAATTTATAAAACCTCCTTTGCTTAGAATATTATCAGTGCTTTGAGGTATCATTATAGAGAACATATATATATATATTATTTAATCATTAAAAGCTAATACCTGACAGATTTTTGTCTGTATATTCCAGATAATGGCAGTGGTAATCAGTAGATATTTTAAGACTGCTTCTTAAATTGTGTTGATTTCCTTACAACTTTGTAAACCAATCTATTACATTTCAGCACACTGAATTTATTTTAATGAAGATACTTCTCAGATGTAAGTTTTTACATCACCTACGAGTAATGATTAACAAAAGAGTTAAATTGATATAAAGTAATTATTTTAAGTGAGTTAACATAGTCTTAGTGATGAAATTGAGCATTTTTAATATAGTTTTATTCACAGTCCTGTGTATTAGTGAATAACTTGGAAGATCTGATGCTAGTTTGATTGGCAGCTTAATAGTTCATTTCAACCATGAAGACAGTGAGAAATTAACATTTAACTCTGTTTTCCTCTTCAGCCAAGGAAAGAGAACTGGATACAAAACTCCAAATTGTTTACCTCAAAATCAGAAAATATTTTTTTTTTGTGATTCTCCTGGGTTGAAGTCACAAAAAACTGCAGATCCTGGAATTAGCAGCAAGAAAGAGAGCTACTGGACAAACTTAGCCAGTTAGGCAGCATTCTTGAAGGGAACTGTATAATCAGCGCTTCAGGTCGAGACCCATCATCTAATCTGAATGGAGTATCCCAGAAATCTGTCTTAAAAGTTATCTTCCAATCTTTTGCAGCAACTGAACAGTGAATGCTGAGTAGAAGCACCGATGCTGGTTTACAAAAAAAGAAACAAAGAAACAACATGGATACGTGAGGTTTTGGATCAGGATCCTTCTTCAAACTGAAAGTGTCGGTGCTGTGTGTGTTGTGGGGGGGGGGGGGGGGGGGGGGGGGGAGGGGGGGGGGAGGGGATGACCATGGGGGAGAAAGCTTGAAGAGAGGAGGGGCAAGACAAAGCCTTTCATATGATATGTTGCAGTGATAAAGGATAATACTTTATTAACTACCTTCTCAGGACAAGAGTTTCTCTCATTCAACATTATTTTCAGAATAGGAAATAGATGTATCAACTGGTGCTTGAGAACCACAATAATCTTGGACCAGAATGGACCCTGCGACCATCATGTCTATGTTGGTAAGTTAATGGCAAGTTAACCCTCTAGGAAGGAACTGCAGATGCTGGTTTAAACCGAAGATAGACACAAAATGCTGGAGTACCTCAGTGGGACAGGCAGCATCTCTGAAATGGGTGACATTTCAGGTCGAGACCCTTCTTCAGACTGATGTTTATCTTTGGTTTAAACCAGCATCTGCAGTTCCTTCCCACACATATGATACATGGATGCAGGTGAATGAGGTGGATGGTTGGGCAAAGGCCAGTGATATAAAAATACTAAAGGAGAGGGATAAGGATAGAGGTATTGTGAATTGTGAAGCCAGAGGAAGGAATGTAGGTGGAAGGTGAGAGAGAGGGAAGAAATTGGTGTGAGTTCACACGGGGTACAGGAAAGATGGGGGAGGTGGGGATGAAACACGCCAATGTGGGGGAATAATGGAAGGGGTGCAGTTTTAATAAGTTACCTAAAATCAGAGAATTTAATGTTAGTAGCATTGGGTTGTAAGCTACCCAACCAGAATATGAGGTGCTTTTCCTTAAATTTGCATATGGCCTCACACTGGTAATAGAGGAGGCCCAGGACAGAAGGTCAGTATGGGAATGGGAAGAGGAGTTAAAATGGTTAACAACCAGGAGGTCCAGCAGGCCTTGTCGGACCGAGCACAAATGCTCGACAAAATTGTCACCGTGTCTATGCTTACCCATTTATCCATTTAATTTGGACATTTGTTCAACTTATATCCCCAGTATGGAATAATTTATGAAACAGATTCTTTCTGCAAACCAGCTTCTTTCTTTCTTGTTCCTCTGGCATTGGTTTAACTAACTGACAAAATTCTTGCCACTAAACACGTCTTATATTGTTCATGGAAGCATGAAATTAAATAGTCTGACATTGCATTTTACAAATTTTACTGCTTGAATAAACGACTTTGTAATAACCTTACCACTTCAACATTAAATTGCTTTTTCCCTCTTGTCAAGTCCAGCCTCAATTTACTCCATCTGGCTGGAATCAGTCGATTTTGAGCTGAGGTCTGTTCACAGCCTGAAAAGAACAGAAGAGGTCGGGCAGAGTGCTTGACCCAGCATATTGGTTATTTGCCAACCTATGGATGAGTGAAAGAAACCCTTATACATTTAAACCCTTTGAGACAATTAGTATTCCAATGTGTTCATCTATTTTGATAGCTGTATCAGAATGATGAACAATCAGTTTTGAAGAAGGCAGACCAAATTCTTACAATTTTAATAGTCCAGTGGAATTTAATCATTCCAGTATTCATAACCACTGACCACTCATTTGAGCCCTTCTGCTGATTAGTTGACCAACTCCCAAACATGGAGGATTTCACTCATCAACATCTTGGGTTGTTTAAGAGTTTTTTTTGGATACGTTGATCAGTTTAAAATCATAGTTTCTGAGAGCAGGATGTTAACCTTTCAGCTTTTCTGGGAATTCATTGCAGTGCTTGGAAGATCATCATTATGCTATGTTACCTATAATCCTATTTCTAAGTACATTTTAAATGTAAGTGGCAAAAGAAAAGGGTATTACATCCAGAAGTCCATCCAAAATGTGATTATTTTGCAACATCCCTCACTTCCTTTAAGAAGCTCCTTTCAATCAACCATGTTGACAATTGGGTTTGATAATGCAGCTTTGACTTATTCTAATATATTTTGTTATCTTAAAAAATCCATCTGGTATTTTGTTGACTGCAAAAAAACAATCAATCCTCAGCTATTTTCCTAATTTTTATACCTTTGTGCTCAGATTTCAACACAAAATCTATTGTTCCTGACCTTTTTCAGATCCATTCATGCCTAGTACTTTATAATGTAACTGTGAATCAGATTTATTATTGCTAGTTCATAACATAATGTAATATGTCTCATTTAAGCTATTACATTTCAGATAATGGTTATCAGAATCATAGAAACGCACTAAATAACAGATACCAAATTCATTTGTATTATTTCTATTAAAAACATCATATTTTGCATACTCATTTTAGAGCAGGCTGATCAAACTGATTACTGAAAAATATGAAACAAGCCAGCAGAACAAAAACGGCAAACCTTCAAACAGCAAAATTGAAATAATATTCTGATGAAGATTCATTGATCTGTTTCTCTCTATATATACATGCTGTTTATTTTCAGTACTTTCAGTTTTTATTAAATAAGTCAATTTGTACTTACTGTTATTTTTTATGGAAACATGTCCTTGCAAACCAACATAGAACAGTGGGTAGACCCAACATGCTGGAGTAACTCAGCGGGACAGGATGCTGCCTGTCCTACTGAGTTACTCCAGCATTTTGTGTCTATCTTCGATTTACACCAGCATCTGCAGTTCTTTCCTACACATAGAGCAGTGGGTTTCAGCTTAGAAAATAGGTGGTTGGATTTAGCATAGAAATTCACTGGTGCATTTCGATTGAACGAGGAGCCTCTTTGTGCTAAACTCATTTTTGTTTTGGTTGTGGTTGGGTCCTAGTCAATGGAAACTGCTAACTAACCATTGTACAGTTTTCCCTGTATGCTGCAGAGAGGAGATGGTAGAGGCAGGTACAATCACAACAGGTAAGGACAATTGGATAGATAAACGGATAGAAAGGGTCGAGAGTGGTTTGGGTAAAGCACAAGCAAATGGAATTAGGATAAATAGATATGGATGCGTAGGCCAACTAGTCTGTTTCTGCCCTGTATAACTTAATTTTGTCTGTAACTAGGGCAGATTTGGGGAGAGGGGTGGTCCAGTGGTCACAGGCTTGTTGGAGGCCTGGATGAGGTCTCAATGGTCTTTTGTTGTCACACGTACCAGTTGAGGTACTGTGATATGCGAATTACCATACAGTCAAACGAAAAAAAAAGAAACAAGACACAAAACTACATAAAAGTTAACATTAACATCCACCACAGTAGATTCCCCACATTTCTCACTGTGATGGAAGGCAAAAAGTTCACATTTTCTTCCTCTTTATTCTCCCGCAGTCAGGGCAGTCGAACCATCCATTAGGGCAATCGAAGCTCCCACAGCCAGCGATCGAAGCCCTCGCGTCGGGGAGATTGAAACTCCCTCCTCGAGGCAATTGAAACTCCCGCATCGGGTGGTCGAAACTCCCACGACTTGGAGTTCCCGAAGTTGATCTCTGACCAGAGACCGCGGGCTCCGAGATGTTAAGTCCTCAAGCACCCATGGTTGGAGCTCCAAGGTAGACCCCTGGCAAAGGGATCACGGGCTCCGCGATGTTAAAGTCCCGTAGGCTCCCCGCGGTGGAGCTCTCAAAATCAGTCTCCAGCAATGGCCACCAACTCCACGATGTTAGGCCCCAGTACGGACGGAGATACAATACGTAAAACAAATTGCATCTCCGTCGAGGTAAGATATTAGAAAAGGTTTCCCCCAAACTCCCAATCTCCACACCTCCACCCACCAAAAGCTAAAGAACACTACAAACATACATTCAACACATACAATAAAAGCAGGAAATGACAGAAAGACTGTTGGCGAGGCAGCCATTGCTGGCGTCACTCGGTGGTGGGAGGGAGGGAGAATGCCGGATTCGGAGGTGTCTGGAGTACATGTCCTGGAGGATTGTGTTTGGAAATCAAGGCATGGGGGTCGCATGGGGATTGGGGCAAGGATCAGGAAACCAGAGGATTTGATGGTGGTTTTACGGGTCCAGAGGTTGAGGTCAGGGGTGGAAAATCTGAGGATATGTGTCTTGGGACGGGTATGGGAGCTATGTTGGAAATTGAGGCTTTGAGAGGGATCCAGATTTTGGGGTTCACAATCCCCAAAGTGGTGGCCTGAGCCTTGTCAAGTGTGGCTGAGAATCTAATGCTTTACAAGAGGCCATGGGGACATGTGGGTTTCATGTGGGAAGGGAATTTGGGGACAAATTATGCAGACAAATACTCGCTCTCCATTCAATGATATTTATCAGATTCCTACTTTACGACATCACAATTAAATCAGGGTTCCACTAAAGGCACTGGTTTGGGGAATTGCATCAGCTGCAAATCTATTTTTACTCTGGTGACCATAATTGTGTTCTTGCAGCTTTGAGATTATTGATTTTATTGTGCTTATTTTGATCCATTTCCCTCAGTCCCACAGTCCCTTTCCTGCTGTTAATTTACTGGTGGACATGGAAGTGATTTATTTCATGTGATCAAGCTGTTGTTATTCAGTCTACAACCTCTATTTTTCAGCTGTCAGATGACGCCAAACTTCATCCTCTGTTTTCTGTTAAACTGCACATCAATTAATCACCTGCTTTTATTTTCTCTCCCTCATCTCCTCCAATATTCTGCTGAAATCCTAGTACTGCCTTAGATACAGTGTTGGGTTGTCTATTGGACTGCAGAGCAGATGCTGAACAAAGACGAGAAGCTGCAAGAAACATGATTCTTTAATACAATACTGCTGCAGAGAAGTACTCTGTAACCTCCTACCAACCGTGTCACCATTTGGAAAACTCCACTTTTCACACTACTCACGGAGGCGGCAGATTTAGAACAACAGTCCCCTCACAACAAATCCAAAATACAGTACACTTTATATCTTGCTCACACATGGATGAGTAAAGTGGAACACAAATTTAAATGTTAATTTTTCATTGAGGATCGGGTTAGAAGTCAATAAAGTTCTACATCACTACCTGTTTGAGGCACAACCACTATCACTATTAACTTCTCAGTTCAGCTCAGTTACGCTGTGGTATTCACAAGCACATCAGTTTGTTACAGCTATTTATTTTTCCCTCAACTTTTGCCGATGAGGGAATCTAGAGTTGGGGAGGCAGGATGGTTGATGGGAATATGGGGAAAATAAAATGGGTGAGGCTGGGATTATTGGAAAAATTGGCATTTGATAGTTGGTGCAGGCTCAACAGGTGGAAGGGACTGTTTCCACGCTGAATCTCTCCATGACTGTAGAAATGGACTCTTAAGTCTAAGCTTGCAATGAACTGGCTATGCTTCTCGTCTGATGCAAATGTACTTATCTAGATGTCTTTGACTATACTGTGTGGCATTAGTCTTTCCCCACCCTCCTTCCTTTGGCTGGAACTCCTGGGTTAATAAGGAGCAGGGCAGACAAGGTGCAGATGAGTTGATCCAATAATCACTAATCCAACTGTGGATGTTCCAATACCTAAAGGAGCTGTTCCTTGCCTTCTGGGTGCACTTCACACCCACCATCCTCATCTTTGCACACCCTGAGTGCGGGGGAGAGGGTAGAGCTGAAGATGTCCTAGTTGGGTTGCTCCTCGGCCCGGCCAAGCTGGCCATCCGCGAGTCACGGCATTAGGCGGAAGAGGGCTCCATCCGAGCCGGCTGCCTGCCTCTTTTCCGGGGTTTCGTCTGTGCCCAGGTGGATTTAGAGAGGGACCACATTCTGGCCATGGGTGCCCTGGGGATTTCCAGGACTGCAGTGGGTGGAATGTATCCTCAATAAGGATTGTATTATAGTTATTTGAAAATGTAGTGCCTTAGATAATTTGGTGATTTTGTATTATGGCGGTGGGCGTATTACCACGGTTTTATTTTGTAAGGATTTTTTTGTATCGTAATTGAATAAATGAGTTTTGATACAAAAAAAATCCACTGTGGCTCATTTGACTGGGGCCTCAGTTCAGAGTGCCGATATTTTACAGCAGCCTGGCGCTGTTAGTAGGCTTGTTCTGGCCTCTCTCCCACTGACAGGAATCAAACCAGATTTCCATGATTTCACAATTGATCACAGGGAGAACTTGCAAACTCTGCGCAGACAGCACTCGGTGTCAGGATTGAACCCAGGTCTCTAGTGAGGCATTCTAGTCCCAGTGCCTACGAGTCTTTCAACCCATGATTCTTGTAATATTCCTGTAGTATTATGCCGAAGAAACAGAGGATACCAGCTGTAGTTCAACACCCAGTGTTAAAAGTATTCTAAATTACAAACTTCCTACAAAATTCGAGGCTCTCTTGCAGGACTGCTTGCTTGCTTGCATATATAGATTTACATGTCATGTTCAATACATATATGTAAAGAAGGTTCACGGACACCATTGGATCTTTACTACTTTAATGAACATACATTATTGCCCTAGCTGTACGTGGTCTGTCACGATCACTAGAGAGAGAGCTAGGGGTGTGAAGGTTACAATTATACTAACTGGTGGGGGAGTGGTTAGCATGGACATCGTCACTATCAATTAAAGGTATATACACATATCATCTACATCCTTCCTCTACAAAAACAAACAGTGAGTGACAGGACGACCACGTCTCATGCGCTAGGGTAAATGCAAACAGTAAGGCACGGGAATACAGAATCACACGTAATTGCCGTAACGGACCGGCGGCCTGACCAGGCGACCAGACCGGGACCAAAGCCCGCCATCACCTCCTTCCCCAACGGGAACAAGCGGGGACGACGCTGGAGCATGGGGGGGGCTATGGACAGTAGAACACCTGGGCGATGAAGGCATCAGGGGGGACGGCGAAGAGTAGGGCGAGGAAGCCGGAGAAAGCGGTACCGCAGCCAGAAGACGGACAGGAGAAGGACGAGGGGGGGTCCCCAGAGGAACGGGCAAGGCACTAGGCCGTGAAAGTGGCAGTGAGGGGGGGGGGGGGCATACGGGGACACCGGGGGAGGGAGAGGCTCGTTCACGAGCCGGAGATGCTGGCGGGACCGGCGGTACACCTTGCCGTCGTGGTTGACAAGGTACGAACGAGGGGAGCCGGCAGAACCGACGACCACGGCCAGCTTGGAGCGGCCAGAACTGGACCTCATACGGACGACCTGGCCGGGGAGAAGAGGGCGGCGGACATGGCAGGACCTGTCGTGGGAACGCTTCTGTATACCGTGTTTATGGGCAATGCGTTTCTGGACCAAGGCAGGTTTAAGGACAGAGAGAGACAGGGACTGTTGAGACACCGGGACTGTGGCCGCGTGACACAGGACATGAGGCGCTGAGCCGTGAACCCAGGGCATGGTCGCAGGAGATGTTGCGGAGGTTCAGCAGGGCCAGGTATATGTCGGAGCGGGATAGGCAGCAACGTTCCAACAATTCTTTAGCACTGCGGACCACGCACTTGGCCAGGCCGTTGCTCTGCGGGTATTCCGGGCTGCTGGTGTAGTGATGAAAGTTCCATCGTTCGGCAAAGCAGGGAACTCAACGCTGGTGAACTGGCTGCCGTTGTCTGACTGCAGGCTGACCGGGGACCCGAAGGTGGCAAAGTGGCGGTATAGCTTCTCGATGACTGCGGAGGAAGAGAGGGAGTGAAGCTGGTCAACTTCAAACCAGCTGGAGTAAGAGTCGACAAGTACCAGGAAGTGCTTTCCATGTCATTCGAAGATGTCAGTTGCCAGCGCAGACCAGGGCAGGTTAGGAGCTGGCTGCTGCAGGAGCGGCTGCCGCTGTTGCTGCGGAGCGAGGCTGTTGCAGGTAGGGCACGCGGAGACTCTATCCCGGAAGTAGCGAGGCATGTCAGGCCAGAAGAACTGACTGAGCGATGGAAAGGGTCGCTTCAGCCCCGGGATGGCCACGATGAGCGGTTTCAAAGTATTGTTCTTGGAGTGCTGAGGGCACCACCACCTTGTGCCCCTTCACAATCACACCATCATGCAGCAGCAACTCGTCATGAACCAGGAAGTAAGGCACCGCTGCGGCCGGCAGGGAAGAACGGCGGTCTGGCCAGCCCTGCTTGATGATCGCGGCCAGCTGTTGTAGCGAAGCGACAGCCGCCGTGTGCTTGGCCAGGGACTTCAACTGACTGGAGGGCACAAAATTGATGTTTAGGACTATCAGATCGGACACTCTCGCCTGGTCCATAGATGAATGACTCCGATCGCTCAAGCGCTTCGGGACCAGCCAGGTTCAGCAGAAGGGAGGCTTTGACCGCAGCGGCCACGGCAGGGTGAGCGATTGTAACATAATGCTCAAAGTCACATCGGAACACACTCCAGCGATGAGTGATGTCTGCATCAAAGACTAAGATATCAGGTTTACAACAGGCAGAAGTCATCACGGCACAGGGAGGGGGTACTGGGACTAAGAAAATAAAACCCGATAATTTGGAGACGCAGGAAGAAATATTTCTGATGCCATGTAAAGAAGGTTCACGGACACCATTGGATCTTTACTACTTTAATGAACATACATTATTGCCCTAGCTGCACGTGGTCTGTCACGATCACTAGAGAGAGAGCTTGGGGTGTGAAGGTTACAATTATACTAACTGGTGGGGGAGTGGTTAGCATGGACATCGTCACTATCAATAAAAGGTGTATACACATATCATCTACAATATAGAAAAGTGTTTCAGGAATATACTATGGGTAATGAGCAGCTATCTGCAGCAGAATTATTTTTATCTTTCATTAATAAGCAACTTCAAAATTATATTATATTAGATGAATAAAAAATACACTATTTTGAATGATAAAACATTATAATGGAGAATGCACAGCAAGTAAATTATGCTTTGAAGATAGAATTATTAAAAATGAAATCATGTGGAAGTTACGACTGTGAAAGTGGGGCTGAATCATCACAGGTTCAAATGACTATAAACTCGAAGGAACAAGGCTTAAATGACTAACAAATGACTGATCATAAGAGTTAACAGAACTCACACTAAAGTTATGGTGAAAACTGTTAATACTGCTGAAAAGATTTGTGCATGCCCATGTGTAAATGCAGAAGGAATAATGTTCTAGTTAACAAGGCCGTGCTGCTCCAAATATAGGGATGCAGGAACTGCCGATGCTGATTTGCAACAAAGAGTCACACATAGTGCTGAAATAACTGAGCTGGTCAAGCGGTATCTCTGGAGAACATGGATAGCTAACGTTTCGGGTCACCTCTTACTGACAAGAATTAGCAGAGTCATATCTGTTTATCTTGGCTCTGCATTGGATGCGCAGGACCCATGAATTAATTAATATATCTAGTCTTTCATTATATTTTGGTTCCTGGAGCTTTAAATGTAACTAAATTAGATGTGACAGTTCCCCCTCCTTCAGATGCCTCTCTGAACCCTCTCGCCAGCTGACAATCCTCAGCATCATTGGTAAAAGTTGGGGCCAATTCACTGTCGTCGGATTTGTCCACCTGAACCATGTCAGCCTATTCCTTATAAAACCCAGGCATTGCAGCCAGAAGAGAGAAGGTGACAGAAGAAGCAGGAGAGAAAAAGAAAGTAGGAAGAAAGAAGAGAGATAAATGGAGAGAAAGTGGGAGCCTCCCTGTTAGCTATGATTCTGTGTCACAGGTTCCAGGAATACTGTGTGATTGGGACATAGCTGTGACGACTAGCACTACCGTGTGGCCAAGACTGGACTGCCAGGAAGAAAACCTAGACAGTCAGCGCCTCTTCTAAGACTTAAGGGCCTGTCCCACTTACGTGTCCTTGGCACGCAAATTACGCGACCTCGTGGTCGCGTTGAGGCACACGGGCATCGTATGGCTGTGCGGGGCCGGTCCCACTGAGAAGCACGGAGGGGTATGGAGTTGTGCGTGACATTGCGTGGGGCTCTGAAATATTTGTAGCGAATGAAATCTTTGCGCGGCAACGATCTGTCGCGGAACTGACGGGCAAAGTGGGACAGGCACAAGACCCTGGCGCTATGCAACGTCTCACCTCTAACAGCAGCAGAAGCAGGCAAATGATCGCCGAGTTCGGCCTGGGGCTCACAGCCGTTGCAGTCCTACTCCCAGAGCGGGGCCAAAAAAATTGAAGATAGACACAAAATGCTGGAGTAACTCAGCTGGACAAGCAGCATCTCTGGAGAGAAGCAATGGGTGACGTTTTGGGTCAAGGCCTTTCTTTCAGACTGAAGAAGAGTCTCGACACGAAACATCATCCATTCCTTCTCTCCAGAGATGCTGCCAGTCCTGTTGAGTTACTCCGGCATTTTGCGTCCATCTTCAAATGACATCACGTGGTCCAGACTGCTGTGCGGTCGAATGAAGTCGCACGGGAGCGTCGCGGCTCAATGCGACCACGAGGTCATGTAATTAGCATGCCAAGGACACGTAAGTGGGATGGGGCTTAAGACTGAGTGGACTAGAGAAGCCTGAGACGCCAGTGCCTCTTCCTGCCCAGGGACAATGAGGGACTGTTCTGTTGCACATAGGCAAAGACTGAGCCGCCAGAATAACTCATAGACTACCAGCACCACCTCAAAGCTGAGCTTGAATGCACCCTGACGATGTGGGATAGTACCCATGCTGTCCTGGACTTTATTGACAACTGTAAATAAAACATATCACGTGAGTTCATCCAACTGCAAGTCAGTGTCGTCACTGCCAACCCCAGTGTCATCTCCAACGCCATATAAAATAAAGTTGCCGCTAACCCTTCAACATTTTTCTCTTGACTATCTCCAGTTATGGCTAATAAATAACCCAAAATTTATATTACAAAAGCCGAATATTACTTACCAATTCCCTCGCAATAATGCCGTATTCTAATCTTGCTGCTGGAATGAGTCTATTACAGCTTAGACACCATAGTAACAAAGCAGTTAAGCATAACACAGCATAACCTTGCACGAATGGCTTCATTAAGAAGATAGTGGCAATTATTTTTGACAAGAAAATGATCATGTTGTAAGACATCTTATGCAAGAAGTGGGTAGCGTTTGTTATTATGTGAAATATTTTAAAAATCCACTGTATTGAAAGTGGGTAGATTTCTTCAAATGACATTATACCTTTGTAAAGGTAATGAAAAAAAAATATATAAAAGATAAGATTATTGTGAAAATTAGTATAGTATTAATCAAAATGATTAGAATTTTAAAAGGCCTTGTCTCAATATATTTTTCTTGTTTGGTTATTAAGACATTGGACGATAGCTGATAACTTACTTTATTCATAAAACAGATTACATTGAATTACATTTCTTCAACAAATGTCTCACTAGTCTGAAGAAGGGCCACAATCCGAATCGTCACCCATTCCTACTCTCCAGAGATGTTGCCTGTCCTGCTGAGTTACGCCAGCATTTTGTGTCTTTATTCTGGAAATATTGGTGCAGAGACAAACAGCTCTTGGAAATCGCAAGACTGAAGCTTTTGAGAATGTTTATGACCTTTCTTTAAGAACGAAAATCAAAAAGGGAGGAAAACAAGCCATCCAAAATAACAGTGCCATCTTTTTGAGATTTGGCTTGGCACAAGTTGTTACAGATCCTTCGGGTTGATGGAGTGTCCTCAGCTCTTTGTTCTTTCTCAATGGTTTTACCGAATCCTACCGACTAGATGGAAATGTAATGATGCAAGTGGGTTTCGAGGATTCCGATCAATAATGGAGAAGGAACACTTCAAGATTAAAAAGGAACTGTGTTTATTAAAAAAAAGTCAAATACAATAAGAGGATTAGTAAAAGATTAGCTCATGTCTCATGCCCCTCTGTTTATTGACTCTTCATTGATGCGAGTGGCAGCTGGAAGCAATAAGTCTCCTGCTTTTTTTCTGCCCAATGGGGACCTATAACAGCAGCCTGGCCAATGGGACTTGAGTGTCCTGGCATCAATCCAGATCCCAATTTGAGGTGAAGCCCAGTAAGCTCACTCTCAGCAAGTACTTATATGTGCAATGAGTATTCTTCCCTAATCTCCAAACAACAGTCAACTCTATTTATAAAACTAAGTATCCTCCATAGTGATGGGAACACGGGTTATTTATGATATCAGCATTGAGCTAATCTCAGATGTCTATGAGAAGAAACATTTGTCTTCTACTACCATATTTCCTCAAGGCTGCATGATCTGAGGCCTCATTATTTACTAGTTCTTCAAAGTGAGGCCAATTAATTTCTTAGGGACCTAATTGTTTTTTAAGTGAGCCTATTTTGCTCAACATAGGGACATACTTAGCAGTTCACTCCATGTTAGTGAAAAGCCTATTTTAACCCTTACATTACAGCTACCTGCTCCAGTGTCACGACATCTGCTTCCTTTAAACATGTATCTTTGGTGGCATGCCTGAGATGGCACTGGTTCCCCTGATATTGGACGTTCCCCTCCAAGGTGACCTACAGTGATCTCGAGTATGATGTGAGTCAATTGCATTAAGCTATTAAACAGCAGAAAATGTAATCTATTAAAACAATGGCAACAAATGAATTGTTAATAATACTCTTGGACTGCTATTCGAAATTATTAATACTGGCCAGTCACACAATTAATTTTCAAAATTTAAAAAATATATTTTTTTATTTATCAGAGGTACAGTAAGTTACATCAGTGTACATCCCATGTATATTATTACAATCATTGTACTGCTTAATTTTTTAAGGCTTTAGAAAAAAAAAGAAATAGAAACAGAGAAAGTAGAGAAAGTTAAAAAGAGTTGTGAAAGTGAAGAAGCGTGCCAAAGGAAAAGGGAACCCTTGGTCGAAGAGTTAGAGAAAGGCGAAACCCTAGAGAGAGGAAACAAAGGAGAGAGAGAGAAGGAAAAAGGAAAAGCCAGTTACTTTATTGTAAACATCACGCAAAAGGAATCTACCAACTCGATAGTTTTTCGTTCTCCTTTACCAAGACCCGACGCCGGTACCTTTTTGAGGTACTCTTGCACCTTATCCTTGTAGTAGATTTATAAATGCAGACCACGTCTTATAGAAACAGTTTGATTTTCCTGCCAGGCTGAGTCTCATATCTTCCAGATGTAGTGTTTCAAACATAGTTGAAATCCACATATTAACTGTTGGTATAGGAGCATTTTTCCAGAATTTTAAGATTAGCTTTTCCCCTGTTATTAAGCCGTATTCAAATAGATTATTTTGAAACACATTTATTTCAGGGCTACCTTCCGTTGTTCCAAAGATAATCCAATCTGCCTTTGGAGTCAGTTTTATTTTAAATAATTTTGTGAAGATTGCAAAAATTTCAGTCCAAAATTTTTGAATTTTTGTACAAAAGACAAAAGAGTGCGCTACAGTAGCTTCTTGACATTGACATTTATCACAAATAGGTGAGACGTTGGGAAAAAGTTTACTTATTTTAGTTTTTCAATAGTATAATCTGTGTAAGACTTTAAATATATTTTTATTAGAGTATGTAGGCAGTGACTTAGCAAACACATGTTATGATAGCAATATTTTGTGTACAACAGTCATATATTATTAATATTGTCAAGTGAATCATTTTGACTTTAATAATTGTTTTTTAAAGAGAGAAAAACAGAAAGAAAAATAAAATAAAATTCAACATCAAAAAAATAATCATAAAGAATGGAATAATTTACTATTAATACATCATTGGAGATAAGATCAAGGAATATAGAATATAACTTTTCATCTAATCCTGAGTCCAAGTTTCAGTTAGGGTTCCCTGCCGAACCGATCTACCCTATTAAGTAATCAATGAAAGAAGACCATATTCTAACGAAAACTTCTTGTTTGTCCATTAGGGCAAATCTGATTCTTTCCAGGTGTAGGGTCTCCGACATTTCCGTAATCCACATTTTAATTGTGGGGGATATAGGACCTTTCAAAAATTTTAATATTCATTTCTTCCCAATTATTATACTGTAATCTAGGAAATTTCTTTGACTTGTTGTAAGAGTTAAACTTTGTTTTACTGATATTCCAAGTATTATTAATTTTGAGTCCGGATCCAGTTTAGTATTAATAACTTCAGAAGTTATTCTAAAAATCTCAATCCAGAAATTCTTAATTTTTATACAATTTTCAAAAGTATGTGTTAAATTAGCCTCTGGATGCTGACATTTATCGCAGATAGAGGATATCTGTGGAAAGATTCTATTCAATTTAATTTTGGAGTAATGTAATCTATGTAATACTTTAAATTGTATTAAAGCATGTCTGGAGTTTAGCGAGCATTGATGTATACATTGTAAACTTTTGTCCCATATATCTTTCGTTATGGATTGATTTATTTCATTTTCCCATGTATGTCTATATGATTCCGTCGATGGTATCTCACTATCTAAAAGGGTATTATAAATATAAGTTGTTAAGTTTTCTGTATTAGGATGCTTATTCAGACATTCATCAAGGATTTCTGGTTCCTTATTCCTATAATCTTGTGTATTTGATTCAACATAATCTCTGAGTTATAGATATCGAAAAAAATTATTTGAGTGTAATCCATAAATCTGTTGCAGTTCCTGAAATGAAAGATAAGTGCCTTTCTTACAAAGGTATTCCATCTTTTTGATTCCATAGTTTTTCCATTGTATAAAGCCTTTATTCAACATGGAAGGTTTGAATAAGGGATTGTTTATAAGAGAAAGACAGAGTGGTATATTATCCAATTTTAAAGCCTTTTTAAGTTGTTTCCAGATTTGTGTACCACTATATATTATTGGGTTTTCCCTATAGGTTTTTTTAATACAATTTTGTCGGTGCAAATATAATCAAACCGATTTCAAAAGGTAGACAATCCTCCTTTTCCATCCTTAACCAGTCTGGTTGTTGATCCATTTCTTCCAGCCAAAAATTCATGTTTTTAATATAAACTGCCTAAAAATAAAACAGAAAATTTGGTAGAGCTAAACCTCCATTAATCTTTGATTTACATAAATGTTTTTTATTTATTCTATGATTCTTGTAATCCCAGATGAAACTTGTAACAGTAGAGTCCACTTTAAAAAAAAAAGATTTTGGAATATATATCGGGATTGACTGAAATAAGTACAGTAATTGCGGCAGAAAAATCATTTTTATAGCATTAATTCTACCGAACATTGAAATAGGGAGTGTTTTCCAGTATTGAATATTCTTATTTAGTTTATTCAGTAAAGGTGGGAAATTTGATTTAAATAAAGAACTAAACGCCTTAAATACCTAGATATTTAAATTTTTCTTCAACTATTTTAAAAGGTGATTGTTGTAGTATATGTAAATTGTGATCTGTTATTGGCATGATTTCGCTTTTATTCCAATTAATTCTATATCCTGAGAAATGACCGAATTGAGTTATTAGATTTAATAAATTTGGAATACTAATTTCTGGCTTTGTAATATATATTAGTACATCATCTGCATATAGAGAAATTTTATTAATTGTATCTTTAGTATTGTACCCATGTATTTCTGGATTAGATCTGACATTTTCTGCGAGTGGTTCAATTGCTAAAGCAAATAATAATGGGGATAACGAGCATCCTTGTCTACAACCTCTGGAGAGACTAAATTTAGTTGATAACATTTGGTTTGTTAGTATTCTAGCTGTTGGGTTGGAGTATAATAGTTTAACCCATGTACAGTACTCCTCTCCCAATTGAAATTTTTCCATCATTGAAAATAAATATGGCCATTCTACTTGATCGAAGGCTTTTTCAGCATCTAGCGAAATTATTGCTAGGTCTGCATTAGCAATTCTATTTGAATATATAATATTAAATAATCGTCTAAGATTGTAAAATGAGTGACGTTTTGGGATAAAACCTGTTTGATCAGAGTGTATTAATTTGTTAATTACTAAGCTCAGTCTATAAGATAGCATTTTAGTTAATATTTTCTGATCAGTATATAATAGAGCTATTGCTCTATATGAGGCCGGGTCTTCCAGATCCTTATCAGTTTTAGGTATAAGTATTGTTGTAGATTCATTTAAAGTTTCTGGGAGTTGCTGTTGAGTATAAACTTGTTTTTACAGTATTTGTAAGCATGGAGAAATCAGATCATAAAATGTTTTATAAAATTCAGAACTTAGGCCATCAGGGCCGGCGGCGTTTCCATTTTTTAAGGATCTAATTGACTTTTCAATATCTTTAGTCATTATTTCAGCTCCTAATAATTCTTGCTCTTGCAGATCTAAGCCTTTAAGGTTACATTTCTGTAAAAATGCTTCCATTCCTATTGATTGTTCTGTCACTTTAGTTGAGTAAAGATTTTGATAGTATTGTAAAAATCTATCATTAATATCTTTGGGGAGTGTTAGTATTTCTCCCTTTTCTGATCTAATCTTATGAATCATTTTTTCCCCATCCATTTTACGAAGCTGGCGTTCCAATAGTTTATGTGGTTTATCACCAAATTCAAAATGTATTTGTTTTGTGTGTTGATAACATTTTATTACTTGGTCAGAGTATATTTTATTTAACTTATATTTCAGTGCGGCTATTTTATTATGTTTTGCCAATGAAGGTGCTCTTGCATTTTCTATGTCTAATTGCCTTATTTCCATATCCAATGCCTGTTGTTTAGCTCTATTCTCTTTATTAAGAAATGCCTGAGAGGAGATTAATGCCCCTCGTGTAAATGCTTTGAATGTTTCCCAGAGAAGGGAAGCAGAGATTTCAGGTTGGTCATTGACCTCGAAAAACATATTAATCTGTTTTACAAGATATTCACAACATACCTGTTCTTTTAAGATTTGAGGATTAAGTCTCCATTGTGTCTGTTTCTTGCCCATTCCATTTAGTTTAATCATAAACGTTAATGGGACATGATCCGAAATTAGAATATTATGATATTGTGATTTATAAGTAAATGGAATTAGTTTAGAGTCTACTAAAAAATAATCTATCCTTGAATATGTTTTATGCACAGATGAGTAAAGTGAGTATTCTCTTCCGATGGGTTTTCAATTCTCCAGGTATCCTTAATATTGGTATTGTTTATATATGAATTTAAAAATTCACTTGACAGAGATTTTGATTTTCTTTGAGTTGATGATCTATCTAAATATGAATGCAGTGTACAATTTAAGTCTCCACCAATTATTAACTCACTGAGAGTATTAACTAACTCAGCGGCATCCAGGACGCTTTCTACGGCGTGTGGCCTTCGAGGTAAGCACCACCATCATTGTCGGTTTGTTTCCAATGTAAAAATAAATAACTAAAAATGCTGGTTAAGACACAAAATGGCACAAAGTACTGGAGTAACTCAGTATTGGCCCTGACCTGTTGAGTTCCTCCAGTAGTTTGTGTCCTTTTGTGCTTCTGATGTAAACTTATGCCTTGATTGCACTAGAAGATAGACACAAAAAGCTGGAGTAACTCAGCGGGACAGGCAGCATCTCTGCAGAGAAGGAATGGGTGACATTTTGGGTCGAGTCCCTTATTCAGACTAGTCAGGGGAAAGGGAAATGAGAGATATAGACGATGATGTAGAGAGATAAAGAACAATGGATGAAAGATATGCAAAAATGTAACAATGATAAAGTAAACAGGCCATTGTTAGCTGTTTGTTGGGTGAAAACGAGAAGCTGGTGCAACTTGAGTGGGGGATGGATGGAGAGCGAGAGAATGCCGGGGTTGCTTGAAGTTAATGAAAACTGGGCTGTAAGCTGCCCAAGCGAAATGAGATGCTGTTCCCCCAATTTGCATTTAGCCTCACTCTGACAATGGAGGAGACCTAGGACAGAAAGGTCAGTGTGGGAATGAGACGGAGAATTGCACTAGAGATTGAGTAGAGAATTGTTTGCATTAGTGTGAGTATACATAGGTCACCTATTACGTAAGTGTTAGGGGCTGTCTGTACTTGCATTTGTCACAACTCCAGCTGCATTGCCGTAATGGGGCTATTATGCCAATGCCTACAAAGAATATCAAAGTCACATAGTTTGCATTCTGTGAAGAGGTGCAGCGTGTCATATTGCTAATAAAGTAAAACAATTGAATTCAATTCTAACACTGTCTACAAACACTGAAACGTAAACTGGTATTTTATTATGGGGATAAAACTTCATCAAAATTATTTTACTTCGAAATGTTTTCCTTCTCATCAGAAATTTAAATGCATGGACATTATTTATGATTTTCCATCTATCTCCATTCTCATAAAAATATGAACACAAATACACACAAATATAGAGGACATTCATTTTAACCATTCACAATCAAATCCTGCAGGCTCTTTTGGGTCCAGCTGCACTTTGCCAAACCCATCTTTTCCAAATTCAATTTTGGTATTTTCCCTCAGAAAACAACAATATAACTCTCTCAATCAGTCATTTAAAATTAACAGGCAAAGACATAATCTCAAGTGTAAAGCTTTACATAATGCAACTGAGATCATAAGATCAGAAATGATAGTAGATATTAGGCCATTCGCCTATCAAGTCTACGCCGCCATTCAATCATGGCTGATCTTCTGGGGCAAAGAATTTCACAGATTCACCACCCTCTGACTAAGGCAATTAGATTTGCAAGGCATCTGACTAAAGAGGCCTTGCAAAACTCTTACATTTGAAAACCTGCATATATTCCCTGTAGCTGGGAGTATGAGAAAATCCACTGTTGTTTAGAAGTATAAATGGGTGACAAGCTGGCTATCAATGGAAAACAATAGCCTCAAAAATCGGTAATTATAATCAAGATGCACATAAAATTGCTAACCAGACCAAGGGAAATATCTGAGGAAGGACATTATTGCCTTAGAGGGAGTGCAGAGAAGGTTCACCAGACTGATTCCTGGGATGTCAGGACTGTCTTATGAAGAAAGACTGGATAGGCTCGGTTTATACTCTCTAGAATGTAGGAGATTGAGAGGGGATCTTATAGAAACTTACAAAATTCTTAAGGGGTTGGACAGGCTAGATGCAGGAAGATTGTTCCCGATGTTGGGGAAGTCCAGGACAAGGGGTCACAGCTTAAGGATAAGGGGGAAATCCTTTAAGACTGAGATGAGAAAGACTTTTTTCACACAGAGAGTGGTGAGTCTCTGGAACTGCCACAGAGGGTAGTTGAGGCCAGTTCATTGGCTATATTTAAGAGGGAGTTAGATGTGGCCCTTGTGGCTAAGGGGATCAGAGGGTATGGAGAGAAGGCAGGTACGGTATACTGAGTTGGATGATCAGCCATGATCATATTGATCGAAGGGCCGAATGGCCTACTCCTGCACCTAATTTCTATGTTTCTAAAGGCCCTGTCCCACTTACATGTCCTTGGCACACAAATTACGCGACCTCGTCATCGCATTGAGGCGCACGGTATGGCCGCGCAGGACCGGTCCCACTGAGAAGCGATACCGTGCGGCGCTCTGAAATTTTGTAGCGAACAAAATCTTTGCGTGCCACCGGCCTGTCGCGTAACTGATGGCCAAAGTGGAACAGGCCCAAGACCCTGGCGCGACGCAAGGTCTCACCTCCAACAGCAGCAGAAGCAGGCAAACGAATGCCGAGCTTGGCCTGGGGCTCACGGTCGTTGCGGTCCGGATCCGCCCCCACTTCTACACCCAGAGTGGGGTCAAGAAAAATAAAGATAGACACAGAATGCTGGAGTGAGGGAATGGATGACGTTTCGGGTCAAGACCCTTCTTTCAGACTGAAGAAGGGTCTCGACCCGAAACATCACCCATTGCTTCTTACCAGAGATGCTGCTGGTCCCGCTGAGTTACTCCTGCATTTTGTGTCCATCTTCAAATGACCTCACGCGCTCCTGATGGCTGTGCTGATGCAGGGAGTCGTGCGCAACCTTCGTTGGACCGTCACGCCTCAACTCGACCATGAGGTTGCGTAATTAGCATGCCAAGGACACGTAAGTGGGACAGGGGCTTTACTTCCTAAAGAAGAAGGTAGACAACAAATGCTGGAGAAATTCAGCGGGTGAGGCAGCATCTATGGAGAGAAGGAATTGGAGATTGAATAAGAATATTAATGATATTGCGGATGGAAAATCAAGTATGTTTGTTGTTGAAGCAAATGTGGAGCTTTACCATTTGCTCAACAGAACTTTTCCTCTGTCAATGTAACTAAGGATGATTGATGGATTTTCTGCTCTTTTTATGTTGGATTTTTCCTGACAAACCATTGCCTTACTCTTGTCAGCAGCCTCATTCTTCAGAGAACGGGGATTCCCCTCCCCCACTGTAGATGAGGCTCGCACCAGGGTCTCCTCCATACCCCGCAACACTGCCCTCTCTCCCCATTCCCGCACTCGCAACAAGGGCAGAGTCTCCCTGGTCCTCACATTTCACCCCACCAGCCGGCAAATACAACACATAGTCCTCCGCCAGTTTCGCCACCTCCAACGTGACCCCGCCACTCGCCACATCTTCCCATCTGCCCCCCGTCTGCCTTCCGCAAAGACCGCTCCCTCAGCAACTCCCTTGTCAATTCTTCCCTTCCTTCCCGCTCTACCCCTTCCCCGGGCACTTTCCCTTGCAACCGCAAGAAATGCTACACTTGTCCCTTCACCTCCCGCCTCCACTCCTTTCAGGGACCCAAGCAGTACTTCCAGGTCCGACAGAGGTTCACCTGCACCTCCTCCAACCTCATCTGCTGCATCCACTGCTCCAGATGCCAGATGATCTATATCGGTGAGACCAAGTGGAGGCTTGGCGATCGTTTCGCCGAACACCTCCGCTCGGTCCGAAATAACCAACCCGACCTCCCGGTGGCTCAGCACTTGAACTCCCCCTCCCATTCCACATCCGACCTCTCGGTCCTGGGCCTCCTCCACGGCCAGAGTGAGCAACACCGCAAGTTGGAGGAACAGCACCTCATATTCCTCTTGGGGTGTCTGCATCCTTTGGGCTTGAACATTGAATTTTCTCAATTCTGGTAACCCTTGCTGTCTCCTCCCCTTCCCACCTCTCCCTCAGCCCTCGGGCCCTGGCATTCCCTCTCTCTCTATCTCTCTCCCCCACACTAGTCGCACTAGCTTCTCATTTTCACACTGCAAACAGCTTATAATGGCTTGTTCCCTTTATCATCGATACTTTATTGCATATCTTTCATTAATTGTTCTTTATCTCTCCACATCACCGTCTATATCTCTCGTTTCCCTGATCCCTGACCAGTCTGAAGAAGGGTCTCGACCCGAAATGTCGCCTTTCTCCTTTGTTCCTTAGATGCTGCAGCACACGCTGAGTTTCTCCAGCCTTTTGTGTACCCTCGATTCTCCAGCATCTGCAGTTCCTTCTTTAACGCCTTATTCTCGTCAATGTTCCAGGTACTATTTTCCTTTATTGTTCAGTCAGGCAGTTGATAAAATACGTGATGGCATTTAGTGAGCATTTTCAAAGACCTGACTGAAAATTATCTTCAGCTTCCTATCAGGAATAAAAGAAAACCGCTTATATCCAGCTGTGCAAGATACAAAAGGAATTTGACAGCTCAAACTGCACATGGTCAGTAAGATTGAAGCCGGCCATAGGACTTCTTGTACACAAAAATGTTCTGCTGTTTTAGGAAAAAATAATTCTACACGCTGATGTAGAGGTTGAAGAAGACTGTCAGAGTAGAACAAGTTTGACAGTACTTTTCAACAAACAAAATGGAAATATTAGACTTGACATGGTATTTGAAATAGGAAGACATACTGCCAGCCCTTAAATTTGTTCATCTTTCAGAGCACAAATAAATAAATAAAATATGCTATTTTGTGTCAAATACAATAAATTACTCTTCCAGTGTGCAACAAATGATTTCAGAATTTATTCAAAGCGCATGTTGGCTGAATCTTTTGTTTTCATTTCAGTCTGAAAATTCTTAAATAATACAAGTCATCTTTTCTTTGCAGTGTTGTGCACAAACTCGGAGCTGGCAAGATATCAGAAAGAAAATACTAGCCAGTTTTCAGGAACCGTAGATAAGATAGGATAAAGTCAGTGGATTATACATCTAACAGTGATGATGGAGTTCAAAAGTTTCTCTACTCTATGTGAGTCGAGTCAACTTCAGAGACATTCAGTGATAACATGTATTCATAAATTAAAGAAGGAACAAATAGAATTAGCACAAAAATGTTGGAAATATAAAGGAAATAAAGATTCAGCCAAACAATTCTCAAATATAGATATGTTTGTAATAGCTGCAGGAATAGACTAAAGAAAGTCATGTTAATTAATTTTAATCGGAAAAGAGGATATAATCACTCACGGCTGGTGGACTCACAGTTCACTCACTCATGGCTGGTGGACTCACAGTTCACTCATTCATACCTTGTGGACTCACAGTTCACTCACTCACGGCTGGTGGACTCTCAGTTCAATCAATCACGGTTTGTGGACTCACAGTTCTGGACTCAACTCTCACTCACGACTTCCGGGCTGACTGACTCACGCCTGGCCTCCGGGGCTTTATTCTCCTCACCCCCAGAAGGGACGTTACCTTCATGGTGAATGACAGGCGAGAAGACCAATCTGCTAATCTCACGATTTTTAAAATCTTCATAACTTTCCTAATATTCCACCGATCGGAACAAAACTTGCGCTTGGAGCAGAGGAGAATGGTGAGTAAGTTGGAAAAAAATCCTAGCGCTATAGGGTAGTGTTTTGTGCAAATGTAAAAACAACGCAGACAGGAAGTGGTCAAGATGATAGTTTTAATAGTATAAATTACAGAACATAACCTTACAAGAGACAGCATGCAAAAAATTGTAACAACAAATCCCCCTCCTGTTCTATGATCTATTTTACCTTCAATGTAATAAAACAGTGGTATATATTAAGTATGATGATTATGAAGCACCAGAATGCTTTTTATATGATACTGATAATTTATTTCACGTGGATGTGATTAAGTACCACAAACAATTATTATTTCAAACTTGTCCCCCTTTTTCGAAGTTCACAATATATCACTTTTACTGAACATCAAAACTAAATGTCAATGTCTATCGTTCAATTGTATCAGAGCTTTAATAACAAGTTTATTTCAGGTCTGAGCGGTGCATTCAACATACATTCAAAAGAAACAATGAAGAAAGAAAGGTTGGCAAATAAGGACAATGAAGAAGCAAACTTGGGTTTTCATTTTCTCAGCACGTTGCATTCTACGTTGTACAGATAGTGGTATTATTGGAAAAACAACTGTGATATGAAATTGGCCGCATTTCAGCAAAAGCAAAAAACTGATGATGACATTTGCCTTTGCCTTCAGTGCATCATTGGCCTTGGTTGACTGAGGAAAAGGATTTTTGAAGATCAAGATTTCAAACCCAAGACACCACATCTACAAAGCAGCATAGTATCCCTATCCTATCTGCCTCTGAGAGTTGTGCTGACTACCTCAGGTAATTCAAGGCACTGGAAGGATACTACCAAATCTATCCATGCAAAGTCCTTCAGATCAATTAGAAGGATAAGCAAATCATTGGCAGCATCCCTACCCAGGCGAACAGTCCTAGATTTAAGGTCTTAATTGGTTGTCTCCATTGGCAGGACACATGGATCTCCTACCCTTTATCCTTTATCTGTATGGTGTGGACTGCTTGATTGTAATCATATATAGTCTTCATTGATTGATAGTACACAACAAAAAGCTTTTCACTGAACCTTGGTACACGTGACAATAATAAAGTAAAGTAAACTAAAACTAAACAAATGCTTGATGTTTGAATCCCAAGATTCCCACTGTTTTGAGTTGTGTCATAGAAATGGATTATCAGGCATACAGGGGAAAAGATTCAAGCTAGACGCAAAATGCTGGAGTAACTCAACGGGGCTGGTAGCATCTCTGGCGAGAAGGAATGGATGACGTTTCGGGTCAAGACCCTTCTTCAGATTCAAGGATGTTCTCAAAGCCTCCTTGAGAAATTACCAATTACTCTGCCCACTTCCACTATGGCCGCTTCATTCAGGATTACCTTTCTTTTACTGGCCATTTAGCCAACCTGTGAGACGATACGAGTTCACCCAAGAGCTCTCCCGAGTTAAAAAAAAAATCAAACTCGTGGTACCTCATGACGAGTATTTTTTTACTCTTGGATATATTTCACACTGTTCAAAAAACTTCACGAGTTTCCGCGTTTCCCGAGTACCTGCCTTATGAGCCGCCAGGAGACATCCATGAGCTCCAATGTACCCGCTACGTACATTCTACGTACTTACCACAAGTTTCTTTTTTTTTTTAAACTCGGGGGAGCTATTGGGTGAACTAGCATCGTGGGACAGGCCCTTAACTTGCTCCTGTACTTGCAGGGAAATCCTGGCAACTGAGACCTCAACTGTGAAACTTGACCGTTTAACTTTTTCCACTTCGCGCAGGGAAATCCCAACAGTTGAGGACACATGAGTCCTCCTTACTGCCCTCCCCTACCCCTAGTCAGACAAAACAAATATATAGAAACAAGGAAATGCAGATGCTGGTTTACAATAAAAGGCACAAAGTGCTGGAGTAACTCAGCGGGTCAGGCGGCATCTCTGGATAACAAGGATAGGAGACATTATGGGTCAGGATCCTTCTGTCGATCAAACAGTATTGCTGATTTGATCCATGTCTGGTTTTGCTGCTGACGACCTGATCCATAATCCATGTCAGGTTTCCACACCACCACCACCTAATGGCATGTGGGCAGCCATGTTGGTTATGCAGTTCAACTTACGATTTTGAGTACTCATTTCAATGGTCTCTGTATGTATTCTAATTAAAGTACTTATTATGATATATAATCACTCTGTATCAATAGTACTTTGCACACCTTCTTCAGACAAACACATCATGTGATAAAGCCAGAAATGAAATGAAATAAGTGCAGTGTAATTTATCACACCTATCTGAGAGGGTAGAGGGTTCTATTTTATTTTAAATAGTGCCTCTAATAATTTAAAAGTTTCTAAGATTTATGCTATGAAAAAAGTTGGAAATTACAGTATGTCCTTTGTATGCAAATCCATCTCCTTAAAATACTGTTCTATAGTCAGTTCCAGGCAGACATTGATGACAAAAGGTGGTGTGTTCCTGTTGTTTATAATAGTTTTAACACACATCAAAAAATACTGCAGTCCTAAAACTAACCTTGGGATGGCAATTCCAAAGCAACACACAACCCATCCCCAATTCATTATTACTTTCTGCTCTCTATCTATGAAACTATTTCATTTCAATACTTCTGCTTCCTCTTTAAAAAGAAAGGTTTGAATTTACTTCCCTTTCCAAATGACTCAAGGCACGTTATAGCCTGTGAAGTCCATTCACAAATGTAATCTTTCTTGCAGTTGTGGAAACAAGAGGAACAAGAAATTCCCACAAATTGCAATGAACCCCTATTTGGGAAAAACAGATAGGATCTCAGTTTAAAGATGATGGCACCTCTGATGATGTGCCTGAAACCTTTAATCTGGAGGTGAGAATGTCTCCAATTGAAACATAGCAGATGCTTCTCATGGCCACTTAATCTCATGACCTTCAATTTGCTAACAAATCCATTTATTAAATGCCTTTAAAAAAGCTCATTCAGGCTAAGGGTGTTCTTTTCTCAAGCACCCAACATCGATAATTTGCACACCTGCCATTGCTGACTTGGTGAAGGTTCATCACCGTGGTTACACAGAGATGGAGAAGCAAATCATTACCAGATCAGGATTGGTGCAAAGATTAATGAAGATCTGAACTTGTCCCTGTTTAATATTTACAGCATTAAGTACCATTGAAGCATAAAGTGCCAAGATTAAAATATATATATTTTTAAAATTTGTTTATTTTTCCTAACACCTTGTGAATGCTGTACTTCAAAATGTATTAGTTTTCCCATCATTACCACGCAGTTTTGCTGAGATTTCCTCAGGTGTATGTCTATGTGCGTGCACACACACATATAAGGAAGGACTCATGATAATATGTCAATTGGAATTATTTTGGTGTTTAATCTTCCTTCTAAAGATATAGAAACGTGATTACCAGTTGACGATTTCATGAATTCTACATAGCGTACTAATCATTTACTAAATACTTGTAGAAATTGGTTGTAATTAGTGAGTCACAGAAGTTCTTTCAACAATGCATGTCAACGAGGAATATAGATTCTAATCATTGTCGTTAAATTGACAAAACATTAGGTTTTCCTGACAACTTCCTGAAAGATGCACATGCATCCTATCTGATTCATTGTACAACCTTTGAAAACTATGTTTAATTAAATGACTGGCTATTATTACTGTTGAAGTTATGCGTTCCTCTTAGAACCAAATATCTTGCCCCTGTGTAATTGCTTCATTTGTACATTAGTTTAGAGAGAAATTATGGTCATTATCTGCACTTGAGTAATCATCCACCAATTAGGAAGTAGTGAAAGTTAGCAAAGCCTGAACATTTTAACTCATTTGAGTGCTATTTTCTCTTGTTGTATTGTGATTACAATGATGTTTTCTATGTTAACACGTTAATATGAATGTTATTATTAATGTGTTAACATAGTTAACTTACAAGAAAACTTCCAGCATTGGGGCGAAACCGGGAGCACCACCGTCGGTCATTAATGTTAATATTAATGTTATTATTAATGTGTTAACATAGTATAACTTACAAGAAAACATCCAGCATTGGGGCGAAACCGGGGGCACTACGGTCGGTCATTCATTCATTCATGCCGCTGCCCGCTGGATCAGTCTTCACCAAGATCTATTTATTTAAATAAAGAACTGCAGATGCTGGAAAAATTGACGGTAGACAAAAAATGCAGGAGAAACTCAGAGGGTGAGGCAGCATCTACGGAGCGAAGGAATAGGAAGCTTTTCGGGTCGTGACCCTTTTTAGACTGATGTGGGGGGGGGGGCTGGAAAAAGAAAGGAAGAGGCGGAGACAGTAGGACTAGAAAGAGAGCTGGGAAGGGGAGGAGGAGGAGGGTGAAGAAAAGGACTATCTAAAATTAGAGATCAATGTTGATACCGCTGGGTGTAGACTACCCAAGCTTGTCTCATTACATTTACTGCTGGCTCCAGTTGCAAATTTGAGTTTTCGAGTGAAAACTCGAGGCATTTATTGATGCTGGAATTCCACTGTGGAAATTGGAAAACAAATCTCTCAGAGGTTTTTTTAGAGAAATACACAGAGGAACATATACCAAGCGAGTCATCATTATGGAAACATTATGTTGACAGCAACTTCAACATTGTTGTGCAGAAAATTAGAGATGAAGTTGCACGCAACAAAATATGGATCTCAATAGATGAGACAACCGATGCTGTGGGGAGTTATGTTGCCAATGTGGTCATCGGTACACTGGAGGCAGGTCAACCATCAAAGGAGTTGACATCGGAAGTATTGGAGAAGTCAAACAGCTCAACTATTGCTCAGTAGGGTACACAAAAAGCTGGAGAAACTCAGCGGGTGCAGCAGCATCTAAGGAGCGAAGGAGATAGGCGACGTTTCGGGTCGAGACCCTTCTTCAGACTGGTCAGGGATCAGGAAACGAGAGATATAGACGGTGATGTGGAGAGATAAGGAACAATGAGTGAAAGATATGCAAAAAAGTATCGGTGATAAAGGGAACAAGCCATTGTAAGCTGTTTGTGGTGGGAAAATGAGAAGCTGGTGCGACTGGGGTGGGGGAGGGAGATAGAGATAGAGGGAATGCCAGGGCCCGAGGGCTGAGGGAGAGGTGGGAAGGGGAGGAGACAGCAAGGGTTAACAGAATTGAGAAAATTCAATATTCAAGCCCAAAGGATGCAGACTCCCCAAGCGGAATATGAGGTGCTGTTCCTCCAGCTTGCGGTGTTGCTCACTCTGGCCGTGGAGGAGGCCCAGGACCGAGAGGTCGGATGTGGAATGGGAGGGGGAGTTGAAGTGCTGAGCCACCGGGAGGTCGGGTTGGTTATTGCGGACCGAGCGGAGGTGTTCGGCGAAGCGATCGCCAAGCCTCCGCTTGGTCTCACCAGTTGTTTACATCTTCACTTGCTGTACTTTGGCCAGAAGGTATAAAACACAAGAATGTTCTTCTGTTTGTGATTTAAAGTTTTATTCCACAAAATGTTGCATTTGACATGCTTAGCTCAACGACTTCATAGAACTGCCAAGCACATACGTAGCTTGTTTCCAAATGTCAATCGTCTAGTTTCCAATGTCAAGAAAATCTTCCTCAAAGCACCGTCACGTGTGCAATTGTTCAAGGAAATGGCACCTGAGATTCCGCTACCTCCTCAGCCCGTTTTGACTAGGTGGGGTACATGGCTCTCTGCTGTACTCTCCAATGCTGCAAATTTTGAAAAGATAAAAGAAATCATCAACTGTTTTTGAAGAAGAAGAATCTGCTGCAGTCAGGATTGTCTGTGAAATCATGCAGAAAAAGTTCCTCCACCACGATCTTGTGTTTATTGCTTCCAATTTTGCAAACTTCCAACAAGCTTTCACTTCCCTTGAGAAATGTGGCAAAACATTAGTGAATAACTTGCAGAAAAGTGGATATTTTAAAAATATTTTACTCAAGTAACGATAGTGTCAGTGGGCGTGCCTTGTGGGATCAGCAATAACAGTCTATTAGATTTAAAATAGTCATGGATATGCACAAGGCGAGTCAATTAGTTAAAGTTCTAAATTGACACAAGACCATCTTTAACGGTATTAAATCTGCAGTTGATTGTAGTAGGCAGAGGGACATCCGGAAAGTGGGATGCCTTTAAGTGGTGATAGTGAGAGTTCATGACATGCAGATTTCTCTTAGAGTGAAGGACAAGGCAGGTAGGAATAAGGAACCCCTGCTCGACGAGAGAAATTGAGCCTCTGGTGAGGAAAAAGGAGACCTGGGTACTTGGAGGAGTCCTTGGACGAGCTCAGACTTTATTCCTTGGAGTCCAGGAGGTTATGGGATGATCTTACTGAGGTTTATAAATTCACAAGCAGAATAGACAGGGTGAATGCACAGGGTAAGGGATCAAAACTAGAGGCTCTGAGTTTATGGTGAGAGGGGGAAGATTTAATAGGAATCAGAGGGGCCACTTTCACACAGAGGGCTGTGGGTGTATGGAATGAGCAACCATAGGAAGTCAGTCAGGCAAGTTCAATAACAACATTTAAGAGACATTTGGACATGTTCATGGATGGGAGAGGTTCAGAGGATATGATCCATAAACAGGTAAATTGCCTGTTTGCAATGCTGCACATGTGTATAACTCAAAGTGGTTTGCGTAACAGATAAAGCCTAACATTGGAACATTGATTTCTATCAGGTCTCATCTCAACCTGTGGCATTCCAGGGAAAATAATGAAAGTCTGTCCATCCTCACTCTGTAGCCTGTTCCGGTAATTGAGTACAGCACACGAATAGGGTCTTCAGCTCGGCTCGGCCTGCCCCACCCCCTCTCTCCCCCCTCTCTCTCTCCCCCCCCTTTCTCTCCCCCCCCTTCTCTCCCCCCTTCTCTCCCCCCTTCTCTCTCTCCCCCCTTCTCTCTCTCTCCCCCCTCTCTCTATCCCCCCTTTATCTCTCTCCTCTCACCTCCCCTCTCTCCCCCTTCTCTCTCTCCCCCCCCACTCTTCCCTCACCTTCTCTCCCCCCTCTCTCCCCCTTCTCTCTCCCTCCCTCTCTTCCCCCCTCTCTCTCTCTGTCCCTCCCCCGCTCTCTCTGTCTCTGCCCCTCTCTCTCTGTCCCTCCCCCGCTCTCTCTGTCTCTGCCCCTCTCTCTCTGTCTTTCCCCCCCTCTCTCTGCCCTCTCTCTACATCCCCTCCCAGTGTGTGTATGTGTGTGTGTGTGTGTGTGTGTTTATTTGTTTGTGTGTTGATACATCTTCGCGTAAAAAACGATGCGGTAACGGTAAGATTTTTACATATACCGGTAGAGATTTTTCCATGGAGTCCAAAATTGCATTATCTGAAAATTGCAGGCTTTATTTCTCGAGTTATTACTGAAAATATTCAAAAATCTTTTTAAAAAATATTGAAATTAAAAACCACTGTCTTTCGCTGATGACGTCACAATGTGTCTGCTCCGTGTGCCCTTCTTCCATGCGCTGCGAGTGACATCACCCTCCCTGACCACTCCCACTAGAGGGTCCGGGTTTATGGTGAGAGGGAGAAGATTTAATAGGAACCTGAGGGGCCACTTTCACACAGAGGGCTGTGGGTGTATGGAATGAGCAACCATAGAAAGTCAGCCAGGCATGTACAATAACAACATTTAAGAGACATTTGGACATGTTCATGGATGGGAGAGGTTCAGAGGATATGATCCATAAACAGGTAAATGAGGTTAAATCGGACATCTTGGTCGGAATGAACAAGTGTGGATGAAGGGCCTGTTTCCATGCTGCACATGTGTATAACTCAAAGTGGTTTGCGTAAGAGATAAAGCCTAGCATTGGAACATTGATTTCTATCAGGTCTCATCTCAACCTATGGCATTCCAGGGAAAACAATGAAAGTCTGTCCATCCTCACTCTGTAGCCTGTTCTGGTAATTGAGTACAGCACACGATAGGATCTTCAGCTCGGCTCGGCCTGCCCCCCCCCCCACTCACCCCCTCTCTCTCTCTCTCCTCTCTCCTCTCTCCCCAACTCTCTCCCCCCTCTCTCCCCGTTCTCTCCTATCCCTTCTCTCCCCCCTTCTCTCCCCCTTCCCTCCCCCCCTTCTCTCCCCCCCTCCCTCCCCCCCCTCCCCCCCTTCTCTCCCCTCCCTTTTTCTCCCCCCTCTCTCCCCCCTCTCTCACCCCCCCCTCTCCCCCCTCTCTCTCCCCCATCTCTCCCCCCTTCTGTACCCCCCCTCTCCCCCCCTCTATCTCTCGCTCGTCTCTCTCTCCTCCCTCTCTCTCTCTCTCCTCTCTCTCTCCCCCCCTCTCTATCTCCCCTTTATCTCTCCCCTCTCACCTCCCCTCTCACCTCCCCTCTCTCCCTCCTCTCTCTCCCCCCACTCTTCCCCCCACCCTTTCTCCCCCCCTCTCTCCCCTTCTCTCTTTCCCTCCCTCTTCCCCCCCTCTGCCCTCTACATCCCCTCCCAGTGTGTGTGTGTGTTGTTTATTTGTTTGTATGTTGATACATCTTCGCAAAAAAACGGAATTACTGAAAATATTCAAAAATCTTTAAAAAAAATATATTGAAATTAAAAACCATTGTCTTTCGCTGATGACGTCACAATGTGTCTGCTCCGAGTGCCCTTTTACCATGCACTGCGAGTGACATCACCGCCCCCCCCCCCCCCCCCCCCCCCCCCCCCCCCCCCCCCCCCCCACCCCCCGCCCCCAGATCACTCCCACCCCACCCCTGGTTATTCAGACTCGGCTGGCTCAGCTCGGCTTGGCTCAGGTCTGGTCCTCGGCTCGGACTGGCTCCCCCCCTCTCTCTCTCTCCACCCTCTCTCTCCCCCCCTCTCACTCCCCCCATCTCTCCCCCCCCTCTCTCCCCCTCTCTCTCCTCCCCTCTCTCTCTCCCCCCCTCTCTCTCCCCCCCTCTCTCTCCCACCCTCTCTCTCCCCCCCTCTCTCTCCCACCCACTCTCTTCCTCCTCTCTCTCCCCCTCTCTCTCCCCCCCTCTCTCTCCCCCCTACATATTTTCTGAGATGGCAATATTAAAATCATCATCTCTCATCATTGTATTCATTCTATCAAATGCACTTTCACATGACATATTACAGAATGCGACATTTGAAAGTCATTTGGACAGGCATATGGCTGAATTACTATATTCTGCCCTCTGGTATTTTCTCTTCGCTCTACCTGCCATACTTGTGTTAAGTTTGATTGTATAGTATTATATGATTGACTGTAAAGCACACAAACAAAAGCCTTTCACTGTGTTTCATTACAGGTGACAATTGTAAACAAATAATAAAACATGACAGTACAGGAACAGGCCCTTTGGCCCACAATGTCTGTGCCAAACACAATGCCAGATTCAAGGGTTTACTGATCTTCCTGTGCAGAACAAAGTCAGAAATTCGGTGAAGCAAGTCACTAATCATTGCAGAGAGGTGAAGAGAGGTTGACGAGAAAGGGAACAGTGTGAGGGAATTCTGTCCAATGTGATGAAATGTGACAGAGGCTACATCATTAATGGACATCCTCCCAAATAGGTCATATGAAGACACAATACATGTTTTTTTCAAATTTTGCATGCGATCATCGTGTTATGAGTATCATTTAAATTATGACAAGTAATAAAGAACAGAGATAATGGCTAAATAGAGAAAGTATAGGGTAAATGTGTTTTGATATCCAGTGCGTTTCACAAAATGGATGATGGAGAACTTGTTTCTTGGTTTATTCTATTAACCAAAAGAAAATTGTTATGTTACGGCCAGAAACAATTTAACACAAGAGTTAAGAAAGCATGTTATGTTGTGCTATAACAGCAATCACTGTAAATGTTGTCTGTTCATCTCGGTTGGTTATATCATTTTACATGATGAATAAATGCAGCTGCAATTTATAGTAAAACAAAAACAATAAAAACCACTTGGTGAAAACGTAAGTACCAGAACACATGGTTTTAAGGTGAGAAGAGGAAAGTTTAAAGGGGATAGGTGAGGCAAGATTTTTTCTTTACACACAGAGTGCAGATGCCTGGAATGCGCAGCCAGGGAAGGTTGAGAAAGCATACATGATAGTCATGTTTAAGAGGCATTTAGGCAGGCACACGAACAGGCAGGGAATGGAAGAATATAGATCAAATGCAGGCAGATGGGTCAGTTGAATTTGGCGCCCTTATCAGTACAGCCATCATGGGCCAAGGGCTTGCACTGTGTTGTACTGTTCCATGTTTTATGTTCTATCGATAATTGTTTCCCACCTTGCCACTAACTTCTACAGATGCACCATAGAAAGCATTATATCAGGATGCATCACAGCTTGGTTTGGGAACAGCTCCATCCATGACCACAAGAAATTGCAGCGAATTGTGGACACAAACCAGACCATCACACAAATCAACCTCCCTTTAATTGATTCCACTTATACCTTGCGCTGCCTCAGCAAGGCCAGCAGCATAATCAAAGACGAGTCGCACCCTGGCCACTCCCATCTGGCAAAAGCTATAGGTGTGAAGACGCACATCTCCAAATTCAGGGACAGTGTCCTTCCAGTGGTTATCTGGCAACTGAGAGCAGTGCTGAACTACTATCTATCTCTTTGGTGACCCTCGGACTATCCTTGATCGGACTTTGTTGGCTTTACCTTACACTAAACGTCATTCCATACCAGGACTGGAGGGTCTGAGCTATAGGGAGTGGTTGAGTAGGTTGGGTCTCTACTCCTTTGAGCACTGGAGGATGAGGTGAACTTATTGAGGTGTATAAGATCATGAGAGGAATAGATCAGGTAGATGCACAGAATCTCTTGCCCAGAGTAGGGGAATCAAGAGACCAGAGGACATAGGTTCAAGGTGAAGGGGAAAAGATTTAATAGGAATCTGAGGGGTAACATTTTCACACAAAGGGTGGTGGGTGTATGGAACAAGCTGCCAGAGGAGGTAGTTGAGGCTGGGACTATCCCAATATTTAAGATACAGTTAGACAGGTACATGAATAGAACGTTTGGAGGGATATGGACGAAACGGAGGCAGGTAGGTCTAGCGTAGCTGGGACTTGTAGGCCGGTGAGGGCAAGTTGGGCCGAAGGGTCTATTTCCACATTGTATCATTCTATGTCTATGTACACTGTCAATGGCACAATTGTAATCATGTTTTGTCTTGCTGCTGACTGCATAGCACGCAAGAAAAGTGTTTCACTGTACCTCGGTACATGTGACAATAATAAACTAAATTAAAGTAAACCTTCCAGCCAATGTACTGGCAAAACTGACATCTTTACTGAATGGGTGAGTACTTTATTGAAATGGGGCAGAGGTGACTTGTACAAGAGAGACAGGTTTCCCTGAATTGGAATTGGAGGGGACCAATATCTTTGCAGTGAGATTTGCTTCAAACTAGAGTGGCAGGGGGTTGGGAACCAGTGTGGTTGGTCAGAATTTGGAAAGAGTGATGGGATCATAGAGGATAGGGCCAGTAAGTCTCAATGTAACTTGCTGGGGTTTTGATGTTTCAGATGTGATAGAGAGGAAGGGGAAAGAGGTGGAGGAGTTGGAAGTGGAGGTTGTACTAATCAGACAGACTGTCTTGGAGGCTCCCAGAGAGAGTTCATCCGCTAAGACGATATGGATAGAGCTAAATAAAGGTGCAAGCTCCAATGGGATTGTACTATATACCCTGCAATTGCAGCAGGGAGATTGAGGAGCAGATAAGTAGATAGATTACTGAAAGATGCTAAAACAAGGTTTTTTAGTGGGTGGCTAACTTTGGATTATGTCTAGGCAGATAAGAGTTGGTCTGGGCATCATGTTAGGCACAGCCATTGTAGATTGAAGAGCCTGTTCGTAGGCTGTAACTGATTTGTTTTACATGCACCCTTAGAGCTGTCAGACTGCATAGGAATTCCAGATGGAAAATACCAAGGATGATGTTTGGCATGTGAATCAGGAGGAGATAATGAGATGGCTGGATACAGAACTCTGTGAGCTGTATTATGGATATAAGTAGCAGCAAAATATTTTCCATAATAACTCCAGAGAGCATTTCATTTTTGTTTTTTTTCTTTTAAGATTACAAATCCATTTACAATGATGGTGTTAAAGAAGGAACTGTAGACGCTGGAGAATCGAGGGTACACAAAAGGCTGGAGAAACTCAGCGGGTGCAGCAGCATCTAAGGAGCTATACAATGATGGTGTCATTTCTTTAAAATCAACTGAGATCCTTTATTTTTAATATATTAAACTATAGGGGCCAAACCTTCAGAACTCCTTTGAAATGGTCTTGACCTAAAACATCACCTATCCATGTTCTCCAGAGGTGCTGCCTGGCCTGCTGAGTTACTCCAGCATTTTGTATCCTATTGTGTATTAGTCAGCATCTGTAGTTCCTTGTTTCTAATAAAAATGGGGTGTCTCATTTTAAAACATTTAGTTTACATTGGCCCTACTAAAATGTTATACTTCACATTTATTAGCATTAAATTTAATCTCGCATCCATGTGCAAACAAAACTTATTTTCTTCCAAAAATGATTGAACAAATGTCAACATTTGTGAGTAAATACGTAATTTAATTTTAATGCTTCCATATAAACCATATAACCATATAACAATTACAGCACGGAAACAGGCCCTCTCGGCCCTTCCAGTCCGTGCCCGACCATTTGTTTTCCCCTAGTCCCATCTACCTGCACTCAGACCATACCCCTCCATTCCCTTCACATCCATATACCTATCCACTGTACTCTTAAATGTTAAAATCGATCCTGCCTCCACCACTTCTGCTGGAAGCTGATTCCACACAGCCACCACCCCCTGAGTAAAGAAGTTCCCCCTCACGTTACCCCGAAACTTCTGTCCCTTAATTCTCATGTCATGCCCTCTTGTTTGAATCTTCCTACCCTCAATGGGAAAAACGTATCCACGTTAACTCTGTCTATCCCTTTCATCATTTTAAAAGACCTCAATCAAGTCCCCCCTTAACCTTCTGCGCTCCAAAGAATAAAGACCTAACTTGTTCAAACCTTTCTCTGTAACATAGTTGCTGGAATCCTGGCAACATTCTAGTAAATCTCCTCTGTACTCTCTCTATTTTGTTGACATCCTTCCTATAACTAGGCGACCAAAATTGTATACCATACTCCAGAATTGGTCTTACCAATGCCTTGTACAATTTTAACATTACTTCCCTACTCCTATATTCAATGCTCTGATTTATAAAGGCCAGCACACCAAAGGCTTTCTTTACCACCCTATCTACATGCGATTCCACCTTCAGGGAACTATGCACAGTTATTCCTAGATCCCTCTGTTCCCACAGCATTCCTCAATTCCCTACCATTTACCATGTACGTCCTATTTTGATTTGTCCTGCCAAGATGTAGCACTTCACACTTATCAGCATTAAACTCCATCTGCCCTCTTTCAGCCCACTTTTCCAAATGGCCCAAATCTCTCTGTAGACTTTGAAAATCTACTTAATTATCCACAACACCACCTATCTTAGTATCATCTGCATACTTACTTATCCAATTTTCCACCCCATCATCCAGATCATTGATGTACATGACAAACAACAGTGGACCCAACACAGATCCATGAGGCACCCCACTGGTCACCGGCTTCCAACCTGACAAACAGCCATCCGCCATTACTCTCTGACATCTCCCATTCAGCCACTGTTGAATCCATCTTGTTACTCCGCCATTAACACCCACAGATTGAATCTTCTTAACCAACCTTCCATGGGGAACCTTGTCAAAGGCCTTACTGAAATCCATATAGAAAACATCCATTGCTTTACCCTCATCAATTTCCCTAGTTACCGCTTCAAAAAATTCAAGAAGGTTTGTCAAACATGACCTTCCAGGCACAAATCCATGTTGACTGTTCCTGATCAGACCCTGTTTATCCAGATGCTTATATATATTATCTCTAAGTATCCTTTCCATTAATTTGCCCACCACTGACATCAAACTAATAGGTCTACAATTGCTAGGTTTATTCTTTGAACCCTTTTTAAACAATGGAACAACATGCGCAGTACGCCAATCCTCCGGCACTATTCCCGTTTCTAATGACATTTGAAATATTTCTGTCATAGCTCCTGCTATTTCTACACTAACTTCCCTCAATGTCCTAGGGAATATCCTGTCAGGACCTGGAGACTTATCCACTTTTATATTTTTCAAAAGTGTCAGTACTTCCTCCTCTTTGAATCTCATAGTTTTTCCATAGCTACTCTACTTTTCCCCCTTAACTCACAGAGTTCAATATCCTTCTCCTTGGTGAATACCGAAGAAAAGAAATTGTTCAATATCTCCGCCATCTCTTTTGGCTCTGCAGATAGCTGTCCATTCTGGTTCTCTAATGGTCCAATTTTATCCCTCGTTATCCTTTTGCTATTAATATAGCTGTAGAAACCCTTTGGGTTTACTTTCACCTTTCTTGCCAAAGCAACCTCATATCTTCTTTTAGCCTTCCTAATTTCTTTCTTAAGATTCTTTTTACATTCTTTATACTCCTCTAGCACCTCATTTACTCCATGCCTCCTATAAATATTGTAGATATCTCTCTTTTTTCAAAACAAGTGTCCAATTTCCCTTGAAAACCATGGCTCTTTCCAATTTTTACTATTTCCTTTCAACCTAACAGGGACATAAAGATTCTGTACTCTTACAATTTCCCCTTTAAATGCCCTCCATTTCTCTTCTACATCCTTCCCATGAAACAAAGTGTCCCAATTCACTCCTTTAAAATCCTTACGCATTCCCTCAAAGTTAGCCTTTCTCCAATCAAAAATCTCCACCCTAGGTCCAGTTCTGACTCTCTCCATAATTATATTGAAACTAATGGAATTGTGATCACTGGTCCCGAAGTGCTCACCAACGCATACCTCCGTCACCTGACCTGCCTCATTTCCTAACAGGAGGTCCAGCACTGCCCCTTCTCTGGTCGATACCTCTATGTACTGCTGCAAAAAACTAAACTTCCATTCAATAGAAATGGCTAGATCGCACAGATATTGGATGGGTTCTTCTTCTTCTTCTTGCGTATGGCGTGCACAGCCTAAAGTTGTAGGACAACTTGTTCTATTTGATCTTACTTGATTGTGCACGCCAGGTTGATTGCATTCGTCGAAACAGGGCGGACCATGTGAAGGTTGCAATCTCCCACCCTTGGACGGGTTGGTTAAAACACAAACAAAAGTTTTAAAAGAATGAAAGCTACTATTGCAATATCCAAGGCAAAAAAACAAAATTCTGATAGTTACTTTGATGACTATTCAGTGCTGCCGGATATGGTGGCCCTTAATAATCCTTAATTTGTTCTAATATTTAATTTCCAAATTAAGTTTCAATTGTTCAGCCAAATGCAATAAATCTCTGATAATAGTTTTAATGCACTGCCGCATTGAAGATGAAGTGAATGCTTTTACTGCGATGTTGGAAGCCGTTTCCTGGATAACTTGGACATAAAAGAATTATGTTCTAACTCAGTACTTGAAAACGTGTGACAACATTCTGAATTGTGGTGAAGGATACAATCTCACTGTGGAGCTATATAGAAATTGAACAAAAGTAAGATAGAGAGAAAGACTTGCATTTATATAGCTTCTTTCATGCTCTTTTGAAGATGTTTCAAAGCCCACTGAATATTTTTTACATATTTCTGTTTTGGGAAATTGGATAATTAATGCACATCAGGCTTGCACAAGGAGTAATACGATAATGACAATTTAATCTCCCTTAAGCAAATGCTGAATAATATATCAGGATAACTTATCTGCTTTATCATCAGCTGCGAGGGAGGGCAGCGTTTGCATTTACTGGCTCATTTGAAAGACGGACACTTAGACAGTGCAGCTATTCTGCAGAGCAACATCAGAACACTTGCTGAGTGAGACCTGGACTCAAAACCCTCTGATTTAAGAACGTGTTACCAAATGGGTAGCAGCTGAGGAAGGAAACTACCGTTCCCTTTGCCTAAAGAAAAAAATCAGGAAGCAAATAGTTATTCACCAGGTCCAAAAAGAGAAAGGTAACAGATCTACAATCCATTCAATGATCCTCAGATAATAGCTGCATTCCAATAAAGGGACTTGGAGTTGTAGGAAAGATCAAGTGAGATTGTAGATTAATTAATTAATATAATTTGAGGTGGCACAGTAGCGCAACGGTAGAGCTGTGGCCTTACAATGCCAGAAACCCAGGTTTGCTCCCGCCTATGGGGGCTGCCTGTATGGAGTTTGCACATTCTCCATGTGAGTGCATGGGTTTTCTCTAGATGCTCTGGTTTCACTTCCAAATTCCAAAGACATGCAGGTTTGTAGGTCAATTGGCTTCTGTAAATTGTCACTGGTATGGAGGATAGAACTAGTGTATGGGTGATTGCTGGTTGGTGCAGACTTGGTGGACTAAAGGGCCTGTATCCATGCTGTCAATCAAAACTGCACACAATTAAAATAGAAAGAGGTCGTTTAGCACACTGTATCTGTGCTGTTGGAAAAATAGCTACACCAGCCTAATCTAACCTTTTTAGCGTTTGTCCAGTAACTCTGTCGGCCACAGTTGTGCCAGTACATATTAAAGTATTCCTTAAAGGTTTTGAGGATTCGGATTTTACCATCCCTTCGGGTATAGACCCCATCCACCCCTGAGTATTAGCTCCTTTCTACCGATAACAAAATCTATAATAAAAAGAAAAGACTCAGAGCTCCCGTGGATTTGGAAGCAACAGCAACAAAGATAAGCAGTAGAAAACACTGATTGGCTCTAGCCCGAGTGGGAGGAGAGTTAGCAGTGAGTCAGAGGGTGAAAACAGTTGAAAAGGAGAGGCAAAGCACAGGCAGACTTTACTCAGAGCTCCCGTGGATTTGGAAGCAACAGCAACAAAGATAAGCAGGAGAAAACACTGATTGGCTCTAGCCGAGTGGGAGGAGAGTTACAGCTCCTGAAGGACCATGTTGGGGAACTGGAGAAGCAAGTGGATGACCTCAGGTTTGTCCGAGAAACGGAGTTGTTCCTCGACAAGTCCTACAGTGAGATTGTTACACCTAAGGTGCTGGAAGAAAGAAAGTGGGTGACGGTGAGAAAGGGAGGGAAACTTGGAATGCAAAGGTCCCCGGGTGTTGTACCTCTTGTGAACAGGTTCACCCACTTGGAAGCTGTAGGGACAGAAGACGTTAAAACACTGAGCTGCGGACTAGCTTGTGAAGCAAAAAGGGCTGTTGAGCCAAAACCAAAGAGGCCAACATCGGGCAACGCCATTGTAGTTGGAGACTCCATTGTGAGAGGTACAGACAGGGGTTTCTGCGGCAACAGACAGGATTCGAGGATGGTGTGCTGCCTTCCTGGTGCCAGGATCCAGGATGTCACGGGCAGAGTGCAGAAAATTCTCAAGGGCGAAGGTGAACAGCCGAAAGTGGTAGTGTATGTCGGCACAAACGATGTCGGAAAGAAGGGGATGAATATTCTGCAGTGTGACTTTAGAGAGCTCAGAAAAATGCTGAAAAGCAGGACCTCCATGGTTGTTATCTCCGGTTTGCATCCAGTTCCTCGTGCTGGTGAGAGCAGGAACAGGGAGATACGGGACCTGAATGTGTGGCTGAGGAACTGGTGCAGGGGGCAGGGATTTAGATTCTTAGATCACTGGAATCTGTTTTGGAGTAAGGGGAAACTGTACAAAAGGGACGGATTGCATCTTAACTGGTGGGGGACCAGCATTCTGGCAGGCAGGTTTGCCACTGCTACACGGGTGGTTTTAAACTGAATAAGGGGGGTGGGGTGTCAAATGAGATAGTCGAGGATGTAGTTAAAGGGAAAGAGAGTAAAGGGATGGTTAATGACCCCAGAATTAACGGGAAAGGAAGCTCACAAAGGGATAGGAGAGTATGGCCAAGTGTAATAGGGATCGATGTGAAAGGTGAGATGCGTAAGGAATTAAAAGTATTGTATATGAATGCGCGAAGTATAAGAAGTAAAGTAGATGAGCTTGAGGCTCAGGTAGCGGTTGGTAGATATGACATTGTGGGGATTACTGAGACGTGGCTGCAGAAGGATCGGGCCTGGGAACTTAATATTCAGGGTTATACATCCTATAGAAAGGACAGGCAGGTGGGCAGAGGAGGAGGGGTAGCTCTGCTGGTGAGGGATGGAATTCAGTCCCTTGCGAGGAAGACATATGGACTGACGAGGTAGAGTCACTGTGGGTACACAAAAGGCTAGAGAAACTCAGCGGGTGCAGCAGCATCTAAGGAGCGAAGGAGTTAGGCGACGTTTCAGGTCGAGACCCTTCTTCAGACTGGTCAGGGATCAGGGAAACGAGAGATATAGACGGTGGCGAGTGGAGGGGTCATGTTGTAGGTGGCGAAACTGGCGGAGGACTATGTGTTGTATTTGCCGGCTGGTGGGGTGAAAGGTGAGGACCAGGGGGACTCTGCCCTGTTTGCGAGTGGGGGAAAGGGGAGAGAGGGCAGTGTTGAGGCACTCGCCACATCTTCCCATCTCCCCCCCGTCTGCCTTCTGCAAAGACCGCTCCCTCCGCAACTCCCTTATCAATTCTTCCCTTCCCTCCCGCTCCACCCCTTCCCCGGGCACTTTCCCTTGCAACCGCAAGAAATGCTACACTTGTCCCTTCACCTCCCCCCTCCACTCCTTTCAGGGACCCAAGCAGTCCTTCCAGGTCCGACAGAGGTTCACCTGCGCCTCCTCCAAACTCATCTACTGCATCCACTGCGCCAGATGCCAGATGATCTATATCGGTGAGACCAAGCGGAGGCTTGGCAATCGTTTCGTCGAACACCTCCGCTCGGTCCGCAATAACCAACCCGACCTCCCGGTGGCCCAGCACTTCAACTCCCTCTCCCATTCCGTATCCGACCTCTCGGTCCTGGGCCTCCTCCACGGCCAGAGTGAGCAACACCGCAAGTTGGAGGAACAGCACCTCAGATTCCGCTTGGGGAGTCTGCATCCTCTGGGCTTGAACATTGAATTTTCTCAATTCTGTTAACCCTTGCTGTCTCCTCCCCTTCCCACCTCTCCCTCAGCCCTCGGGCCCTGGCATTCCCTCTCTCTCTATCTCTCTCTCTCCCCCACCCTAGTCAGTCGCACTAGCTTCTCATTTTCACACCACAAACAGCTTACAATGGCTTGTTCCCTTTATCATCAATACTTTTTTGCATATCTTTCATTCATTGTTCTTTATCTATCCACATCACCGTCTATATCTCTCGTTTCCCTGATCCCTGACCAGTCTGAAGAAGGTCTCGACCCGAAACGTCGCCTATCTCCTTCGCTCCCTAAATGCTGCTGCACCCGCTGAGTTTCTCCAGCCTTTTGTGTACCCTCAATTCTCCAGCATCTGCAGTTCCTTCTTTAACACTAGAGTCACTGTGGATTGAGTTGAGGAATTGTGAAGGCAAGAAGACACTAATTGGTGTTAAAGAAGGAACTGCAGATGCTGGAGAATCGAGGGTTACACAAAAAGCTGGAGAAACTCAGCGGGTGAAGCAGCATCTAAGGAAGGTAAATGCCACTGTGGTGATGGGGGATTTCAATATGCAGACCCCCAAATAGTAGACTGGCATGTAAAAAGGTAATGCAATGTTGGTTCTGGACCCCAAGAAAGAGAGTTTGTAGAATGCCTCCGAGGTGGATTCTCAGAGCAGCTTGTAATGGAGCCGACCAGAGAAAAGGCAATTCTGGATTTAGTGTTGTCCAATGAACCAGATATGATAATAGAACCCGAGGTAAAGGAACCGCTTGGAGGTAGTGATCATCATATGATTAGTTTTAATCTGCAATTTGAGAAGGAGAACGTTAAATCGGAAGTGGCAGTGATGCAGTTGAACAAAGGGGACTATGAAGGCATGAGAGGGGAGCTGGCCAAAGTAGACTGGAAAGGGATCCTAGCAGGAATGACGGTGGAACAGCAATGGCAGGAATTTCTGGGCATAATCCGGAAGACGCAGGATCATTTCATTCCAAAAAGGAAGAAAGATTCTAAGGGGAGTAGGAGGCAACCGTGGCTGACAAGAGAAGTTAGGGATAGAATAAAATTAAAAGAAAAGATGTATAACACAGCAAAGAGTAGCCAGAAGCCAGAGGATTGGGAAACTTTCATAGGACAACAGAAGGAAACAAAACGGGCAATACGGGCTGAAAAGATGAAGTATGAGGGGAAACTGGCCAGGAATATAATGAAGGACAGTAAAAGCTTCATTAGATATGTTAAGGAAAAAAAAGTAGCAAAGTCAAATGTGGGTCACTTGAAGGCAGACATGGGTGAAATAATTATGGGCAACAAGGAAATGGCAGAAGAGTTGAATAGGTACTTCGGATCTGTCTTCACTAAGGAGGACACAAACAATCTCCCAGATGTACTGGAGGACAGAAGATCTAAGGGGGTAGAGGAACTGAAATAAATTTTCATTAGGCGAGAAATAGTATTGGGTAGGCTAATGGGACTGAAGGATGATAAATTCCCTGGGCCTGATGGTCTGCATCCCAGGGTCCTCAGGGAGGTGGGTCTAGAAATAGTGGACGCGTTGGTGATCATTTTCCAATGTTCAATAGATTCAGGATCAGTTCCTGTGGATTGGAGGATAGCTAATGTTATCCCACTTTTCAAGAAAGGAGCTAGAGAGAAAACGGGGAATTACAGACCAGTTAGCCTGACTTTGGTGGTGGGAAAGATGGTGGGAGTCAATTATTAAAGAGGTAATAATGCAGCATTTGGATAGCAGTAAAACGATTAGTCCAAGTCAACATGGATTTATGAAAGGGAAGTCATGCTTGACTCATCTTTTGGAATTTTTTGAGGATGTGACAAGTAAAATGGATGAAGGGGTGCCAGTGGATGTAGTGTATCTAGACTTTCAGAAAGCCTTTGATAAGGTCCTGCACGGGAGACTGGTGACTAAAATTAGAGCACATGGTATTGGGGGTAGGGTGTTGACATGGATAGAAAATTGGTTGGCAGACCGGAAGCAAAGAGTAGGAGTGAACGGGTCCTTTTCAGAATGGCAGGCAGTGGCGAGTGGAGTGCCGCAAGGCTCGGTGTTGGGGCCGCAAAACTGGTTTACCATTATAAATGATTTGGAAGAGGGAATTAGGAGCAACACTAGCAAGTTTGCGGATGACACAAAGCTGGGTGGCAGTGTGAACTGTGAAGAGGATGTTAGGAAGTTGCAGGGGGACCTGGACAGGTTGAGTGAGTGGGCAGATGCGTGGCAGATGCAGTATAATATAGATAAATGTGAGGTTATCCACTTTGGCGGCAAAAGCAAGGGGGCAGATTATTATCTCAATGGGGTTAGGTTAGGTAAGGGGGAGGTACAGCGAGACCTGGGTGTCCTTGTACACCAGTCATTGAAAGTTGCCGTGCAGGTACAGCAGGCAGTGAAGAAAGCTCATGGAATGTTGGCCTTCATAACAAGAGGATTTCAGTACAGGAGTAAAGAGGTTCTTCTGCAGTTGTATAGGGCTCTGGTGAGACAACATCTGGAGTATTGTGTACAGTTTTGGTCTCCTAATTTGAGGAAGGACATCCTTGTGATTGAGGCAGTGCAGCGTAGGTTCACGAAATTGATCCCTGGGATGGCCGGACTGTCATATGAGGAAAGATTGAAAAGACTAGGCTTGTATTCACTGGGGTTTAGAAGGATGAGGGGGAATCTTATAGAAACATATAAAATTATGGATAAAATTAAAGGACTGGACATGCTAGATGCAGGAAAATTGTTCCCAATGTTGGGTGAGTCCAGAACCAGGGGCCATAGCCTTAGAATAAAGGGGAGGTCATTTAAGACTGAGGTGAGAAAAAGCTTTTTTACCCAGAGAGTTGTGAATTTATGGAATTCCCTGCCACAGAGGGCAGTGGAGGCCAAATCACTGGATGGATTTAAGAGAGAGTTGAATAGAGCTCTAGGGGCTAGTGGAGTCAAGGGATATGGGGAGAAGGCAGGCACGGGTTATTGATAGCGGACTTTCAGCCATGATCACAATGAATGGCTCGAAGGGCCGAATGGCCTCTTCCTGCACCTATTTTCTATGTTTCTGTGTTTCTATGTTTCTAAAACAGAAATGCTAGAAACATGCATTAGATCAGACATCAGCAAAAGGATCAATTAATGCTTCAGATCACGCTGCAAAAGGAAACAAAAAGCAGTAGTTAGTTTTTAGTAGTCATGAAGTGGAAAGGGGGATGGGGTGGGTAAAATAAAGGATTATCTCTGAGACGATGAAAACAAAATAGATAATGGGGACAGGGTAGCAATTAGAAACTGCTTTTATTTCTTTGTCTGTGTAATGCCTCATTAAACAATGAGTCTGAGACATACCCAAATGGCCGGGATATGCTTATAGAAAATGAAAACGACGGGTGTCAGGGGCCATGGGGAGAAGGCAGGAAAATGGGTTGGGAGGGAGATAGATCAGCCATGATTGAATGGCAGAGTAGACTTGATGAGCCGTATGGACCTAATTCTGCTCTATCATTTATGATTTTATGACCTTATGAAAACCTGAGCCAAATGATGATAGGATGAAATGGTCTGCTCTAATGCAGATAGAAAAAAAGGCAGAGTGACCTAAAAGTGAAGAATTTGATATTGAAACAAAAAGTTAAATTTTATGCCCCGGCTTTCAACATTCCTGCTAAGAGAACAAGTTCATTCCCATTTACTCTTTGGGAAGTAGGTTGTCAGTCTGATCCATTCTGTTGCATGTAAAATCTAAGTCCACAAGGGCAAATTATGTTGTTTCAACTGACAGTGCATAAAGATCTACAGACTGTAAAAACTGGTGGAGGAATTCTCATGCCTCTGAGGAGTCCTATTGGTCTTACTAGCCTCAAGAGTGAACTGCCTTGACTTGACAAGAATCTATGGATCATCTTTGATGAATGAAGCTGGGCACCTGTGGCAGAAGAACATTCAATCAAATTGGGCCATGATGAAATTATTTCGAGCATGTCTGCCAAATGATGGATCAATATCAATAGAAGGATTATTCACAAATGAGAGATAGAAATTTAAGGATCCTTTTTATCAGACGGTAATTTGCTCTATATTCTGTATACACCATGCAATACTCAACACTAAAATAATACCAGTTACTTTGAATTAGGCATTTCCATTGCTCAGGCAAGGACTGCTTGAACTCAATAACAGAAGTAGAAATCTATCTTTGACAGCTTCAAACCCGTTCTTATTTTTAACTCTAAACAATGATCTCCTTAACTCAAACAGCATCTGACATTGAGAATCTAAACCATGATGGATTTTTCTCACCAAGTAATTGTTTTTATTTAGTAAAATCTATCTTTTACTATTAAGTTGAATTCACCATTTATTTCGCTCACAGTAAACAAACTGTTTACATGGAATGTTTCATTCATTAACGATTCTTTTGACAGCTGTTCTATTCCTCACTTTTTGTTTATTTTATTTATTTTACATGAATGTTTAATTTTTGTCTATTTAACTTAATTGCCAGCGCCCTCCTTCTTTGGAAATGTTTTAATTTTTCTCAAAGTGAAGCCAAGGAGTGTCCGCAGATGCTGTCTGACCCACTGAGTTACACCAGCACTTTGTGCTCTACACAAGATTTTTGCACCTGCAGTTACCTGTGTCTAAGTGGAACCAAAAATCCTTGACTTCCTGCTCCTATCTGATGTGGGCTGGGGTAGTGAGAGTCAGGAAATAGTCCTCTTATTTAAAAACCTTGGTGAAATCCAGCAATTGTATAGGCAGACGAATGGGAGGAGGTGATTTGGCGATCTTGAGCTTCAAATCCATTTTCTCACCTATGTTCTTGGATTCAATAATCTCAGCTATTGCTATTGGTATTGGTACTGGTTTATTATTGCCACGTGTCCTGACATACAGTGAAAGACTTTCTTTGCGGGCTATTTAGTCAAATCATACTGTACATGAGTACAATCAAGCATTACACAAGTAAAAAGGAGAAGTGTAAAATGAAATATACCAGTGTGCAGAACATAGTGTTCCAACGTTAAAGTGTTATTGTGACAGATAAAATGTTCAAGGTCTGCAATGAGGTAGGTTTGAAGATCGGATTTCCTATTTTATGGGAGGATCGTTTAGTCAGCTGTGAAGAAGCTGTTCCTGAATCTGGTGGAATGTGCTCTCAGGCATTTGTACATTCTGCTTGATGAGAGAGGGGAGAAGAGGGAATGGCCAGGATGAAAAAGATCCTTGATTATGTTAGCTGCTTTCCAACTGCAGCATGAAGTGTAGATGGAATGGCTTGCAAGTTTAATATAATATTGCCGTTGGAGGTCATTAAGGGTGTTATATGAATATATCTATAAATAGTTCTTTATTGAAATGTAAATAGAGCTTGCAGCAAGTTTGTGAATGAAATGCTGAAATGAATATTAGAACACAATTTAAAGTCCTAAAATATCAGTGCAGGTATTTAAGCAAGATGTCATTTCAAGATAGGTTAAAGGTTTTATCGTTGAACATATGAACAGTGCAATAGCTTATATGATCTCAGCGTTTTTAAAAATTCTTTTTGATAATTTGTTCTTTTATACTGTCATATGATGTTTTGCTGGAAATAATTCCTATAATATTTATGGTAAATCATCATGGTACCTGCTAGATATTGCTTTCCTGGAGGAATTTTATGAGTATTTTTAATGATTACACAATAGTGGCATCACATGGGATCCTTCCCCGCTTCAGAAGCTTTTGAAACATTCAACATATTTCTATTTCATTGCTGCTAATGTGTTTCGCTATCATAAATTTTCCAGGATAGAGATCAGTGACCAAAATTTCATCAGAAGAGTCAGGAGCGCTTAATTATCATAGAAAGATAGAAAATAGGTGCAGGTGTAGGCCATTCGGCCCTTCCAGCCCACACCGCCATTCATAGAAACATAGAAACATAGAAACATAGAAATTAGGTGCAGGAGTAGGCCATTCAGCCCTTCGAGCCTGCACCGCCATTCAATATGATCATGGCTGATCATCCAACTCAGTATCCCGTACCTGCCTTCTCTCCATACCCTCTGATCCCCTTAGCCACAAGGGCCACATCCAACTCACTCTTAAATATAGCCAATGAACTGGCCTCAACTACCCTCTGTGGCAGAGAGTTCCAGAGACTCACCACTCTCTGTGTGAAAAAAGTCTTTCTCATCTCGGTCTTAAAGGATTTCCCCCTTATCCTTAAGCTGTGACCCCTTGTCCTGGACTTCCCCAACATCGGGAACAATCTTCCTGCATCTAGCCTGTCCAACCCCTTAATTCAATATGATCATGGCTGATCATCCAAAGTTAGTACCCCATTCCTGCTTTCTCTCTTGAAAACATCCAGCGAATTGGCCTCCACTGCATTCTGTGACAGAGAATTCTACAGATTCGCAACTCTCTGGGTGAACATTTTTTTTCCTCATCTCAGTCTTAAATGGCCTACGCCTTATTCTTAAACTGGAACCCCTGGTTCTGGACTCCCCCAACATCAGGAACATTTTCCCTGCATCGAACCTGCCCAATCCCTTAAGAATTTTATATGTTTCTATAAGATCCCCTCTCATCCTTCTAAATTCCAGTGAATAAATGCCCAGTCATGTGCACTGGGAGCAGAACAATACAATTCTTTTCAGCAGCAAGTTTACAGGTGCATTAACTCACCAACACAACAAATAAATATGCAACAAACAATAATACTATAAATTATCAGTTATACTTGGTAGGAGACTATCATTGTGGAAGCTGAAGTAGATAGTCCAACTAAGTAAAAGTCCATTGTAATTAGTTACTGAGGTTGGGATGTGTTTATGGTTGTGCTACACTGTATTTTAAGAGCGTGATGGTTGATGGCAAGTTCTTGAACATCGAGGTAACCTTTCTCAGGCTCCCGTGCCTTCTTTGTGAGATGAGATCATGGCCAACGTGATATTAGCAGCTTTCCTGAGGCAGTCGCATCGAAGGTAGGGAGGTCTATACCTGAATGAAGCTATATGAAAATGTCCACTATTTTCTGCAGCTTCCTTCTTTCTTGGGGATTTGAGTTACAGAACCAGGCCATGATGCAACCAGTCAGTACGTTCACTCCCATATATGTCTAGAAGTGAAAATGCATGCAAGACCTGTCAAACACTAAAAGCTCAGCAGGACATCAAATGTTTTACGTGCAGTTTTTGACAAAGGAATGTAAAAATACTGCTATATCTATGCTGCAGCTAGTAAAGAAAGTAAAGAATTAGACAACCTTAATCTGGATGGGGAAGAAAGTGGGGGACATGATGCGGCCAGATTTAAAACGTAGAACTCTCAACATGTTGTTAAGATGAATGAGGTCAAATAAATACAGAAGTGAAAACATGATGGGCTTCAGAAACGAAAAGCTTAAAATTTGAGGCACGAGTGGAGGAGGACTTAATATAGGACAGTTAATATATGATCGATGGGTGAATGGTACATTTAATTACACTTTAATCACACTAACAATGTTTCAGGTAGAAATTCAAGCTACTAATCAACAATTTCAGTGCTTGATCAGCCCGCCAATAGAATAAACATACAATGTGCCCGTCAATATTTTCAAGACCTTTCAAGACAAACTCATCCCACCCAGTGACCATCCAAATATCACTTGAACAGTGAGAAAATCTATTCTTCTTGAGAAATAGATTTACACAAAATGAGATTCAGACGATCTGTTTGAAAAATATTGTCCCCACAGTCAACATGCAATGGATTGAAGGTAGCCAGATTCCAGCTAATAGCTGTTGCCTAGCCTTTATATGAATAAAAGTTTCACGTACAGTTCTAGTTAATAAACTTAAATGGCTCAGTAGTAACACATTTAATTTTAATGGAAAGTGAAATTGGGAAGTTTGTAAAATGGGCTAGTGCCATAAGTTTCCTGTCAAGTGAGAACAGTTAAAATTCTTCCCTATATCTTTCACATTTGAGTCCATTAACAGGGAAAAGTGCTGGTGTGGGCACATATTGTAACCCAAGCACAAAATGAGCAATATTGAAGCTTGCATGCAATTTAGGAAAATGATTGAAGTACATACTGCAGTCTTTCACTCATCAGGGGATGTTAACAACCAATATGATTAAAGGACAATGAGCTAACAATGAGAAAGACGTCCAGAACTATCTGTGCTTCCTTTAACACCTGGCTGACAGCAACAATTGTAAAATGTGAGATATTCACAGTCAAAGCATTATGACTCACATCTCCCAGTGTTGATCATGAAGGCGACAATATTGTTGGTCTGAATTTGGTCCAAGAGACTTATCAACATTGCTTGGGTTAGATGATAACAGCTGTAAATATACTACGGGTAGTTTGTACACTTGAGGATATGAATACTGTCAAGTCAAGTCAAGATTATTGTCATATCGGTGAGATACAGGTTCAATGAAAACTGGATCTCCTTCCTGGCAGAAAGCAGCCACATATTAGATCTAAGATAGATACAAAATGTTGGAGTAACCCAGCGGGTCAGGCAGCATCTCTGGAGAAAGTGGATATGTGGCTTTTTGGGTTGGGTCCCTTCTTCAGATATTAGATCCAGTGGGTCAACTGACATTTTTTGAGGCAAGAGAAAATACCTGTCCCTGCTGGGAATTTAAAAATAGCCATTATAAAGGCAATGCTTTCTGATTGCATTCACTCAGCAACTTTACAAGCAGTCCAAATCCAGAGGACATGGAATGGTTTACGTGGTATTTCAAATCGAATAGTCCTTGTGTAAAATGGACTTATATTCTTATGTAGGTAGGTTAATGGGCTAAACTTTCTGACCATTTGAAGGCATCCACAGGGTGTGTTTTTGACAGCTTTTTGGGCAGGATTATGCTGGTACTCATCATCAAGGTGGTATGTATTGATAGGGCCTTTTGTGACGTAAATCTGTCAAAATTAACAGCTGGCTAAACTTCAGAGGTTTAGCTGGCTGCCAAAGTTGCGGAATTCTTTTAAAATTCGCAATGTTCTGAGCTCCAACTTTTTGGATGTACTATTTAACATTAACTATTAATGAATATTAATTTCAAAAGGTAGGACAAGTGCACACATTGTAATTACTTCAAACGGAACAAAGGCAAACATTGTACAATATAATAGTAAGATTAAACGAGAACTTACCTGTTCGAAGTTTGATCTTTATTTTATGAGGAGTAACGATGAGGGATTACGTGAAGAAGGCCCGCCTGGCGCTGGAATGGCATACTTCAAAGCAGCGGCATGAAAAACACAGAACACAATAGCCGGAGTAAGATAGTAAGGCTCATTATAGATTTAGAACTACCAGATGATCATTCATTTTATGAGGGTGTGGAGTGGAGGGCACGTATCCCTCATCGTTACTCCTCATAAAATAAAGATCAAACTTCGAACAGGTAAGTTCTCGTTTAATCTTACTATTTTACTTCGGAGTCACGTGAGTGACTACGTGAAGAGTTTGAAGCTTTCTGTTGTTTTTCATGTCGTAGAATTCTTCCATACGACAGTCCGGCTAGGTCAACACATACATGAGAAAACCAGACTAGTTTTAGTTCTTTCCATAATAAATTTTTTTAATGATAAAAGAACATATAATAACCTCTTTATACCCGAGGGGAACCATTACAAAGTGATAAAGATATAAGTGATAACATAATTGATCATATTAATCAATAGTGAAACAAAGCAGGTGACTATAGTGAACCCAACACCGCGTGTCCAAAGCCTGTCATTGTGTGTGAACAGGTTTATTGTAGAACTTTGAACATAAAATTGAACCCCAATACTGAATTGATTATCTTTGGATCAATGGAAAGAGGGAAGTAAACTAACTATATCCCAAGAAGCCTTTCTTAATTATGGTCTAATAACAGCGAAAAAACTTATACTTAAATTTTGGAAAAAAAAAAAAAAAACGCACCTACGCCAACATTTCAAAATGTGGATCTCAAATATGTCTGAAACGCTACATCTTGAAGAAATGAGATTCCTCTTACTAGGCAAAGTAGACCAATTCTTAAAGATTTGGTCTCCGTTTATCAACTTTATACAAGCATATGGTGCAACATAACATAACCTTAGAAATTAAATGGTTCAGAACTGGGTGACGAATGGGCAAAAAATATGAGATAGGTAGATCTCTCCTAATCTTTCATTTCTTATTACTTTTTCCTTTTCTTTCAATCTTTTAACTTCTCACCTCTGTCCTTTATTTTTTTTTACTTTCTGTTTCTACTTGCTTGTCTATCTATTCCGACACTCTTTATTTCTCTTTTTCTCTCACTGTTCTTTTATTATTGCACCAAAAATATGAAGTTGTACAAGAATGAAAATATGTATTTATGTATTATGTATTAGGTACTTAAGTACCAGACTACTGTACTTACTTCTAACAAAAATAAACAAACAAAAAAAAAAAAAAAAAAAAAAAAAGAAAAAGTTTCTTCTTTACTCCACCCTGCGGTTTCTAAAATATGCTCGAGCGGTACGTCCTGCACTTTCGCTGCGGATGTAGCTGCTGCCCTGGTGGAGTGAGATTTGAACACATCAGTGTCTACTCTGCTAAAAGTAACACCTGTTTTAACCACCTTGAGATTGTTTGTACTGAAGCTTTTGTGTGTGGTTTCTTATGCGTAATCATTAACGTTTTTTCATTACCTCGAAGAGAGTTTTGGTATTTTTTATATATTAGTTCAAATGTCTAACTACACACAATGTTGGATCAATAGGATAAGCTTGAAAGGTTACCTTTGCTCCAGTTCTTCCTGGTCTGCTTTGTTTGATCAGACCGTAAACATAGAACACAATGTTATCTGTAGTCACATGCATACAGTCTAAACGCAACATTTGTAATGTTTGCACCCTTTGAGCTGAAACCAATGACATTAACATTATTAATTTGAATGTTAATCTTTCCAATGACAAACCTTCGATTGGAGTCCATTGCCTAAGTAAGTAAGTACAATGCTAACATCCCAAATCTCTGTATATCTTGGTTTGGGTGGATTTTTGTTAAAGATTCCTTTCATAAATCTGGATATTAATGGATGTGATCCAATTGATTTGTCAGATATTTGTCCTAAATAAGATGATAAGGCACTACGTGCACTATTAATGGCACTGTAACTTAAGTGTTGTTCAAAAATGCAATTCGGCAAGGAACTCCAATACGTTTGCAATGTTCACAGTATGATAAGATATGTTTGACTGTCTGCAAAATCCTTCCCATTTCTTTATATGTGTCATATATTGTCTCTGTGTGCTATCTCGCCATGATGCGGGGCTACAACATCCATAGTTCTATCCGACAATCCAAGCTCCTGTAGTGGGTCTGGTCAAAACCTGCAGATTAACAAATTCATATAAGCATGTAATGGATGAATTTCTTTGGTTACTGGTTTTATCAATAAATCACTGCTGTTAGGAATTTTCATATATGGTTCTTTAATCATGTTTAACATCAATGGGAACCAAGGTTTGTGTCGGCCAATTTGGGATTACCAACAATCCTGTGGCAGAGTCTTGTCCTATTTTCTTCAGACATTGCTGAACCAGAGCAAATGGTGGAAAAGCATAAAAGAACATATTCCCCCAGTGTAATGAAAAAGCATCTACTGCTACTGCATCTGGGTCTGGTTCCCAAGACACATATTTAGGCAACTGATGATTTAGTCTTGATGCGAACAGATCAATGTCTGGTAACCCATATCGAGTCACAATTTTACTGAAAATTACTGGGTTAAGCATCCATTCTGTGTTATCTTTAAATATCCTTGATCTATTTATCTGCCACCACATTGTCTTTACCTGGAATGTAGTTTGCCGAGATCCAAATTTGGTGGTTAATACACCATTGCCATATCTGATTGACCAGACAATCACATGATACCGATCTGACTCCAGCCATGTGATTAATATATGCAACAGCTGTTTTATTGTCTAATTGTATTAGTACATGTAGATGCTTTTTTGTAGAACAATATGCCTTTAATCCATAAAAAGCACCCAATAATTCTAAATAGTTAATACCATATGTTTGGAGAAACATTTGCTCTTGGACAGTCCATCTACCTCCACAACTGGAGAATGAATCTGTCGCCCCCCATCCGAGAGCGCTAGCATCTGTTTGTAAAATCACTTCAGGCTGTTGTATCAGAATGTTTTTAGCAGCTTATGGGACATTTTCAATCCACCATTGTAATTCCAACAAAGCTTCTTTTGTTAATTGCATAGGCCTATCAAAATGGCCTGCTCTCTTTTTTTTAGAGCTCTTATTTTGTCCCTTTGAAGGTTTTGGTAATGTAATGGACCAAATTCTACTGCAGGAAATGCTGCTACTAATTTACCAATAACCTTTGCTACTTCTCGGATGGAGGGATAAGGTTTGTGAATGAGACCCCTACAAGTCACCAAATTATCATCAATCATATCTGTTGGTAAAGTTACTAACATAGTAACTGAGTTAATTACAAACCCCAAATAGTTAATTGACTGTGCTGGCTGCAGCTGGGATTTAATTGGATGGATCAAGAACCCTAACTTTTCAAACAAAGCTTTAGTTGCTGAAACTGATTTCTCAGCTGATTCCTGATTGTCATTGATGATTAAAATGTCATCGAGATAAAGCCATAACGATGTGTTTTTGTTGTGCTCTTAATTGAGCTAAAACTGGTTTCAAACAGCTTTGTTTAAAGAGCCCTGGGAGCTGAACTTAACCCATTTGGTAAAGCTCTATCTGAATTGCCTCAGCTTGTCCCAGCCAATTAAATTTTAAATACCTTCGAAAAACCTGATTGTATTGATACAGAATATAATAAGCGCCCTTTAAATCAATTGTAGCCATATATACAACCTGCTGATATCAAATGTCTTGCAGTATTAAACGTTTTCCATTTTAAAATGTTTGTATTTCTACAAATTTTATTAAGATTTGTATAAGGTCCAGAATAATTCTGCAACCACCATCTTTTTCTATCTCTTGAAAATATATTTGACACAAATTGATGCTCGTGTTCAACAGTTTTTTTCAATAACACCTTTTTTTAAACAATTTTGTCAATTTTTTCCCCACATTTATTTCTGCCTTTTCCTTTGCAGAAAACACGAAAGCATATAAGCAGGTTTTATTCTGTACTGGAGAGTTAAACACCTTCTTTAAATGAAATAGTAGCTCCTGAAACTGTTTGTAAAATAAACCGATCAGATGTGGATGGTAAGCCATTCATCATAAAAACATTTGTAAATCTCCCTCCAACTGGGAGATTTGTCCACAGTTTCTTTAAAACATAAGAATAAATCTTTTGTTACCATCTCCATATGAACGTGGTGGTCTCCTTCTCCCCGTATACGGGGTTAAAACATTAGGCTGTGTCGGATGATAATATTTCCTTGACATATTCCTGCCTCTTTTTCCAAAATCAAATCCCCTTCTTGGCGAAAAAGATACCTTCTTTGTCCAAAGACGAAAGGTCTCATGTGGCTAATAGATTTAGCTTCTTCATCCATATCTTTTATTTGTTTAGGCAGGTTTTCTCCAAACAGATAACCAGGAGCTTGAACACCACTTTGCTCGAAACAGACTTGCAAACCTTGGGTGAAATATGGGCCGAAATCGCAATCTTTTCTCATTACAATTAATTTCATAGAAGGAATTGCATAATAAGCCCAAAGTATCTTTTTGAATTTTATCCATCTCCAACCCCTCCATTTGTCTTCCATAAGCCGTAATGGCAGCAGAAAAAATTAATTTGAGGATTCTTTGAAATCTCATTTTTCTTGTCCTCTCATGCTTGGGGTCATAGATGTCCATATAGACGGATTAACCGTAAGGTTCCTCCAATGAGGCACAATTATCCGGTGTTTTATATAATTCTGCTGTTTCAATCATCACAGAATCTTGAAGTTGGTGAGATACCATATAATTAATGTTGGCAGCTAGGTTTTCTTCCATAGCCTCACCACTTCTTCAGGTATAGCAAAATCTTTTGCTATCCCAGGCACATCTGGCCTTTTCTTTTTTATTTGTGGTGTGCATTCATAATCCACATCACCACTTGCAGGGTCTGTCTTTTGCAGCCCTGATCACTTGGAATTATATCCAATGAGACTTCCTCCGCCCTGAATCCTGGGTCCGGAGTTTTCAAATTCCCAATTTGGCACATAGCCATATTCTGTATATTCAAGCCCCTCAGGGTCTTTTTGGGAAACTTCTGGGTACTGTGACCCTTGTCTCATAATATTTTGGAGTACTTTCTCCATATGCTCCATTTTTAGCCACATAGTTTTATTATCCGGAGGAGAGAGAAAGGGACTTTCATTATCAGAGTCATTATCAGAAACCACGGGCCTCACGGATTTCTTTTTACATTTTTTAGGAACATTTCCCTCCGTGGTTAGTATTTCTGGAGAAATTATAATCTCACTAACGGGTGAATCAGCGGCCACCGGTATCGGAACCGGATCCGCACTAATCTCTTGTCCCGTAATTTTAGCTTCACCCCACGCGAAATTTTCCTTTGCGATTTCTCCATTTTCTTTTCCATTTATCTGGCTAAATCAGTACGCCAGCGTGACTCAGATTTTTACTTTTACTTTCACTTTTCTGCTGGTTTTTACCAGCGTAACGTCTTTTTTAGAACGTCCCCACTTTCCCTACACTTACCTGCGGGTCCGTTCCGACCGCTGCGAGGAGCTGCGCTCTGCTACTTCCTGCTTCTGCAGTCAGCGTCGACGTAATGCCGTTCCAGCACCAGGCGGGCCTTCTTCACGTAGTCACTCACGTGACTCCGAAGTAAAATTGTTGGTATTCGATGACTTTATGAAATCTAATTACTTTGTAATTATTTCTATTGTACCAATTTGCCATTAGGCAGAACTCTGACAATAAAACATTGCCTTGTATTTTGCATTAAAAATCTAGCTCCTATTACTCGTTATACATTTTTTCAGCTATAGGCACAAGGCACATATTCTGAAGAATGATTTAATTTTTCATAGAAATGGGTAACTTGCTGTTACTGCAGGCAGTTTTTTTCGTTCAATGAGTTGAGAAAACACGGGAGGATTCACACACGTTACCATTTCCCCCGTGAAAGGTTGAAGGGCAACGATCTTCTATGATGCACATATCAGTTTACACATTATTACAGCAGGGAAAACAAGACAAACCACTGTGTGAGGCAGGAGTTGAAGTCGGTTACGAGGTCTATTTGCACAGCACAGCTCTAGATAATTAAACCATCCTTAATGCATGTAAAATAGAAATGCTTGGAGACTGCACACATACAGTTACATTCATACAATACTGTAACTTCATGTGGTGCACAATTCATGCCTTAAAAGTTGAAGCAGAGTTTAATAAGAGGACTGAAGACTTATTTTGTCTCAATAACATAAACACTTGCTGGAGAGTCAAAGTCTTCTTCTTCTTGCATATGGCATGCACAGCCTAAAGTTGTAGGTTAACTTGTTCTATTTGATCTTATTTGTGCACGTCGGGTTGGTTGCATTAGTCGAAACAGCGTGGACCACGTGAAGGTTGTAATCTCCCACCACAGTCAAAATGTGAATGTTCCTCAAATTAGGTTCCCTTAGTTCCTCTCCACCTTATTGATTTCCCTCAAGTCCATAACATCTCCATCTCCCCCTCCACACCTCACATAGTGCTGTTGTTCTATTACCCCTTATATCTCTTACTGAAACCCTTACCAAACATTCTCTTGGACCATCCTGTGCATTAGTCAGCCACTAGTCATCTATTTGCAGAGCCATCCCAATGAACATCTTGCCTCTCCCCACACAATTGTTTTCTCATGGATCCCCCAATCATCCACTCGGAGAACCTCAATTATTTCCACTTCCCACTCAATACCCCAATCACGTAATCCCCCAAACCCCTGTCTCCCTGATCATTTACATCCCTGCTCAGTGTTCTCTCTTCAAATTCTCCCCTCCCTTTACAATTTTACAGCCTCCCCACGATCATTCACCATAATCTAAGTTCATTTCCCAAGTCACACACAATATTCCTCTCCAAACATCTTCCCGTACTGGTCTTCTTCCAACTGTAAATGACCCAGTCATGCTCACAAACATGGTACAACAGAATTTATTAAAAGACACTTACAGTACACTACAGCATGCTGCTTCAGCCATGTAGCAGCAAATGGACGAACGGCACAGGCCTGGTGGGGTACGATAATACGAACAGTGTGGTAGGTGGATCTTCTAATATGAAAGCACTACATTGGTTAGTGTGGAGTCTACAGTGACCCAGTATCCTTCCTTCTTTTCTATATCCTCTCTGAAATATTGCAAAAAATACTGTTGCTGATGTCCAATTGTACGAGGACTAGTCTGCTATGTGCACTGTCTTTGTGTTGAATAACTAATAATTCAGGCACACAATTATGACTTTTTTAGATCAATTATTACATTGTACTACAAACCTTCACATTTTGGAGTTGATTTTAAAAATCCTTGGAGAACCTAGAAAATGTCACTATCATATAGTGTTCCAAAACAGTGCAATGATACAACAATCCATTCTCAATTGACAGGTACCTTAAAAACTCCAAGCAGTTAGAATAAAAACTGAACCTGCTGGTAATACCCAGCAGTGCAGTGATTAATCTTTACGGTATGTATACTGTTTACTCTCAAGTCTCATTTGAACAAGGAATGTCATTGCACCCTTGTGCACTGTATATAGCAATAAACTAACCTGTGAATGTGCAGCAGGATTAACATTTCAAGTTAGCTTTTTATCATAACTTATGTCAGATCATCCAGTTGAAACATCAATTCTGTTTCTTTCTTCACAGATATTGCCTGACGTTGAATATTTCCAGCATTTCCAGTGTTTTATTTTATGCTTACAGCATCTAAACATGGATAATTTTGCTTTCCAATCCAAAGTATGGTTATTGTCTTTAATATATCTTGAAGATTTAGTGGGAATGCATTACAACTGCTGCTTAAATAAATGAAGTTTGGAAGTCTGTGCCATGGATTGCTAGAAGCAACAATAAGCATATGAAGTAATTAAACTGACCATAATTATTTCTGTTCCCTATGTTTAGTTTTGAGGCCATTGCATTCAAAGCAACTATTTTTGTCCAACTGTAAACATTTGTTTAGCATTTAATTTAAAATAGATTTCTCAGTGGCTTCAAAATATAACAACCTTTCTTCTTATGTTTTTATTGATTTATTATAGTCACATGTACTCAGTAAAAATCTTTGTTTTGTTTGCTATCCAGGCAAATCATACCATACCATATCTTACCATCGTACAATCAAACCAACCATGAGTATAATAAAGAAATTAAAGAGTGCAGACTGTAAGATTACAACTGCAGAGAAAGTACAGATTAAAAATGTGCAAGGGCCGCAATTAGATGGATTGGGACATGGGGAATACATTCTTCACATATGAAAGGTCTGTTTAAGAATCTGTTAACAGCAGGGAGGAAGCTGTTCTTGAATCTGGGGGTACATACTTTCAATTTTAGATCTTCTGCCCGACGGGAGAGGGTGATTATGTAGGTTGCTTTCCAGAGACAGTGCAATCTGTAGATGGAGTCTATGGGGGAAGGATAGGTGAGAAATAGGATGGGGACAGGGGAAAGCTGGATTGCAGTCTTTTCAGTCATAACATGGGACCAATGTGCTGAACTAATAATACATATATACTGAAGTATTAAATCATCTTTCACCATATAGTGAATAAAATCTTCTATCACGCCTTAAGCATTATTTTCATCCATAAACACTTCTTGATAGTTTTAAATAGTAATTAACTTTTCATGGAAATATGTGATCTGCGGTTTTTTTTTTTTTAGACAGTTTCCTTACAAATTAAGAAAGCATGAGAGAATTAACACACATTCTCATCCCATGTGAAAAATTTAAGCTAGTGATCTCACTTTGTTGTACTTGGCCTTCATACATGTTGACACGGAGTAGTAACATTTGCTTTGAAATTTGCTGCATTAAATCCAGAGACAAGAACAAAAACTTTCATTAGATGGCAATCAGTAAAATTAGTATAATTGTATATGGAAGATAGATGCAAAACGCTGGAGTAACTCAGCGGGACAGGCAGCATTTCTGGAGAGAAGGAATGGGTGATGTTTCTGACCGAGAGCCTTCTTCAGACCTGTGAGTTCTGCGTGGAGGTAGCCCCGATGTAGTCGTCAGTATAGTGGAGATAGAGTTCAGGGATAGGTCCAATGTATGCCTGGAACAGGGATTGCTCAACGTACCCTACAAAGAGGCAATTGTATCTTCTTTGTACTGTGAGGGTGCACTTTAGCAATCTTTATCAATCTTTGGCACTTTAGCAATCTTTAGCACTTTAGCAATCGACTCAGGAAAATGATTAAAAGCCAGAACTTCCTTTGAAATACATTTGGGCAGTTTTGACATGAATGTCAGTTATTCTTTTTGGAAACTCTCATGCAAGTACTAAGTTTGATTGTAAATCATTATTTTGTAAACGGCTCCAACATCTGATTTCAACCTATTTTATGAATAAAAATCAATGGCAATCTTTGGGGAGATGAGGGGAGATGAGGACATTTTTTTTTCCTTCCTGAACAGGTGGTGCTAGTTGATTCACTAAATATGTTTGAACAGATCGTGGGAAATATTTAAAGAACACCCTTCCATCTAGAGAAAATAATTAACAAGTAACACAAGGAACTGCAGATGCTGGTTTATACCAAAAATGGACACAAAATGTTGGAGTAACTGCATCTTCCAACATGATCCCACCACTGGTCACATCATCCCATCTCCATCCCTTTCCACATTCCACATTACGCAGAGACTGCTCCCTCCGCAACTCCTTGGTTCACCTATCCTTTCCAACAGAAACCCACCCCGCCCACTCTTCCTAGGTATTTTCCCCTGAAATTAAAAGAGATGTAACACCTCTCCTTATATCTCCTCCCTAGGCTCCATCAAAGGGCCACAGCAGTCCTTCCTGGCGAGAAAGAGTTTACATGCATCTCCTTTAACCTCATTTACTACATCTGGTGTTCCCAATGTGGCTCTTGTACATTGTCAGTGAGATCAAGTATAGATAGATACGGCCACCATTTCACTGAAAAACTTATGCTCAGCCTGCCAACAGCTACTAACCATCTTAACCCCCCCCCCCCCCCCCCCCCCCCCCCCCCCCCCCCCCCCCCCCCCCCCCCCCCCCCTCCCCCCCCCCCCCCTCTCATTATCATACTGACCTTTCCTTCCTGGGCCTTCTACATTGCCAGATTGAAGCCACATGCAAATTTTAGGAACAACACCTCATATTCCGCCTGGGTAGCTTACAACCCAACATTGAATTCTCTAATTTTAGGTTACGGCTACAAACACTGAGTTACTCCAGCATGTTGTGTCTAGAATATTCAATGAACTGTTTTGATGAATTCTAATTTGGAAATCACTGCAGGAGAACAGGTTAGTCTTTGGCATCATTATGCACCAAGACATTATACTACACTTAATTAGCAGCTTCACTGTATGCTTGAGTTGTGCTGCTACTGATTTGAAAGTACATGGTGATAATGTTGGGGTAAAATTCCCAAAACTGAAGAATCATGATGAAATTCAATGCAAATAAGTTTAAATAAATTTTAATATTAAGTTAATATCAGAAATACCAATGTTACAAGGTCCAGGTATTTGCATGTTTTTTTGACTGAAGCGCAAGAGGCGCTAATCAGTAGCTTGAGGCCTCATATCCTTGGATATGTTTTTAATAATTACTCGAGGACTATGCGTGCTGATGTCCTTCAACCTGGGCAATGGGTGTTTATGGATTCTATAGGAAGGCACTCCAATTTCAGCAGGCAGGATCTCAACAAATACCATTCTAAGCAATAAACTACTCCATGCTGAATTTGCTGAGGAAGCCCTTCATTTTGAGACAAATTAGCTTTGGGGATAAATGCTGGCTTACTCCCAGAAATACTAGAATAAAACAAAAGCAAATAAATATTTTTGAGGTTTGTAATCTGTTGGAGTAATCCAAGTTCGAATTCCAGTAGCACCGCTTATATAAATCACACAGCCAGGGTCCCAATTGAATATTTATTTTCTTAAATGACAGGTGCATGGATGTAGAGGACAGCGTCCCTTCATACCCACCTGTCATCTTCCTTGGAAGGTGTTCAAGAATATACAATGCATACTTTTGAAAAGTAGACACCCTGTTTGGTCACTATTGAAAACGAATGGGACAACATGGCTGTCCAGAATGGCCATATCAGGTATTTAACCATGTTACATTATGCATATAAACAAACTAATACGTGAATCAATTGGAAATATTTATAAAGTGAATTATGTCCTGAAGGTCAAGGGAGAAGTTGATATGATGAGTCCAAAATAATGCAAAATGTGAGCATAAAAACCGCCCAATATTTCTGACGAAGATTGGGTGACGCTAACAAATCATCTTCAACCATAGAAAACAAAATACTTTGTGATCAAAGATGTAGTGAAGAAATTGACAATATTAAATATAGTTTAAATGTGCAAGTTTAGTACAGGGAACCAAAAGGGTGAGACGGGTCATGAGTTGTTTGCTTAATTAAAGAACTCATCATTGCATGGCAAATTTGGATTTTATCAGTTGTGATAATATTTGTGTTGATTAGTACATGAACTAAATTCACTCAAATCTTTTTTTTTAAAGTTATATCATGAAGTGGGCATGAGGAATTTACAAATGGATACAGAGTAGATGAATGGACAATTAGAGTTCAATGTGGGATGTATGAGATTATTTATTTCAGTAGAAAAATAAATGAAAAATATGTGTTATCTGAGTAATAGGATATTTCAGATCTCTTCAATATATGCAGGCATTCTAGTGCACAATTTACAAAACACAAGCTAATAAAGCAAGTAATTAGGAAAACAAGTAGAATGCTATCATTTCTTGAAAGGGGATTAAATACAAAATGAGGAATATTCTGCTTCAATTAAATAGGGTATTGATGGGACCACATCTGGTCTACTGTGCACAATTTTGGCCATCCTCTTTAAAGAAGGATGTGAATTATAGAGAAGGATGAAGCATTATAGAGAAGGCATAAATCTAATACCTCGAATGGATGTGTTTTCTTATGAAAGGTTGGACAGCCTAGATATGTGAGAGGGAATATGATTAACAAATATAAGAATTTGAGGGATCATATATTTGAATTGTGTATTATTATCAGGTGCACACTTTGCAGTGAAAACTTGGTTTAGTGTACTATTCAGGCAAATTGTTCCATACACGAGTACAACAGGAGATGCATAACAGAAAATAAACAGTGCAAAATATCAAAAACTACAGGTAAAGTGGAGATAAACAAAAAAGGTACATTGGCCAGGTACATTGGTAGTGGAAGATTGGGAAAACATGTTTGCATATGAGAGGTCCATTCAAAGGTCTGATAACAGTGGGGAAAAAAGCTGCTCTTGAATCAGGTGGCACTTGCGTTCAAGCTTTTGTATCTTCTGCCTGACACAGAGGGAATGACTGGGTGTGAGTGGTCCTTGATAATTTTGGTTGCTTTCATGAGGCTGCAGGAAATGTATTGATATATTTGGGGGTGGGTGAGGAAGGCTGGTTCATGTGAAGGACTGGGCTGTGACCACAGCTCTCTGCAATTTTCTGCAATTTATTTCTGTCTTGGGCAGAGCAGTTAGTGTACCAAGCTGTGATGCATCCCAATAGGTTGCCATCCACAGTGCGTCTGTAGGCGAGATTTGGAGAGACATTTTCTCTTGTAGTTATTGTGGTAAATCTGGAACTAGGGGGTGATTTTACAAAGACTGAGACTTTTATTTTTTGTATGTGTGTATACATAAAGCTGTTAAGCTTTCAAAACAAGATAATTGAGCTTGCATATAATATTACAAGGCGATAAGTCCCCAGGGCCTGATGTAATCTAGCCCAGGTTATTGAGAGGGCAAGAGAGGAGATTGCTTGGGCCTTGACGAACATCTTTGTATCCTCTCTAGACACAGGTTAGGTCCCGGAGGACTGGAGAGTCGCCAATGTGTTCCTTTATTTAAGAAGGAAAATAAAAATAAGCCAGGAAATTACAGGACGGTGAACCTCACATCAATGGTCGGGAAGCCAACGGTGGGCATTATTTGGGATTGGATTAACTCGCACTTGGTAGAGAATCAGCAAAGTAGGAACAGTTCTCATGGCTTTGCACATGACAAGTTGTGTCTTACAAGCTTGATTGAGTTTGTGGACGTGATTGATGAGAGTAGGTCAGTGGATGTTATCAACGTGAACCTTACTATGATATTTGACAAGGCCCCTTGTGGAAGGCTCATCCAGATGATTAAAATGCAAGGGATCCATGCTGACTTGGTAGTTTTGGATTCAGAACAGGTTTACCCATAGACGACATAGGGCAATGTGTGGAAAACTGTTATTCTGACTGGACATATGTGATCAGTGGTGTTCTGCAGAGATCAGTGCTGGAACCTTTGGTGTTTGTGATATATAGCAATGTCTTTGACAAAAATATAGATGGGTTGGTTAGTAAGTTTGCAGACAACATAACAATTGGTGGAATTGTGGGCAGTGAAGAAGGCCATCAGACAATACAGCCAGATGTTGATAAATTAAAGCTATGTATGGTGAAACGGCAGTTGGAGCTTAATCTGGGCAAGTGTGGAATGTTGTACTGTGGGAGGACAAATATAAGAGGAACATATACAGATGATGGCTGGACCTTTATCAGCATTGATATACAGAGGGATCTTGTGGTCCAAGACAATATCTCCACAAAAGTAGCAACACAAGCAGGCAGAATGGTAAAGAATGTGTATGATATGCCTGTTTTCACCAGCTGGGCATATAGTGTAAGAGAAGGGAAGTCATGTTGCAGCTTTATAAAACTTTGGTCAGGGAGTATTTAGAATATTGTGTTTAATTCTAGTTACCTCGTTACAGGAAGGATGTACAGGGTTTGGAGAATGTGCAAAATAGTTTACCAGGATACTGCCTGGATTAGAGTGACTTAACTGAAAGGAGAGTTAGGACAAACTTGGATTGTTTTCTCAGGAGTGTAGGAAGATGAGGGGAGACATGATATAGATAGACAGTCAAGGACTAGAGTGATAGCAATAAGTTCAGAGGGAAAGTTTAAAGGAGATAGGGACATGAATATGCAAGAAATTGAGTGATTTGGATCACATGCAAGTAGAGGAGATGAGCTTGACATCATGTTCATCATAGACATTGGGGTCAAAGGGCCTGTTCTTGTGCTGTACTGTTCTATAGAGTCATAGAGTCATAGAGTGATACAGTGTGGAAACAGCCACTTCAGTCCAACTCGCCCACACCGGCCAACAATGTCCCAGTTACACTAGACCCACTTGCCTGCGCTTGGTCCATATCCCTCCAAACTTGTCCTATCCATGTACCTGTCTAACTGTTTATTAAATGATGGGATAGTCCCAGCCTCAACTACCTCTTTGGCAACTTGTTCCATATACCCACCACCCTTTGTGTGAAAAAGTGATCCCTCAGATTCCTATTAAATCTTTTCCCCTTCACCTTGAAACTTTGTCCTCTGGTCTTCAATTCCCCTACTCTGGGCAAAAGACTCCATGCATCTATGTTCTATGTATGGGACAAGTTTTTTTGTTACACAGTTGTGATAGATGCATGTAACTTGCTGCCAGATGTGGTAGTGGAAACAGACACATTAGTGCCAATTTAGTCTCAAGAGTCAAGAGAGAAGAATCAAGAGTGCTTTATTGTTGCATGTCCCGAAATGAAAGAATTGAATTCTTATTTGCAGCAGTTAAACATAATACTCAGTAGACACCATAATAAACAACCAAAAGTTCAGTAATAATCTTTTTTTTAAGTGCAAAAATAAAAACAAAGCTCCAAGTCTCTAGTGCAATCAAGGCAGTTCATGGTTCGAGTTTAGTTGGAGTTTGTAGTGTTTAATAGCCTGATGGTTGAAGGGAAGAAGCTATTCCTGAACTTGGATGTTGCAGTTTTCAGACTCCAATACCTTCTTCCTGATGGCAGGAGCATACAATGAGACCGTGGTCAGGGTGGTGTGGGTCTTTGATGATGCAGGCTGCCTTTTAATGGCATTTCCTCCTTTACTATAGATTCCTTCAAAGTGGGGAGGTCAGTACCCGTGATGGAATGGGTTATGTACACCACCTTTTCTAACCTCCTTCAATCCCGGGCTTTCGAGTTGCCGAGCCAAGCCGCAAAGCAACCGGTCTGTACATCTGTAGAAGTTCCAGGGAGTATCCATCAACATTCTGCATCTCCTCAATCCTCTAAGGAAGTTGTCATTGATGGGCTTTCATTGTGATTGCATCAATAGGGCACATGAATCTGAATGGAAGTAAGGAATATGGGGCACGTGCAGGTGGTAGAGAATATTTTAAGTAGATATCATGTTCAGCACAAAATATTGTCGGCCAAACGCCTTGTTCCTGTGCTGTTGTGTACTTTGGAGAGAAGGAATGGGCTACATTTCGGGTTGAGACTCTTCTCGAGCCAAAATGTCACCCATTCCTTCTCTCCAGAGATGCTGCCTGTCCCGTTGAGTTACTCCAGCTTTTTGTGTCTATCTTCGATTTAGACCAGCATCTGCAGTTCCTTCCTACAAACTATTGTGTACTTTGTTGTATGTTGAATTGCTGCATTGCTAGAACTGCCAGAGAAGTTGTGCATCACATGGAATGGTTTCAGAATTGCACTCGGCAATCTGAGAGCAAAGTCCAAGATCACAAAACCAAGTCTGAAACCAAATGGTGATATCTGTTCAGTCAGTTGCTATCATTGCAATGGCAATCAATTACCGCAGTATTGTCAGAGCAGTGAAATGTTTCAGTTATCAATACAGAGAACGCATATCAGTAACCTGCAGATCCAGGCCCATGACAGGTGATTAATCCAATTTGGGCAGCAATTCAAAAGACAGATTTCATGGCTTGAAAGTTGACTTAGACAACAAGGAAGCAGAATTTCACATTATCTCTGTCACAAGCAGCAAGGCAAGCAAATATTCAGGCTTTCAAATAAAAGTACTGATTAATAAGCAGTGCAATGACTTGAGAATTGGCCCCCTGCAGGCCGTTCAGTCCCGAATTACAGATAATTATTCCAGCACGTTCAGCCATTCACTTTGAATAGGAAGTACCATTGCACAGAAAAACGTACTCTGTTGAAATTTTAGAGCCATTGCGACTAATAGAATTGCGACTCCATCCAAGGACTCAAGCAGTCTTTCCAGGTGCGGCAGAGATTCATCTACACCTCCTCCAACTTCATCTATTGCTCTAGTTGTCAGCTGTTCTACATCGGTGAGACCAAGCGTAGGCTTGGTGATCGCTTCGCCCAACACCTCCGCTCGGTTCGCAATAACCACCCTGATCTCCCAGTGGCTCAGCACTTCAACTCCCCCTCCCATTCCGAATCCGTACTTTCTGTCCTGGGCCATCGCCAGAGTGATGCCCACCATACTTTGGAGGAGCAGCACCTCAAATGGTAGTTTACACCCCAGCGGTATGAACATTGACTTCTCTAATTTCAGGTAGTCACTGCTTTCTCCTTCTTTCCCCTCCCCTTCCCAGATCTCCCACTGTCTCCATCTCTTCCTTTCTTCTTCCCGCCTCCCCGCCTCCCCACCCCCACATCAGTCTGAAGAAGGGTCTCGACCCTAAACATGGCCTATTTCCTTCGCTCCATAGATGCTGCCTCACCCGCTGAGTTTCTCCAGCTTTTTTGTTTACCTGAGAAACTAAAGTCAGATTAGAAGAATGTTTTAGCATGAACACTTGAAAGTTGCAACTTCACACATTGATGGAAAGATATGATTAGAAGTTCAAACACGCCGTTATGTCTGGAATTAAAGGTTGTAATGTGACTAAATGCAAAGCTGATTCATTCCAATCCTAGGTCTGTCCCATGTGGTCTAAAGAAGCATTGAGAGATAAATGCATAGGCTAGAACAAAAGATTGTACTAATGAAAAACTGACTGAATGAGCTGGCCTCGCCAATATCAGTTGTACATAAATTAGATTAGACCATACATCTCTGAGTCAAAGTCACACAGCACAGAACCAGGCCTTTTGCCCACTTTGTCCATGTTATCCACTTTACCTATCTACACTAATCCCATTTAACCATGTTAGATGTTTTCAAATATTTGTCCAAATCTCTCTAAAATGGTGTGAGAGTAACTGCCTCCATCACATCTTCATCAGCGTGTTCCTGTTTCGCAACAATACAACCTCATATTCACTGTACTTCTATCTCTCGCCTTAAACTCATCACCTCTTGTCCTTGACACCCCTTCCATTGAATAATGATTTTTTACCTTCTAATTTTATTATTTTGAATCTCTCCATCGTCACCCCTCACCCTCCTCCAGGGAAAGCAAATCCAATCTATTCAGTCTCACCTTGTAACTGTAATTCTCCTATCATCCAACATCCTGGTAAATCTCTTCTGCATCCACTCCAGCGCAAACACATTCTTTCAATGGTGTGGTGACCAGAAATGCACACAATATTCCAGAGCTCACCTAACTGATGACACTTGGTTACTGTTCTTGTTCTTATATGCCATACCATGGGCAGTGAAGGTAATCATTCTATATCTCCTTTTTAACCACCTTATCTATCTTTAAAGTTTTTTGAAGAAGTATCCAAAAAGGTTGAGGGCAAAGCCATAGACATTGTTTACATGGACTTCAGCAAGGCTTGTGATAAGGTTTTGCATGGATGGCTGCTCTGGAATGTTAGATTGCATGGGATCCAGGGAGAGCTAGCTGACCAGATAGAGAATAGGCTTCATGGAGGAAGCAGAGGGAGATGTTGAAAAGTTGTATTTTGAACTGGATGCCTGTGACTAGTGGTATGCCACAGGGATTGAGGCTGGCCCATTGCTGTTTGTGATTTATATCAACGATTGGGAAGAGAATGTACAAGGCATGATTAGTAAGTTTGCAAAGGTGGGTGGTGTCGTAAATAGTGAAGATGATCATTTAAAACTGCAGTAGGATCTTGATTAGTTGGGCAAATGGACTGAGGAATGGCTAATGGAGTTTAATGCAGGTGTAAGGTGCTACATTTTTGGAAGTCACACCAGGGCAGGACTTTCACAATGAATGGCTTGGCCCTGGAGAGTGTTGTAGAGCAGAGGAATCTAGGAGTGTAGGTACATAGTTCCTTGAAAGTGGTGTCACAGGTAGATAGGGTCAAGAAGGCTTTCAGTACATTGGGGTGCATCTGTCAGGATATTGATTGTAGAGGTTGGGATGTTACATGACAGTGTACAAGATGTTGATGCGGCCACACTTGAAATACTGTATTATGTTCAGTTTTGGTCACCCTGCTATAGGAAGGATGTTGTTATGCTGGAAAGAGTGCAGAGAAGATTTACAAGTACCAGTACTTTGGCATCTGAACTATAGGAAAAGGTTGGACAGGCTAGTACCTTATTCCTTGCAGCGGAGGAGGCTGAAGAGTGATCTTATTGTAGTGTATAAAATCCTGAGGAGAATAGATAGGGTGAATGCACAAAGTTTTTTTTTAAACCTAGAGTAGAGGATTCAAGAACCAGAGGACATAAGGTGAGAGGGGAAAGATTTAATAGGAACCCAAGGGTCAACGTTTTCACACAGGGAATGGTGGGTATATGGAACAAGTTGCCAGAGGAGGGAGTTGAGACAGTCACGATGTTAAAAAAAACATTTGGATAGGTACATGAATAGGAAAGGTTTTGATGGATATTTCAAAACGTGGCCAACTGGAACTAGTGTAGATGGGGTATCTTGGTTGGCATGGGCAAGTTGGGCTGAAGAGCATATTTCTGTGCTGTATGACTATGACCCTAAAACACGTTTGAGTCCTATTCCGCCAAATGTGAACAGAAATTTTTAACTCAAAATTATCACAATAATACCAATCAGAAAGAACAGTATCAAACAAATCAGTTGTATTTATGCTTTTAGTTTCCACCCCAAAACCCCCACCCCCCATTCTTCCCATGCAATTACAAGTAGAACGTAGGCACAATAGTAGAAATCTGCAGAATCAAATGATATATGGTTCAACATGGTGATAAAATCCAAAATGCTCACATTTATCAAATGATTTTTGTTGGATGGTGAACCCATTGATCGTGAAGATGTGTTCAAATTGAACCCAGTGCTGGGTTCAGAAAGTGAAGTATCAAATTCAAGGAAGTCCACCAAATTCAAAAATGATTTTCGTTAACACCAAAATGTAGAATCAGACCGTCCAAAAAAAAGTTGATGCACCACCAAGACTAGGAAAAGAAATCAAAGAAATTTCTGAAAAAACTGGTTAAGTTAATGATGGCTGGTTTTTTATTGCATGAAAGTTGTAGTGCATGTTTTTTTATTTAATTGCAATGAAGTTGGTTGAACAAGTTAGGTCTTTATTCTTTTGGAGCGCAGAAGGTTAAGGGGTGGGACTTGATTGAGGTCTTTAAAATGACGAAAGGGATAGACAGAGTTGACGTGGATACGTTTTTGTTTTTTCCCTTGTTACCCATGAGGATAGGGAAGATTCAAACAAGAGGGCATGGACATGAATGAAAATTAAGGAACAGAAGGTTTCGGGTAAACGAGACGGGGGAGGGGGAACTTCTTTACACTCAGAGGGTGGTTGGCTGTGTGGAATCAGGCTTCCGATTCCAGCAGAAGTGGTGGAGCAGTATCGATTTAAATAACATTTAAGAGTAAAGTGGATAGGTATTTGGAAGTGAAGGGAATGGAGGGGTTATGGTCTGGGAGTGCGGGTAGATGGACTAGGGAAAACAATGATGGTCGGCACGGGACTGGAAGGGGCCGAGAGGGCCTGTTTCGTGCTGTAATTGTTATATGGTTATATGGTTATAAAAATGGAGTGTCATAGGCTATACAGCCCAGAAAATTTATCCCTTTGGGCCCAACTCATCTCCACTATACCAAGTTTTTGCCTAACTGAGCTCGTATCACTTTCCTGTGTCCAGTCCATATCAATCTAAATCTTTGCTATCCATGTACTTTCCTAGTGTTTTTTAGTGTCATAATTGTACTCACCTCATCTCTGACAGCGCATGGCATAATACACAATATTCTGTGAAAAGATTATCCTTAAAGTCTCTTTTAAATCTTTACCCTCTCACTTTAAACCTATTGTGGCTAGTTTTAGACTCCACTACTCCCTGGAGTATATTCACATTAACTCTGACCCTCATGATTTTTTCAACCGCACTAAGGTCACTCTTTAACTAACTATGCTCTAGGGGAAACCTTCCCTACACAAAATGCTGGAGTAACTCAGCGGGACAGGCTGCATCTTTGGAGAGGAATGGGTAACGTTTTGGGTCAAGACCCTTCTTCAGACTGAGAGTCAGGGGAGAGGGAGTCTAGAGGTATGGACGGTTCAGGTGTTCAAACACTGATCAAAGCAGACGATGATAAGGAAATGTAGAATGGTTCATTGTTAGCTGAGGGGAAGGTCACAAGGAGGCATACAATCAGTAAATTAATCAGATGGTCTGTAAAACTAGTTGGAGAACTAGAGTGGAGGTTGGACAGTGAGGGGGGAAAGCTAGGGTTACTTGGTTAGATAAATCAATATTCATACCGCTGGGCTGTAAGCTACCCAAGCAAAATGGTAGATTAACAGGTTACTGTGAATTGTCCTTAGTGTAGGTGGGTGGTGGGGAATTGGGAGGCAAAGGTTAAAGTGCAAAAAATGGGATTAGCATAGGATTGATGTGGATGAATACCTAATGGTTGGCATGTGTGCCATTGGCAAAGGCGATGTTTTCATGCTGTGTCCTTCTATGAATGTTATTTCCAAATTATAGCTGACATCTTTAGGTGATATAGTGGATAACACACTAGAGCTGGAAGTGAAATCATAATGTAATGATGATAGACTTACATAAAGTATTCATCAGGTAACAATTCCTGTATTCCATGTATTTTTGGACATCTGCCATGGAAATCATTTTAGAGTACAGATAGTGCAGAAATAGATTTATCAGAATAATGAGAGTCCCACGAAGATAAATTTCAGATGGCAGTACTTTTTCCATTGGAACAGAGAAAGTATAGAGGTTTTCAGTAATAAAACTGCTTTAAATGATTTGAAATAAGTAATGTCTTCCCCTCCTCCCCGTTGTTACCAGGTATCACTTTAAATTGATAAATAACACATGGGCAGAGGGGTTTGCAATGTTTTTTTTTCAACGAAAGTAACATAGAATATCTGAAATTGTTAGTGCATGGTTATGGGGGCAGGTTATGTGGGGAATTTGTGGCAGTGATGTCTGTTGAATTGCTTTAGTAAAGGGCCTGTCCTACTTTCACGACCTTTTTTACTCGTGGACATTTTTCATCAGGCTAGAAAAAACGCCCCGACCTACTTGATGCCACGAGTACCTACGACTAACATCATAGCCTGCTATGACCTACCTACGGCCTCCTACGCCCTTGTGACGACCGTGCTGCGTGTATGAGTTAAGGGCAAACTTGGCAGAGGTCGTGAATTAGGTCATGAAAGTGGGACAGGCCCTTAAGAATAATTTCAACCAATGGTTTGATATATAATAGTTCACTAATTATTAATGCTTAGTGACCTTATCTAACCTGATATCAGTGGAATAACAGTAAAGTAATATCCTTTGATATCAGAAACGAACAATCACCATTAAAGACAATAAACAATAGACAATAGGTGCAGGAATAGGCCATTCGGCCCTTCGTGTCAGCACCGCCATTCAATGTGATCATGGCTGATCATCCACAATCAGTACCCCATTCCTGCCTTCTCTCCGTATCCCTTAACTCCACTATTCCTAAAAGCTCTATCTAGCTCTCCCTTGAAAGCATCCAGAGAACCAGCCTCCACCACCCTCTGAGGCAGAGAATTCCACACACTCACAACTCTCTGTGTGAAAAAGTTTCTTCTCAACTCCATTCTAAATGGCTTACTACTTATTCTGAAACTATGGCCCCTGGTTCTGGACTCCCCCACATTGGGAACATGTTTCCTGCCTCTAGCGTGTCCACACCCTTAAGGGCCTGTCCCACTTAGGCAACTTTTCAGCGGACTGCCTGCGACCTTCAAGCTCGCGGCACTCGCCTGAAAAACCGCGAACTGGAATGGCGACCGTCAGAGCAGAACATACACACAAACACATTGTAAAGGTGGGGGCCAGGGAAAGCGGGGAGCGCTGTCTGAAATTCACATAGTGCAAAGCCAAGGTGATATAGACACACACCGCGATGAAAAGGAAGGTTAAAGACGGATAGCACAGTGTACGGTAAGTCCTTTAAAAGAGTGGGGGGGGGGGGGGGGGGGTGGGGGGGGGGGGGGGGGGGGGGGGGGGGGGGGGGGGTGGGTGGGGGGGGGGGGGCGGGGGGGGGAGGGGGGGGGGGGGGGGGGGGGGGGGGGGGGGGGGGGGGGGGGGGGGGGGGGGGGGGGGGGGGGGGAGGGGAAGGGGGGACAAGGGGAAGAAGGGGGGAGAAGGGGGGGGAGGGAGAAGGAGTGGACACACTTTTAAGAAGCCAGACAACTGTTAATAAGCCAGAGATGCACAGCTGTGAAGTTTAGCGGTCATTTAACATCATCGGTTGGTTTTACTTGGTTCTGAAAACTTGTGCTTACTTTTTTTTTCCCCAATGAGCCAATGAAAATGCCCATTCAGCAAAGGAGATGAACTAAAACTACCTATGGCTACCTCGACTACCTACAATGACATGGCGACCCCAGTACCACTGCACTACGAGCACAAAAGTATCGATTTTCTCCATGGCGACCAATTTTTGGTCGCAGAAAATTTCTCAACATGTTGAAAAATTTGCTGCGACCATATTGAGGCTGCGACTAATTCCCAGAATGTGAGAACTCCTCTCGACCATGAAGGAGACTCACCAGAGACCACCAGCAAACATGTGGCGACCATGTGCTGATCATGCGGCGAGCGCAGAGTCTCCTGCACTCGCCGAAAAAGTCACCTAAGTGGGACAGACCCTTAAATAATGTAACCCTTATTTGGAAAAGAAATCCTGCTGCATTCAAAAATATGCTTCAACAGAAGATATTAATGGTTGTCACAAAGACTAAAACAAATGGCAAATACAAGGAACAGTGTAATACTACACTTAGGGACAAAAGCCTACCACTAAAAATTGCTGCTCAATATTTATGTTAAAATACAACAATTTGTTATAATGAGGAAAGCATTAATATTGCTCAAAGAAAATACTACACATTACCATTCAACTTGATCAAAAGCCTTCTTTGCCTCAAATGCAGACAAACCACAAAACATCTACAGCAGAAGAATTTGTATTTGTAAACCATCGATCATATTCAAGCAAGAATCCATTTGTAATAAACCCAAGTTGTTCAAGATTTATGGCTTTAGAAACCTCTTCCAAAGCACTAGCTAGAATTTTAGCCAGAAGCTCCCAAAGCAATATAAATAATGAGATCTGTCAATAATTTGCTTGTTCTTTTTTTTCCACTTTAGTTTTTATTGCTTTTATGTATACACAAATAAAACACAAATATAACAATGAAACATACAACATTACAATGAAACGTACTACAGGGTAGCGGGGGGTTCAGTTTACAATTAATGATGCAGTATACAGAACTATTTTCATATTAAAACATTTTCCAATAACTTACATTATTGTCTATAAAATTATAGTGTTGATATCTTTATTTCTATACCCAATCCATTTTTCCCATTTTCTGTTAAACTCATCTTCTTTCACTCTTAGAGAATATGTCATCGGACTTCCGGTAGGCAGCAGAGCATGGTGGCTGATTGGACAGAGAGCTCCGTACAGTCGGATAAATAAACCTCCGCTAAATTCAAAGTAAGCAAGTATTTAAGTTTTAATGAGTACAGTATGAGTGGGGGAGTCAAAACAAAGAGCAGTAAGTTGCAAGAAAAGATGCTAGAAAAGTACGTACAGTGAGTTGGTCACACCCGCAGGCAAAAGGTAGGAGGACAAGAAGGGAACGGGTGGCCAATAGCCAGCAAAGCAGTAGGCAGGTAGTGCAGGAGTCCCCTGCGGTCATCTCCCTCCTAAACAGGTATACCATTTTGGATACTGTTGAGGGAGATGGCTCATCAGGGGAATGCAGCAGCAGCCAGGTTCATGGCACCATGGGTGGCTCTGCAGCACATGAGGGGGGAAAAAAGAGGGGAAGGGCAATAGTAATAGGGGATTCAATTGTCAGGGGAATAGATAGGCGTTTCTGTCTGCGCCGCAAACGAGACTCCAGGATGGTATGTTGCCTCCCTGGTGCAAAGGTCAGGGATGTCACTGAACGGCTGCAGAACATTCTGGAGGGGGAGGTGGGTGTGAACAGCCAGTTGTCGTGGTGCATGTTGGCACCAACGATATAGGTAAAAAAAGGGATGAGGTCCTACAAGGTGAATTTAGGGAGCTAGGAGATAAACTTAAAAGTAGGACCTCAAAAGGTAGTAATCTCCGGATTACTACCAGTACCACGGGCCAGTCAGAGTAGAAATAGGAGGATAATGCAAATGAATACGTGGCTTGAAAAGTGGTGCAAGGGGGAGGGATTCAAATTTTTAGGGCACTGGGACCAGTTCTGGGGGAGGTGGGACCGGTACAAACAGGACGGTTTTGCACCTGGAATGGAATGGAACCAATGTTTCTTGGGGGAGTGTTTGCTAGTGCTGTCGGGGAGGATTTAAACTAATGTGGCAGGGGGATGGGTACAAGAGCAGAGAGGCAGGAGGGTGTAAAATGATGGGAGAATCATTAGGTAGCAAGGTGAAAGGTAAAAGTGGCAGGCAGACAAAACCAGGGCAAAAATCAAAAAGGGCCACTTTTCAGCAAAATTGTATAAGGGGTAAATGCGTTGTAAAGACAAGCCTGAAGGCTTTGTGTTCTCAATGCAAGGAGTATTCGTAATAAGGTGGACGAGTTGAACGTGCAGATAGATATTAATGATTATGATATAGTTGGGATCACGGAGACATGGCTCCAGGGTGACGTAGGCTGGGAGCTGAACATCCAGGGATATTCAATATTCAGGAGGGATAGAGAGAAAGGAAAAGGAGGTGGGGTAGCGTTGCTGGTTAGAGAGAGATTAAAAGCAATGGAAAGGAAGGACATTTAGCTTGGAGGATGTGGAATCGGTATGGGTAGAGCTACAAAACACTAAGGGGCAGAAAACGCTGGTGGGAGTTGTGTACAGGCCACCTAACAGTAGCAGAGAAGTTGGGGATGGTATCAAACAGGAAATTAGAAATGCGTGCGACAAAGGGCAAAACAGTTATAATGGGTGACTTCAATCTACATATAGATTGGGTTAATCAAATTGGCAGGGTGCTGAGGAAGAGGATTTTTTGGAATGTATGCGGGATAGTTATCTAAATCAACATGTAGAGGGAACCAACTAGAGAGCAGGCTATTTTAGACTGGGTTTTGAGTAATGAGGAAGGGGTAATTTAGCCGTCTTGTTGTACGTGCCCCCCTTGGGCAAGAGTGACCATAATATGGTTGAGTACTTCATTAGGATGGGAGAGTGACATTGTTAATTCAGAAACAATGGTTTGAACTTAAAGAAAGGTAACTTTGAGGGTATGAGACGTGAATTGGCCAAGATTGACTGGCAATTAATTCTAAAAGGGTTGACGGTGGATATACAATGGAAGACATTTAAAGACTGCATGGATGAACTACAAAAATTGTTCATCCCAGTTTGGCAAAAGAATAAATCGGGAAGGTAGTGCATCCGTGGATAACAAGGGGAATCAGGGATAGTATCAAAGCAAAGGATGATGCGTACAAAGTAGCCAGAAAAAGCAGCATACCAGAGGACTGGGAGAAATTCAGAGACCAGCAGAGGAGGACAAAGGGCTTAATTAGGAAAGGAAAAATAGATTATGAAAGAAAACTGGCAGGGAACATAAAAACTGACTGCAAAAGTTTTTATAGATATGTGAAGAGAAAGAGGTTAGTTAAAACAAATGTAGGTCCCTTGCAGTCAGAAACAGGTGAGTTGATCATGGGGAACAAGGATATGGCGGACCAATTGAATAACTACTTTGGTTCCGTCTTCACTAAGGAAGACATAAATAATCTGCCTGAAATAGCAGGGGACTGTGGGTCAAAGAGGAATTGAGTGAAATCCAGGTCAGTCGGGAAGTGGTGTTGGGTAAATTGAATAGATTAAAGGCCGATAAATCCCAGGGCCAGATAGGCTGCATCCCAGAGTACTTAAGGAAGTAGCTCAGGAAATAGTGGATGTATTAGTGATAATCTTTCAAAAACTCTTTAGATTCTGGAGTAGTTCCTGAGGATTGGCGGGTAGCAAATGTAACCCCTCTTTTTAAGAAGGGAGGGAGAGAGAAAACGGGGAATTACAGACCAGTTAGTCTAACATCGGTAGTGGGGAAACTGCTAGAGTCAGTTATTAAAGATGGGATAGCAGCACATTTGGAAAAGTGGTGAAATCATTGGACAAAGTCAGCATGGATTTACAAAAGGTAAATCATGTCTGACGAATCTTGTGGAATTTTCGAGGATGTAACTAGTAGCGTGGATAAGGGAGAACCAGTGGATGTGGTATATCTGGACTTCCAGAAGGCTTTCGACAAGGTCCCACATAAGAGATTAGTATACAAACTTAAAGCATACGGTATTAGGGGTTCAGAGAACTGGCTGGCAAACAGGAAAGCAAAGAGTAGGAGTAAACGGGTCCTTTTCACAATGGCAGGCAGTAACTAGTGGGGTACCGCAGGGCTCAGTGCTGGGACCCCAGCTATTTACAATATATATTAATGATCTGGATGAGGGAATTGAAGGCAATATCTCCAAGTTTGCGGATGACACTAAGCTGGGGCAGTGTTCGCTGTGAGAGGATGCTAGGAGACTGCAAGGTGACTTGGATAGGCTGGGTGAGTGGGCAAAATGTTTGGCAGATGCAGTATAATGTGGATAAATGTGAGGTTATCCACTTTGGTGTGCAAAAACAGGAAAGCAGACTATATTTATATAAAATGGTGGCCGATTAGGAAAAGGGGAGATGCAGCGAGACCTGGGTGTCATGGTACACCAGTCATTGAAAGTAGGCATGCAGTGCAGCAGGCAGTGAAAAAAGCGAATGGTATGTTAGCTTTCATAGCAAAAGGATTTGAGTACAGGAGCAGGGAGGTTCTACTTCAGTTGTACAGGGTCTTGGTGAGACCACACCTGGAGTATTGCGTGCAGTTTTGGTCTCCAAATCTGAGGAAGGACATTATTGCCATAGAGGGAGTGCAGAGAAGGTTCACCAGACTGATTCCTGGGATGTCAGGACTGTCTTATGAAGAAAGACTGGATAGACTCGGTTTATACTCTCTGGAATTTAGGAGATTAAGAGGGGATCTTATAGAAACTTACAAAATTCTTAAGGGGTTGGACAGGCTAGATGCAGGAAGATTGTTCCCAATGTTGGGGAAGTCCAGGACAAGGGGTCACAGCTTAAGGATAAGGGGGAAATCCTTTAAGACCGAGATGAGAAAGACTTTCTTCACACAGAGAGTGGTGAGTCTCTGGAACTCTCTGCCACAGAGGGTAGTTGAGTCCAGTTCATTGGCTATATTTAAGAGTGAGTTGGATGTGGCCCTTGTGGCTAAGGGGATCAGAGGTATGGAGAGAAGGCAGGTACGGGATACTGAGTTGGATGATCAGCCATGATCATATTGAATGGCGGTGCAGGCTCGAAGGGCTGAATGGCCTACTCCTGCCACCTAATTTCTATGTTTCTATGTTTCTAAAAGCAAGAAACAGAAGGGTCAGGCCCGAAGCGACACAGACAAAGCCAAAAACAAACAGGCTGGTGGAGACGATGCAACAGAGGCCCTCCATGAGGGATTAAAAAGCATAAGGACACAAATCAGCAACTTGAGAAGAGAATTAAAAGCGGACTTCACATCATTCAAAGACAATTTCAAGCGGGATATGAGAGAAGAGCTGGCCGAATTTAAACATGAAATGAATCTTCAGATGGCAGCGAATGCACAAGCAATACAAGACCAAAAAAAAAAAAAACGGAAGAAGCCGCCACCCGAATAGAGGAGCTGGAAACATGGAGTGTTGCTGCAAACACCATACTCCAAGAAACACTGAAAGACCAGATGTTACTTGTCGACAAATTGAATGATCTGGAGTCCAGATCCCGAAGAAATAATCTGCGGATATATGGTGTGCCAGAGGGTGCGGAAGGTAGCTCAGTACCTCAGTTTGTAGAGAAACTGCTCAGAAGTGAAATGTCAATCCCTGAAATGACAGATTTACAGATTCAACGAGCACACAGATCCCTGGCACAGAAACCAAGACCCAGTTCCCCTCCAAGACCCAGATCCATAATTGTCCACTTTCTCCAGTTTAAAGTTAAAGAGATGGTTCTCAAACAGGCATGGCAAAAGACGATGCAACTTGGAGAATGAATGCTGTCTTTTGACCATGACTATACTACCGCTGTAGTACAACAACGCAAGGCATACAAACATATTAAACGCTTCTTAAAAGAGGAAGGAATCCGCTTTCAGACACCATTTACCAAGATATGTATTCACTGGAAAAGCGGACACCAAACCTACAACAACGCAAGGGAAGCTGTGCGAGAGCTACAACGGAGAGGCTATAAAGTGGAAGAGCTGCGGGGAGACACGGACATGCCGCCACTGCGTGAACAACTCCACCAAATGGCGCGGTGGCAACTCATCGAGAGACACGGAGAATCAGAGACAGTCAGACGGGCATGCGAGCACCTTCAAGTATTCCAACAAAAGACTCATGCTTGAAATGAGATATGATTATGAAGGTACATGGATAACACAATGGCTTCTGCCACAATATGTTAGAATACTGAGTTCTTATGGAATCCTAAGTTTATAAATATGTGTAAGATATGTATATTCATAGGGAAATCTGTTTATAAGCCTGGTTCTAAAAATATCACCAAGCATCACAGACCTCAAGTGAGTGTAATTAATGTTGATTTAATACAACTTTCTGTATTAGATAAATCCGACTGTTAGGGAGATTAGCGAAATATTAGAGCTAGAATGAATGGAGGGACCCATAGAGGGTTACCCCCCTTATCTAGGAGAGGGCCCTTTCTTAGTGTTAGGCTTCCCCCTTCAATTTACAAAGGGATTCTGGATCTATGGAGGAGAGAGAATACCCTTTTTTGGGAGTCCATATATGTTTTGATGTTTTTGTTTGTTTTGCCAGGTAAAACACCTTTGTTTGTTCATATGTTTTGGTTTGTCCGTTTCAGAATGGATTCTGGTGTTGAGTTGAGGGATACAGTGAAATCAATCACACTAAGTGTATGATGATGTCAAGGACTTAAGCTGATGTCTCAAATGTTAATGGTTTGGGGTAATTCCAATTAAGAGGGCTAAAAGTCATGACTAAATTGAAAAAAGTGAAGATGCATATTATTTTCTTACAATAGAAACCCATTTATCGCGACAAGAGAATGTGAAGCTGAAAAGATTTGGATATAAAAAACATATTATAGCTCACATACTTGCAGTCATAAAAGAGGAGTGGCAATCTTGATATCAAACTCGGTTAAATTCGAAATGTTTAAAGAAATAAAGACACATGAAGGGAGGTATATCATTGTAAAAGGGCAAAGTTGATAATAATATCCTGACACTGGCGAATATCTATGCTCCCCCAGATAGTGATAAACATTTTTTCAAATCCTTATGTGATATTATTGCAATGGAAGCAGAAGGAATTTGTATATGTGGGGGGGATCTGAATGTTGTATTGAATCATAGGCTTGATACGACAAGTAAAAAGAAGAATAAGAACCAGTTAACAAAACTACTAAAACACTACCTGTGAAGAATTTGGGTTTTCTTGATGTCTGGCAGAATTTTCACCCTCTAGAAAGAGACTATACACATTACTCAATACCACACTCAGTTTTCAGAATAGACTATTTCTTAATGCAGAAAGAAGACTGTTATAGGGTAACGGATTGTAGAATTGGTGTGGCAGATGTATCAGACCATAATGCCATATACTTAACAATTCAAATGGACAGTAGAAGGAAAAACACAGTGTGGCAATTAAATGTTGGAATACTGAATGATAAAACAACTGTTAATGATATTAAATTGGAAATCAAAACTTATCTAGAGGAGAATGACAATGGGGCGGTGGACCCATCCATACTATGGGACTTATTGAAGGCTGTAATACGAGGTAGGTTATTAGCAAGGGCATCACATATTAAAAAGGCCAGAATGAAAACATATAATAAGTTCATAACAGACCTGAAGGATTTAGAACAGAAGTACAAACATAATAAGGACCAGAGAACATATAAGCAAATAGAAGATTTGAGGGGACAAATGGATGGAATATTGGGTCAAGAGGTGGAGAAAAAAGCAAGATTTGTAAAACAGGCACATTATGAGCTTGGCCCTAAATCCACTAAAATACTTGCCCGAAGGCTACGCAAACACCAGGCTGACAACACCATACATAAAATTAAGGACCCCTGTACACAGAATTTGAAGAGTGATCCAAAAGAAATAGAATATATCTTCCGGGAATATTATAAAGAATTATATACACAAACATCTACAGTAGATGGGGAATCAATGAAGACTTTTTTAAGGACAATAGATCTGCCCAGTATTGGAGAGACACAAAATAAAATAATCACAGCAGAAATATCACTGGAGGAGATAGAGAAGACAATTGGTAGGATGAAATCAAACAAGGCCCCAGGCAGTGACGGTTTCCCTATAGAATGATATAAAATATTTCGGAATGAGCTGAACCCATTTCTTCTGAGAACCTTTAACTGGATTATCAAAGAAGGCAAGACACCCCCGTCATGGAAAGAGGCAATTATAACATTAATCGCCAAAGAGAACAAAGACAAGGTACCAACTACAGACCGATATCAATTCTAAATGTGGACTATAAATTATATTCTTCAATTATCTCCAAACGATTTGAAAAGTTCATGCCAGATTTAATTGATGTAGACCAGACTGGTTTTATAATAGGCAGACAAACACAGGACAGCATTAGGAGAACCTTACATATAATACACACGATTCAAAAGGAAAGTACGCGTGCTGTCCTGATAAGTCTAGATGCGGAAAAGGCTTTTGATAGGGTTAATTGGGAATTCTTATATCAAACACTAGAAAGATTTGGCTTTACCGAAGAGTCAATTCAAGTTATTAAAGCAATTTACCAGCAACCTACTGCAAGAGTAAAGGTGAATGGGTCCTTAACTGAGAGATTTGTGTTAGGAAGAGGAACGAAACAGGGATGTTGTCTTAGCCCTACCCTGTTTGCTATATATATATTGAACCATTGGCTCAAGCGATTCGTCAAGATAGGGAACTGAGGGGAGTAACTATAAGAGACAGAGAACATAAAATTGGCCTTTTCGCAGATGATATAATGATGTATCACGGAAGTAAACACCTCCTTTCAAGGATGATGGGGATTATAGATAAATTTAATTTTTATGCAGGATATAAAGTGATTATTTCAAAAACTCAAATCCTCCTATTTAATTGTCCTCCAGAAGAAATCAAACAAAATTATAATATTAAATGGGATTCAAAATCAATCAAATACCTAGGGGTACATATAACAAATACATTATCAATGTTGTATGGGGCCAATTATAATCACATCAACCGAAACATAAGAAAGGATATAGAAAGATGGTCCACCTACCCAATGGATTTTAGTAGTAAGATAGATGTGGTGAAAATGAATATTTTGTCAAGGCTATTGTACTTGTTTCAATCTCTGCCAATAGAGGTACCATTAAAACAATTCACGGAATGGGATAAATTAATATCTAGATTTATTTGGGGAGGAAAGAAGGCCAGAATTCGATACACTACACTACAGTTGCCAAAGGACAAAGGTGGAATGGCACTTCCAAATTTTAGGATATATTTCTAAGCAGCCCAACTTCAACCACTAATTAATTGGTGTGAGGACAGCTATATAGCTAGGTGGAAAGAGATTGAGACATATATCCCTGACTTCCACATCCAAACACTTTTGGGAGAAAGAGCACTTCCTGGACATATCAGGAGTATAATCGATCCAATAACGATGTTTACTTTAGAAACCTGGTTCACTCTTACCAGACAACTTAAACTGAATAAACAACAAAAAGTTTTAAGATGGATAGCTTTGGATAATGAATTTAAACCAGGGATGTATGACTCAACATTTAAAGAATGGATGAAGAAAGGAATGACTGCATTTTGTACTGTTATTGAAAATGGAGACCTAAGAGTTTTTCAAGATTTGAAGGATAGATTTGCACTTTGGAACCAAGACTTGTTTAGATACCTCCAACTGAGAGATTATTACAATAAAAAGGTAAAAAGGAAGGCACTAGAAGAAAATAATCCAGTGATAGAAGTGATAGTGCGTACCATCTAAAAACATTAAGGATTATTTCTAAATGTTATCATTGTTTAATGGAATGTCAAGCTAAAACTACATTTTATGTAAAATTTAAGTGGGAAAAGGAATTGAACATTACAATCTCAGAAGAAGAATGGCATCATATGTGTGTAACACTACAGACATCCATCAAATCACAAAATTGGAGAGAATTTAATTGGAAACATTTGATTCGTTTCTTTATTACGCCTAACATAAAAAGCAAGCAAATTCTAAGGCAGCAAACATGCTGGAGGCAATGTGGTCAAACAGAAGCAAACCATGCACATATCTTCTGGAGTTGCCCAAAAATAGAACCATTTTGGGACAGAGTGAATTCAGAATTAACGGAGGTATTAGGATATATAGTCTGCAAGAAGTGTTCCATTTTATATCTGGGTAATATAAATACAGTGGTGCTGAAGGAAGACCATTACTTGGTTAAAATCCTACTCATAGCTGGCAGAAAGGCCATTACAAGAAACTGGCTTGCAGCGGACACACCCAGACTTAGACAATGGTTAGACATAGTACAGGAAATATTTGTCATGGAGAAAATAATTTGCTCATTTTAAATAATCTTTATCAACTTTGCCAAAGGGGGTTATCAAAGTGTGTAGGTTGTGGCCAGAAAGCATCACTTATGAAATATATCCTCCAGGGTTTTGAACAGTAGGAGGTTGAACTGTGCTATAAATGTGCAGCACATAAAATCTGGGGAGTGAATTGCAAAGTGTAACTTTCATTACCTGTACTTGTTGAAAGATAACATACAGGTGTATTGCAGAACAGATTCATCGATGGTACATCTAGCGGGAACAGTCAAAGCTCATAAGATCTTTAATATATCATTCAAGGTGATGTGCTGAAATTATGTTTTTTTCATCCGTTTACACTATAAAATGTTGTGTCGCTTGCAGTGTACAGTTCGTCAATGGGTTGAACATCATTGTGGATGAAATAAATGTGACAAAGCATGGTCGTGGTGTGGGAAAAGATGATGATGTATGAGCAGCAAGCCTTCCCTCAGTGTCTACACATCCATTCATCTGGTAAATTGGGAAACAAATGCCATGTCCAAGCTCATCTGCTTCATCTTTCTGGTGAGTGTCCATGTCCATGTCCATGACCTCTCTTCCTTCCTGCAGTCAGGAAGGGTTGATTTGACCAGTTACCAAAAGTTATGTCTCATCGGATCAGTGATAGATTAATCTGCGATATTTTCAAGATCCTTGGGTCATCTTTAATCTAAAGGGAAAAAGTGACAAACCATACCTACATTAATGGGCAGGGCAGTTGCACAGGTAAGGCAATTTGTGATGTACATGGACAGAAAATTACCAATTACCATTAACTAAGCCCATTGGTTTTCTCCGTAAACCATTTGTAAATCTGTTATGCCCTGTTCCACTTATGAAACCTGAACGGAAACCTCTGGAGAATTTGCACCCCACCGAAGGTTTCCGTGCGGTTCCCGGAGGTTTTTGTTGGTCTCCCTAATGGTCGAAAGTGGTTTCCGCTTCTTCTATGTTCCGCCGATTATTTCAAAAAATTCAAAACCGGCCGCAACTAAAAATAGGTTGCCGTTTTAAAAATCGGTAATTTTTTAGTCGAAGCCGGTTGCGATGCTAGTTGAAGGTGGTTGCCAGAAGTTGCAGGTAGTGGGTGGTAAGACCTCCCTGGTGGAATAAAATTGGGTGAAAAACAGGTCTTACCTTCCACTACTCTGACAAATCATGTTTTCTGACTATGCAGAAACAAAAACTATGACATTCATTAGACAGTAAGAACCTGGGTTCCAAAATGCAAGGATTCATCATCAAAGTCAGTATAAATACTAAATTATCAAATAGCAGTTCCCTACCAATCATAAAAATATTGCAATTAAAATCCCAGTGTGACATTTGTTGTAATGGCATGGTTAACTAAGGTTATCACAACATACAATCAAAATAAAGACAGTACAATTCCAAGGAATAGGAAGTCATAGAATTTATATTTTCCTATCTGAAATCTCACTACATTGGAGTCCGTGCTTTCCCAATTGAAATGTAAACACACTGTGCAGATGTAACAGATAAAGACCAGGGAGGTAGTTCAAGCTAAATTCCTATTCACTGAGTTCAGGAGAGGTGGGAGTGTGAAACTTAGTGGAAGATCAAAGGCAAGCCGGCACTTACAGCTAATACAGGATAGTGGCGTATTATTATAGACAAGACGTCTCAGCCTTCCTCAGGAAGGGTAACCAGGGTAGTCATCAAAGGTCATATCTCATTGAATTATTTGCTGATTTACTCCTGAGATGGTAGTGTGTTCTGGGGAGAGCTTCAAGCCTAGAGGTTAGAAAGAGAGGCTATTTTGTGTTAGTGTCCACATAAAGGTAACTGTAATCATATATGTCAAGTTACAGTATATTACCACAGCTCCTTTTCTTCAAAGCAAGTTGCATTAACTTAATCAAATAATGATTTTCCATGTACTCTGTTGCCACGTACTTAATAATGGACTCAGATTGCAGGCATATTGGTCAGAGTAGCTAAGCATTGGAATTAATAGTCTTTAATGTGATAACCATTGATTGCAACCTTCAAGCTATTTCATGCACTGCAGGGAAAATTTTGGAAGATATTTTATGGTTAGCAAATGGATGGATGCATGACATCAGAGCTTGAAGTGCAGGATATTTCTTTGCTGGACCAGTGTTACCACAGCAGCAATTATTTTCTCTGGAAGATCATACAGAGTCTTGCCATTGTTCCATAATGATTCAATTGCCTGACTTTTTGCTGTTAAGCGAGGAACAGGGAGACTTCAGTGAAAGAGAACCAGAGGGAGTGCAGCCGGATGCTGAGGTAATCGCAATCTCTCTGTTGAAGAATTATTAACTTCATGAAAATTTACAGCAGGCTCAAAGCATCTGAAATTATGCCAACTTGCTACCAGATTTGTACAGATTCATACTGTATTTCATACCGGATGAGTCAACAATGGTCTATTGTAAATTAAAAACAAAAGGCTGGAAGGACTCAGTGAGTCAGGCAACATTTAAAGAGGGAATTGCAGTTATATGAAACATTAGTTCAGCCACAGGTAAAGCACTGTGTGGATTTTTGGTCACATTAGAGGAAGGATGTGACAGTACCAGGAGATTTTTCAGTATGTTGCTGGGGTTTTATAATGAGATCATCTAGGTTGTGATTGTTTTAGAATCATTGTGAAATGCAGCAGGTAACTATTGAGTTTATGGTGACCATCAACCACCATGTACACTAATTACACCAGTACACCATGTACATGTACACCACGTTACATGTACACCATTAATCCTATTTTTTATTTTCCCCACATTCTCAACAACTCTCAAACACCTACACATAAGGGGAAATTTACAGTTTAGCTACCAACATGCAAGTGACGATTGAAACCTGTCCTCTGATGCTGTGAGGCAGTGGATCCACTAGTTGCATCACTCTGTCGCCATTCTCAATCATTTTCTATTTAACAATGGAGACTGAGGAAAGATTGAATTGAGGTATAAAATTGTGAGGAACCAAGAAGAAGTAAGCAAAATGGACATTACCCTCAGGAGAGAGTGCCAATAAAGCAAAGATTTGATTAGTAACAAGATCATAGGGAATTTTGGAACAAATCAACTCAGTAAATTGTCTAGAACTTAACGCCTAAAATGGGGCAGGAGACAAAAACCCACAACACATTAATGGATGAATATTTGGAGAATCATAACCTTCAGGGCTAAGAGCTAAGAGTCTATTTTTGGCCAGTTCGGACCCAATGAATGCATAGTGTGCATTTATACAATATTAGTGTGTATTGTACATGATTCAATAAACACTAAGTGTTAAATGTTACGGTTAATCTTATGTTCTATATCTGGACTCCATTATTCAGTCAGTACCTCCCAAACCACGATGCATACCATTAAGGACCAGGAAGACAAGGGACAAGCAAACACCACCATTTGCATGTTGCTCTCCAAGTCACACAACGTCCTGACTTGGAAATATTTTACCATCCAATCAACGTAGCTGAGTTTAAATTCTGGGACTCCCTACCCAATAGCACTGTGAAAACACCAGAAAGATTGTAACAGTTTAAGAAAGCTGTTCACAACAGTGGACTTTAACATCATGGAGCTCACAGTACCTGGTTAGAGACCGACTTTGATAGCTCCAAACCGCTTTGACCGCCCCGATGCGGGGGCTTCGATCACCCCGACTGCAGGTGGTTCGACTGCTCTGACCGCGGGAGAATAAAGAGGAAGAAGATTAGACTTTATTGCCTTCCATCACAGTGAGGAATATGGAATCCGCTATGGTGGATGTTTATGTTAACTTTTATGTAGTCGTGTGTCTTGTTGCTTCTTTTAAGTATGGCTGTATGGTAATTCGAGCTTCGTTGTAACTTAATTGGTACACTTGACAATAAACAGACCTTTGAACCTTTGAACCTTTATATCTATGCCCTCCAGATTTTAGACTGCCTTCCATTGGAAAAAGAATGTGACCAAAGCCCCATCATATCCGGTTTCTCCTTTCAACAAAATGACAACTCTTTTCTATCTTCCATTTAGGCTTAACATAATTTCATCCTGATATTTTCAGCAGAGCTTCTGATAACTGCTTTAATTTCAAGCACCAGCACTAAATACAATGCACCTCAATCCTTCAGCAAGACTCCATCTGCATCATACTGCAAGAATATATTACATGAAAAGACCATGGTTTATACTGTAGTTACAAAATATTTTACATAAGCCGAGTGCAGATGCTTAATGGTGACAACATGAAGGTGAACTGGTTAAAGGCCATGAAAGGATTACATAGTTAGTGGAAATAAAGGACAAGCACCACAGATGGTGGATGAAAAAAATCAATACTATCCATTTTGCACCTTAACCCGAGACAAATCCAATCCCAAGCATAAAGCACTCACCGCACCACCATTTTTCCTGATCTTTAACCTCACGCTCCCCACCTAATCGCAGCCCCAAACTCTGTGGATAAGATAAATGAGGGAAAATAAAGGTAGGAATTTGCCTCAGAATTACGATGAGTTATTTCATAGTGAGGTAGTTCGATGCCCTGGAAAGGATTTGTTTTAAGTACGTAGATATTGAATAAAATCTTGATGGTGCAATGGGTTGAAAATATAAGAAATTTTAATCATGGGTAGAGGATGACCAGACCACAGATATTTTATCAGGGATGCGGAATTAGCCTTTGCATGTCATGCGACTCACTGATAATGAGATTAGCACAGAAATTAAGGTAGAGAAACAACAAGGAAATAATCATTACAGGGACACAAGATTGGTGACCGAAAAAGATAGAAGGTAATGATGTGAAGACAGATTTTAAGATGTGCACGTGCATGTGCAAATGATTGGAGTTGTAATTAAATGGAGCAAGCAGAGAGAAATTGAGAATATTGTAATAATACAAATAACAAGAACCTCCAGAAAGAAATATAGATAGGTGACAGAGAATGTAATTAAACCTATTAGGAATAATGTGAAGGCATTTAAATTATTTTAAATTGACTGAAACAAAGAGAAGCAGGAGCTAATATAAGGAAACATTAAGTAGCTAAGCAGTGAAATGAGACAATGATAAGAAATCACGTGTATATCTCATGAGTAAAAGAAAAATAATAAGATCAAAAAATAATAATATGTTACAATAATTGAAATTGTGAGATAAACTGAAAAAAAAGAATATTTTACTTATATAGAAACAGATGGAAAAGGAACAAAATAAAGTACTGTAAGAATAGACAATGAGTACTGCTACAGAAATAGTGAATTGATTATGAATTCAGAAATTGGATTGGATAGGATTCATTCTAGCACCCTTTAGGGAATTGAAAAGTGGTTGTTGACAACTGTATTCAGAAATGTATTAGATGTGGTTGAGGGAGAAAGATAGATCAGCCATGATTGAATGCCAGAGTGGACTTGATGGGTTGAATGGCCTAGTTCTGCTCCTACAGCCTATGGACTTATTAAGTGTGGTGCTGGAACAGTTGAGGATAAGACAACTGATGCAGCACACTACTTGAAAGAATATCTGAAATTGTGTATGAATAATTACAAGTTAGGCTTATGTTGGAACAAGAAATGTTCAAGATTTGAGTAAAAGAATAGGCTGTTCAATATTTATGGATCTATAAATTAATTGGTGGGAGTATAAATCTACAAAATAGAAGTAATATCGCACATATTTAATAAATGTTAATGATACCACATATTCATGCAGTTTCTTTATTTTAGAGGGACAAGCCACATCAACATGGCAATCCAATAACGGGTGCTAAATCTGTAAGGAAGCTGGAAAATCTGGTGAGAATCACCCCTCCCCTCATGAAATATCACACCAATGTATACATGTGGAAGGCAATGAAGCAGCAGACAATGGTAATCTTTTATGTTTGTTGGGGTGCGAAAGAAAGGGAGTAAAAGGATATTGCTGACACTGCGGTGGTAACTTCTTCAAAACTTCAATATTCTTGACATTCTCTGCCAAGATCTAATTTTGTTCAAGGATAAGAAAAATAACTTTCATTGTCTCATCAATTATGAAAGGCCCTGCAGTTAGATGAACTCCAAGCAAAGTTAACTATGAAACATAGAAATATAGAAACATAGAAAATAGGTGCAGGAGCAGGCCATTCGGCCCTTTAAGCCAGCACTGCCATTCATTGTGATCATGGCTGATCGTCCCCTAGCCCGTACTATCCCCTAGTGCTCTATCTAACTCTCTCTTAAATCCATCTAGTGACTTGGCCTCCACTGCCCTCTGTGGCAGGGAATTCCATAAGGTCATTTTCTGCGACGGTTTGGAGTTCTTGGAGATATGTTGCAGAAAGTGAAGAAGGTGTCGGCGAGGCGCTCCGCAGGTAGAAAGGAAAGTGACCAGGAGAGTGTTGTGGATGGAGGCCCGTCTGGTACACTTGGTCCGGTGCTGGCTACACAGCCAGTGGTTGCGGACCCACTGCCGGGGGGAAGTGAAGGCTTGCCAGTAGGGCGGAAGGCCACTGGCAAGTCTGTGAGGCCCGTAGATGAGTCGGGCCAGGAGGTTATACCCTCCATAGGAGAGTCTGTTTGCTCACGGCTCTCCCAGGTCGAGATTTTATTACAAAGAATGCTCGACAGGGACCAGCTCCGTGAGGAGGAGTGGTGCCCAAGCCAGGCTGATGGAGAGCTTGTGCTAGCAGCACTTGTTCCAGGGCTGCAGAACTATCCTGCCTGTGAGGAGGATGTTCCATCAGTGCAGTTTGCTGACACTGATTCTATGCTGGGGGAGAGCAGCAAAGAAGTTCGGTTGGAGGTAATTCCGAACATTGCTGGGAGCTTTTTGCTGAGCCTAGAGAGGCGATTGATGTAGAACTGGCTGAAGCCATTCAGTATATGCTCTCCCACCAGTTACAGGAGCTAGCTATGGGTGAAGCAGCAAAAAACTATCAAGCTCCTGTTAATTGTGATCTCCTGAATGTATCGGTGGTTAATCACCAAATTTGGTCACAGATGGGTATGCCTGCTAGGGCCCAGGAGATGAAGTTTCAAAAAGTGCTTAAACTGTTGTCAGCAGGTATTACAGCTGTGGTGAAAGTTATTGATCCAAGCAATATGGTTGAAGCACACCAGGACGGACTGGGATTCCTTTGTAATGCATTTTTTGAAATCAATAATATCAGGAGGGCCGCTATTAGGCCAGTGCTTAATCCGAATTTGACGAGTTTGTGTAAACCGACCAGGGTACCACCACAAAATCTGTTGTTTGGAGGTAACCTTGCAAAAAAGGGTCAAAGAATGTCATGACGATGTTAAAACTATGGCCCTCATTAAGCCGGCTGGTAAGCAAGGCAAAAGGTTTTATCCGTATTGGAAAGGAACTAATGTGGATGCAGGAGAAGGAACGAGCCGTTCAGGTTTTCAATTTCGGAACTGGCAGGCTGCCAGCATGAAGGGGAAGGTGACTTTCTCTACAAGAGGTCGAGGACAACAAGGTCCGCAAGGAAAGATGCAGGTAAGGAAAACATCGACAGACGATGAATTAACTGATGTTCCTGTTCAAATAGGGGGAAGGTTAAAATTGTTTCTCAAACAATGGCAGCAGTTGACATCAGATTTGTTCATACTTAGTAGTATTGAAGGGGTGAAAATTGAATTTTACTCTGAGGACAGTCAACATTTTCTTAGTCGTAAACTTATTTTTTCAGATGAGGAAAATGTGCTTATTCAAGCAGAGATTCAGTCGTTACATAAGAAAGGGGTAATTGAGCCTTCTGTCTATCAAAGTCGACAATTTGTGTCAAATATATTTCCCAGATCTAAAAAGACTGGGGGGTGTAGAATTATTCTGGATTTATCGAGTTTGAACAAGTTTGTTTGTTATAGGCATTTCAAAATGGAAACCTTTACCACGGCCAAACATCTAGTGTCCAAAGGGTGTTATATGGCAACTATTGATTTAAAGGATGCATATTACTCAGTGTCTATTCATGATGATGATAGAAGATATTTGAAATTTATTTGGATGACTCAGCTGTGGCAATTCAGGGCATTGCCGAATGGATTAACTTCGGCTCCTAGATTATTTACTAAATTGGTAAAACCTGTGTTAGCATTACTTAGAGCTCAGAGGCATGTGGTAATGGCCTACTTAGATGATATTCTGATTGTTGGAAAGACTCATGCTGAAACTCAATCATCAGTTTCAGTTGTTAAAATCACTTTTGAACAAATGGGATTTGTTGTTCTAAATTAAATCTAAATTATCACCAGTCCAAATTATTGATTATCTGGGATTTACCATTAATTCCAATCACATGTTGGTAACTTTGCCCAGGGATAAATTGAATCAGTTCATTGAGGACTGTGTTAATCTCGTTGGAGAACAACGGCCTTCGATTAGACAAGTAGCCAGTTTAATTGGGAAGTTTGTTGCAGCATTTCCAGCTGTGCAGTATGGTCCTCTGCATTATCAACGATCAAAGGAACAGGCACTGAGAATACAAAGGGGCCATTTTGATAGGCCTATGCAGTTGTCAGCTGGGGCGATTGCTGACATACAATGGTGGATAGTACATGTTTCAAAAAGTTTTGGGAAGGTTTTGGTGGAACCACCGTCACTGATATTACAGACTGATGTAAGTGCACTGGGTTGGGGTGCAACAGATATGTCTTCTAGTTGTGGAGGCAGATGGAATGTGGATAAGACATCGCTTCTTCAATTAAGAGGGATTAATTATTTAGAGTTGTTGGGCACCTGGTATGGGCTCAAAGCTTATTGTTCTACAAGGAGGGACTTGCATGTGCAGGTTCAGATTGACAACACCACAGCAGTGGCATATGTAAACCACATGGGTGGAGTTAAGTCACAGTCTTGTGATAGACTGGCTAACCAGATTTGGAGCTGGTGTATTGACCAAAATATCTGGCTTTCAGTGCTTTATTTGCCAGGAAGATTCAACACCGTAGCTGACACTAGGTCACGTCAGTTTAATGACAACATTGAATGGATGTTAAATCAGGATGTATTTAACCAAATGATTGTTCAGTATGGATTGCCAGATATTGACTTGTTTGCATCTCGATTAAATCATCAGTTACCTGGATATGTTTCATGGGAACCAGATCCTGGGGCAGTAGCAGTGGATGCGTTTTCGCTGCATTGGGGAGGAATGTTTGTGTATGTATTTCCTCCATTCTGTCTCATCAGCAGATGTTTGCAAAAGATCAAGGAGGACTCCACTTCAGGGGTATTGGTAGTGCCAGATTGGCCTACACAAGCATGGTTTCCCGTTGTATTAAAAATGGCTAGGGAGCCTTACATGATTATTCCCAAGAATAAACATCTACTGGTAAATCCAGTCACTGGGGATCAACATCCTTTACATAGAAACATAGAAATTAGGTGCAGGAGTAGGCCATTCAGCCCTTCGAGCCTGCACCGCCATTCAATATGATCATGGCTGATCATCCAACTCAGTATCCCGTACCTGCCTTCTCTCCATACCCTCTGATCCCCTTAGCCACAAGGGCCACATCCAACTCACTCTTAAACATAGCCAATGAACTGGCCTCAACTACCCTCTGTGGCAGAGAGTTCCAGAGACTCACCACTCTCTGTGTGAAAAAACATGATCGTATTGATCTGTTAATTTGCAGATTTTAAGGAGGCCATATCTGGGGAGAGGACTGTCTCATCGGACTGTGGATGTTCTCACGTCGGCCTGCAGGGATAGTACACAGCAGCAATATATCACCTATATAAGGAAGTGGGAGCAATTCTGCCTACAGCAGAATATTGTATATCACACTGCAGGGATCACGGTCGTATTGGAGTTTTTGTCAACTCTTTATTTCAACCAAAAATTAAGTTACAGTGCGATCAATTCAGCCAGAAGTGCTCTGTCTTCTTATTTACCTATGAATGCAGAATTAAATACAGTAGGGACACATCCGTTAGTTTCACGATTCATGAAGGGAGTTTTCAATTCTAATCCTCCTAAACCCAGGTATGCCGGTATTTGGAATGTGAGTGAGGTTCTTATGGTTCTTCGCCAGTGGGCTCCGGTTACAAGCCTATCTATAGCCAAATTAACTATTAAGGTGGTCATGCTTATGGCGTTGGTTTCAGCTCAACGTGTACAAACGTTGCAAAAGCTACAGCTAGATAGAATGCATGTGTCGGCAGATGCCATTATATTTTATGTCTATGATTTGCTTAAACATAATAGAAGAGGCATGACAGGATGTAAGATTGTGTTTTCAGCATACCCCGCAGATGATCGCTTCTGTGTAGTTTCACATTTATCTTGTTACATTGAGATTACTAAACCTCTGAGAGGAACAGAGTCGGCTTTGTTTATTAGTCACAAAAAACCACACAGTAAGGTGTCGGTGCAAACAATTTCAAGGTGGCTAAAGCAGGTCCTGGCAAGTGCTGGAATTGATACTGATAAATTCAAATCTCATTCCACCAGGGCGGCATCAACTTCCGCGGCAAGGGCGATGGACGTGCCAATAGACCATATCCTCGCGGCCGCAGGATGGTCCAGTGAGCTAACTTTTCAGAGGTTTTATCACAAGCTGATTTCAAGGCTCGGGGTGTTTGCTGATTCTGTTTTGAGTACTGTTACACTTTCCCCCTGAGTTAGAGGGGTTTGTTATGATTTGTTTGTAAATAAACTGTTATTCATTTAACAAATGTTGTTACTGATGCATGATTGATTGTTAACGACTTTTGAGTCAATCCAGGCAGTGTGAACGTCGGATTTGGGTCTGTGGCGTGAATTCACAGTGCTTTGAAGTCTTCACGTAGTCACTCACGTGACTCCAAAGTAAAATAGTAAGATTAAATGAGAACTTACCAGTTTGAAGTTTGATCTTTATTTTATGAGGAGTCGAGTTGAGGGACTACGTGCCCTCCGCTCCCACCCTCATAGATCTCATCTGGTAGTTCTAGTTTTATCATCTTACCATTATACTTCAGTCATTGTTAGCTGTGAATTCATTCCGCTGCTTTGAAGATTGACGCACCAACGGCTGTACGGGCTTCTATTCACGTAGTCCCTCAACTCGACTCCTCATAAAATAAAGATCAAACTTCAAACTGGTAAGTTCTCATTTAATCTTACTATTAATGCATTTAGAGTGTACTGTCTGGAATGAGCTGCCAGAGGAAATTATAGAAGTGAATACAATTTTGACTTTTAAAAGACGATTGGCAAGATATGTGGATAGGAAGAGTTTTAGAGGGTTACTAGACTAAGTCACATGGGCCTGGTCCCACAATGCATCCCGTTCCCCAATGAAATATTCCACCACTCACCCGTTCCCCCTATGCAACCCGTCCCCCCAACACAATATTGCACCACTCACGCTTAGCCCCCAACTATTGCAGGCATGGCTCATTTCCCCTCATCCCCCAGCACTCCCTCCCCCTCATCTTCATCCCCCCTCTTCTTTCCCCTCTCCTCCTCCCCAAATCCCTCCCTCACTTCTCCCCCCCTCTACTTTCCCCTACCCTCAATCACTCCCTCCCTCCATCCATAAAAAGCAGCATCTGCAGTTCCTTCCTCCACAGGTCATTCATTGTTGTGGTTTCGCTCCCGATGACTTGATGATTGGACCAGTTTGCATCATGTGTGTGCGTGAGTTACTCAAACTCTGCGCAATCTGCTCCGCCACCCTGCAACCCAACTCTCCCTCCCTCCCTCTGCCACTGCGGCTCAGCCCCACTTGGCCCATCCCCATCCTGCCCGTCCACCCTGACTGCCCGCCCGCTGCTGCCCGCCCTGCCCACCCACGTACCTGCCTGCTCGCTGCTGCCGCCGGGCAAGATTGCAAGAAATCCAACATAGCAATTTCCATTGATGTTAGTATCAATATGCATTAACGTAACAAAAAAACATGATTAAAGATTTGCTTTGACTTCCCTTGATTCATTTTAAGTTCTGTTCTATATTGACTTATTTGTCAATGATCTTGTACATGAATGAATGAATACGTTTATTGGCCAAGAATTCACATAGAAGGAATTTGCCTTGCCTTACATTTGCACCTTATAAATGAGGGATTAACAATTTAAATATTATTTTGATCTTATCAGTATAAGGGTATAGTTCACTCAAATCATTTTAAGCAAAGAGATGTGTTATGAAAATAGATATATTGCATTCATTTATAAATGCTTGTCAATGCAAGGTAATTAGATTCTACAGTAAAGTTTTATCACCAACTGACATTATTGTAGTTCCGTAAATTTAGTCAGAATCTATTTAAAAATTGATGAAAAAAATGATTTCAACGTAAAATTATTAAATGGAAAATTAGCCAAATTCAATTGAATAAATGGGAACCTTGTCCAAACTGGTAATAGAGAATTAAGGAAGGTAATTAACTAATTTCAATAATGCCTTAAAATCATCTATACATGACTTGCATGCAGTTGCCTTCAAAAATGTTGTGACTTCAAAGAAAGAATCACAAACATTTCCTGGATTGGTTCCATTGCTATGATGCAACCTTTAAAAAGACAGTTCCGTTTGCGCTCTGAGGCAGATCTCAAAGTTAGGCGCATATATATTTACCAATGTAATTGGGATGGCATGGATCTCACCGGTAACTATCAAATATCTCCCATCCTTATCTGTTAAGGTATTTTTCTGTTTAAATGGTGTACCTTTGCGAATAATGATGGACGTGCCTCTGTATTTTGACGTGTATGACGATTGAAAAGTTTGACCTATCCAGTTGGCCCTCAAACTGACTTGATCTTGAACTTTAAGATGCGTTTCTTGGAGAAAGATAACATCTGAGTTGAATGCTTTCAGCTGTGCTAAAACCTTACCCCTTTTAATGCGTTTGTTAGCCTCCCTAATATTCCAACTGCAAAATGAGATTCCTCCCAGTTTATTCTGTTTAATGTCTTTATGATATAACCTTGCATCTTGGCTAGGTTTAGTACCTGTTTATCTTGCGGTGCATCCGTATATCAGGTCTTTAAGTAGTGGGGGAACATTCAACCTACCAAGTTCAATTTGTGGATTCCTTTTGCGATTCTCCTTGAATAAAAAACACACACATGTGATTAATTGTGATAATTAAAAAAAATTAGTAAAAGTGAAAATACAGTGACCGAGCTTGGCGGCACTGTTATAAGTAGCCCACCTGTTGGTGGGAGAAAACATTATGTTGACTTCCGTTGTCGTTGTTAGCAAACAACTAGCTCCGCTCCCTCAGTTAGTCATATCATATCCATACAAGAGCGGTGCCGGTTCAAAATCAACTATATAGTTCCCAGATGCAGTATATATATATCCATTGCATATGTATTCCCAGATATATCTAACTGTTTTATCTGCAAAGTATTAAGCATCAGGTTTTACCTCAATAATAATCAGCTATTGGTTGAAGGGGTTACCGAGGGCAGACTTCTGGTTCTGAGCCAGGACCCCGTCTTTCCCCCTCACACCCCGGTTATAAATCTGCTTAAAACTTATTAAGTTATTAAGCTATACATGTTATTTTGTAAATCAACCCCTTACTACCATTCTGGTTAATATTCATTACAATTGTGTTTTATGTTTTAAGTGTTAAAGGTGTTAATTCTATAACACTCGGTGTTCATTTAAACTCTTAAACCACGATAATTGCTCTGTTCATATTCTGTTGTAAAGCTCTGCATTCAGTGTTTATCTTTTTCCGCTTCACTTGGAACCCGATATGTCCTTGAGTTAACATTCCTCGATAAGCCGTCGAGTCAAAACACAAGGAGAGTTCCATCTTCTGGTAAGCACATTTCATGGTGAAATAATAAAGAGAAAGAATATCCATATAGTTCAGCTTTTCAAGTTACTGATTCTCTTCCACAATGGTTAAGGCATATTTATATGCGTTCTCCGGATTTGTAAACGATTTTTGCTGTCCCTTGTAAGAAATGCGCAATTTTGCGGGGTAGTAGACTCCATATCTGACTCCATTCACGCCTTGGAGAGCTAGATTTACCTTAGAGAACTGATTTCGTTTCTGCACAATTTCATAGGGATAATCCCTGAATATTTTGAAAGATGTCAGCCCGTGTTTCAGTGGCACTCCATATTTAATATTACTCATAACCTCTGAGGCAGATCTGAGTGTGTGTGTGTATACATGTGTGCATGTGCGTTACAGTTTACATGCATGTCTGGATTGTGTGTGTTAGTGGTCTGGGGATGGACCACATAATTGAGAGGACTGGAATTTGGTTAATTCACTTCGAAATTTCTTAATTGCAAATGTTAACAAACTTTCTTATCGAGTTTGTGTGGAATTACATCCATTAAAACATGACTTATTCCCAAGGCATAGTGCATCAAGTTACATGCAAGAGATCACAAAGATGGACTGACTCAGATTACAATGTATTTTTTGAGGAGACAGGAAGTGGGAGACACAGATTCCTGGATACGGCAATTTTCATGGTGACTAAAACATGTAACACAATCAGATCAGTAATCTTTCATCATAATTCTGGTACCATTTGCCTGAGTTTTGCAAAGCCTTCTTTAAAAATGAAGTTCATATTTAGACATTTGTTTCATCCAATCAATGGAATGACAATGTAATTTCTGATAACGTCAATCTAATCCTTGAATTATTTGTATAAATAATATTTAAACAGTCTTATGTTCAGAAATAGTAATACAAGTAATGGTTTATGACTAATAAATGTGAACAATCAACTGATATTAATATAAATGTTACTTAACACTTGGGTAAACTTGAACTATATTCTGTAGCACAGGAATGTACAGTATAAACAAGTCAGAGTTTTGAGGCCTGTACTGGTTAGGCTACCATCTAATTCTGAAACAATGATTTACAGATTCATAGCATGAAATTAAGCCATTTCATCCACTAAGTGTATAATAAGCTCAAAGAGCAATGCTCCTTTCCCAATATCCCCTCAAAGCAGTAATCATCCAAATCCCTATTTTAAACGTACAATTAAATCTGACTGCACTCGGAGTCATGGCATCGTATTCCACTATTTAACCATTGGCTGTGGTAATTCCGGTATTTATATCCCTTAGTCCGTTCAGTGAAGACACCGACTAGAATATTTAAATCATCCTTTATTTCACCATGGTAACTAGGTTTCTCTGTACGGCCCTGGGAAGCTCTCCAGTGGATCACGGAGAAACACACGTGCTCAAACAAAGGAATTAGCATATATATATGGTTGATACAGTGGGAGGTAACTTACAAAGGATGGTGATTCTGGACCAATAACTACAGTATCACATGGTTATATAGGTGGGCACAATCTTTCCACACAATTACAATCACACACAGCATAATACTTCTTAGCCAATTACAATAGCATTAAACAATCACATGTTTTCCAGGAAAAACAATGTCACAGCAAGGATAATGAAACTTAACCAAATTATGTCAAAATAAAGAAATTGAAACTTTGCTCAGAATACTTGAATCAACTTAACTCAGAATACTTAAACCTTAGTCCTAAAGTATCCCCGATTCTACATATTCTCAGCTGCGCCAGAACATTCATTCACATTTCACTTTTGGTTACTTTGACAATGGACTGTTGCAGTTCCATTGTTCATTCATTGTGTAGTATTTGTTTTCTGCTACTTAACCCGTCTTTCAACAGGAACAGTTTATTCTTATTTACTCTCTCTGCACCATCATTAAAGTGTACGGCCATTGTCTGGAACAAAATAATGATTCTCCTCAAACTGGCTATTTTCAAATGGGACAATATGGTTATTAGATAATAGCGATATTTTCTGCGCTTAAATATTGTAGGTTTTAGGTTTAGGTTCATTATTGTCACAGGAAATGAGGTAGAGTGAAAACCTTTGTTTTGCATGCTATCCGATCAGATCAGATGATATTATAAATCAAATCAAATTACAGATAGGGGAAGATACAAAGTGCAGAATATATTTCTCAGCATGGAAGCGCATCAGTTTCATGGACAAGGTTACCATTGTCCCCAATGGGGTAGAGGTGAATTGGATGGTACGCTAGCTTATGGAAAGACCTTCAGAAGCTTGATAATTATGGGAAAGCTAATTGAATTTAATTAATACTAGCTCTTCGGTATCAACATTTTTGTTCCTATTGTTCTATTATTTTTTCCGGACATTTAACAACGTTTTTTAAAAATGTTTTAAGCACTACGTTAACAGCATTTGGGTGTTTCCATAAATTACAGCACACAGTGAAACTGAAGGTCTCCAAACTTCCAGGTTATTTTCCTGTTTTTTATGTAATATTCCCATTGTTGTATATTCTGTAATTTATGTAGTATAGATCATGGTGTAGAGCCAAAATAATGAGATGAAGCAAAAATAAATACATCTGTTTTTACAAAACAAGATATCAGATAGGTCCCTGTGTTTTCTTGCCTTTTTTGTGAAATTTTCAAGCAGGATTTCATCAAATCCTTAGGCTAATTTATACCAGAAAGATTAAATTAATTTTGCAATTAAATAACTCTATATAAGCCAAATTCTGATTATGCTTATGATTTTTATCATTTATCACCTAATTAGATGGTTTTCTGATGTCCCAAGTTTTTGCAGCAGAACACGAGTAGCGGTGCCCCTTTGGTCACGTGTGAAACGTATCATGTGTGAACCATTTTTATATTTATTGTTTCTTTTTTATGTTTTATCTTTTGTGTTTAAGCTTTCCATTGAAATATTTAATAATGAATATAACTTTACATCATGCAATGTAAATCTAGTCTGCTCACCTATTTTAGCGATGTAGCGATTCTGTAGTCCCTCCCGTTGTCAATATAGCACTTTAGCTGGATTTTTTTGCACTTGAAAGTATTAAATTTTGGTTAAATTTAGGTAGATTTTGATTACAAATTAGCTCAAAGGGATCATAGGTAGGCCCATTTTTAATCCTGCGGTATTTCATTATGATTTAATAACTTTCAAATTTGGCCACCCATGTTGCAGGTTGATATCCTTATTGTCGGAAACACCCATATCTATTCATCAAGGCACTGTAACAAGAAATTAAGGTTCATTGCTGATTTACTTTTCATAAACCAGGAGTCCTGAGAACATCAATTAATTTTTCCCTAGTTTACTTAGCTGGTTCATGCTGGTGTCACAAGTTAAATTAATTTTGCAAACCAGCACTACAGCCTCCTGCTAAGACAACAATTAGGGTATCTGTTTTCATTCAAGCCTCCGTGTCTAACTGCTCATTTGACTAAAAGTTGTCCATTTACTTTCTACAGGGGCAGACATGGGCTAGCTACCCATGTCAGCAGGATCCAATACGATTCAGTATTTTGGAGACACCCGCATATGGCTACAAAAATAATTAAAGAAAGAATACCCCTAGAGTCTGCGAGAGCGGGGACGGAAGATGACTCATTGACGGATAATACGGCTATAGACCTAGGAACGGAAAAGACCATGAGCACTACATGCACTCAACAAGAACCATGCGCACAATCATCATCCGAGAAGAGGCTTCAGGTCTGCTCCTGCGGCTGGATGAAAATAACATCTTCAAAGGGCTTGAAAATACATCAAGGAAAAAAAGTGTGGTTGAGAGAGGGAAAACAGGGACCTTGCATTGATAAGTACTTCCTGAGAAGTCAATCAAGTCAGTCGAATCAAGTCCACAGGCAGAGGAAGATATGGAGCCCATCCAGCGAAGAAAACCAGCAATGGAGAAAAAGATCAGCGGAAGAAAACCTCGCGTGAAATGGCCTGGAGCCTCGGAGAAGAAAGAATGGGAGACCATAAATGCAGACCTGACCAGTATCAGTAAGGGGTACAGTTGAAAGAAAGCTTGATAAGATGGAGGACATCATCTATGGCTATGGAGCAGAACAATATGGAATAAGGGAGATAAAGGAAAAGGCACCAGTTTGGGAAAAACAAGTCCAGACGGCAAAAGGAGATGGAATGCCTAATCCGGGAGAGAAGGCAGCTCAAGAAGCAGTGGAGGAAGGCATCTGATAGTGAGAAGGAGGGCATCAACATTCTCCAGGGAAACATCAAAAACCATTTAGCAACCCTGAGGCGAGCAGAGTACCTGCGGAAATCAAGAAAAAAGAAAGAACGAATGAGATCACGCTGTTTCAAGGACCCCTATATGTTCGTAAAATCACTTTTCATCAAAGAAAATGGAGGAAACCAGAAAACATAAAGGCAGGAACTGGACGAGCATCTGGAAAGAATGCATGCGGATGACAAGAGACACCAGAAGACAGCTATTCCATCGGACATTCCACCAATTGAACAACCAGAGCACAAGATGGACATTAGTCCTCCAAAGTGGAGGTAGGTGGAACGGACAGTAAAGCGGGCAAGAGCATCTTCAGCCCCAGGGCCAAATGGGGTTACGTATCGACTCTACAAGTGTGTTCCTGATGTTCTTCGCTTCCTGTGGAGGCTAATGAGAGTGGCTTGGGGGAAGATAGTCATACCCAAAGCATGGCGCAGGGCAGGAGGAATCCTGATTCCGAAAGAGAAGGAATCTACAGATATCAGCCAATTCCACCCGATCAGTCTCCTCAATGTAGAGGGTAATATTTTCTTCAGCATTATAGCTCAGAGGATGACCAGCTATTTAGAGAGAAACAACCTTGTGGATACAACAGTCCAAAAAGCAGGCATCCCAGGGATCTCTGGATGTCTCGAACATACCAGCATGATTAGGCACCAAATCCAGACTGCAAGATAAGAAAAGAGAGATCTGCATGACATTTTCCTTGACCCTTGCCAACACGTTCGGAACTGTCCCTCACAGTTTCCTCTGGGCATCCTTTGACTTCTTCAGGATACCAGAGACTATCGCAAGCCTTGTCAAGGCTTATTTTCAAGATCTGCAGCTCTGTTTCACCACGCTTGACTTCACTACAACATGGCACTGCATGGAGATTGGCATTATGGCGGGGTGTACCATCTCCGCATTGATTTTTACAATGGCTATGGAAGCCATCATAAGGGCCTCCAAGTGGGTAGTGGGTGGCGAGCGGCTGAAGTCTGGAGTCCGTCTACCACCCATCAGGGCCTACATGGATGACATGACAATCATAACACCAACAACACCTTGCACCAGGCGCCTTTTAGGAAAGCTTCAAGAGAACATCACTGGGGTCAGAATGAAATTCAAGCCATCCAAATCAAGAAGTATTTCTATAATCAAAGGCAAACTGACAGATCAAAGGTTCTTCATTGATCAAGAACCTATCCCAACTATGTCAGAGAAGCCAATCAAAAGTCTGGGAAGATGGTATAACTCCAAACTGAAAGACACTGATCAGGCTAACGAGTTTAGGCAAGAAGTCATCAAAGGTCTGGTGAACATCGACCGATCCATGCTCCCTGGAAAGCTGAAAATCTGGTGCCTGCAGTTTGGGTTACTACCTCGCCTTAAGTGGTCCCTAACCATGTATGACATCACCCTCACAAGAGTCGAGAAGATAGAAAGAACAATCAGCTCTTTCGTGAGAAAGTGGTTAGGTGTTCCTCGGTGCCTGAGCAGCGTAGGCCTGTACGGTCAGGGGGTACTCCAGCTGCCTCTCTCTGGTCTCACAGAGGAGTTCAAGTGCACTAAAGTCAGACTAGAGATGACCCTGGCAGAATCAAGGGGCACTGTCATCCGAGCTGCTGCTCCAACCCTGGCAACGGGAAAGAAGTCGGCGGCTAAGAATGCGACACAGCAGGCAAAATCTGCTCTCCAGCAAGGCGACATAGTAGGGCAAATCCAACATGGAAGAAGTGGCTTGGGGCTTGGTGGAAAGCGACCTTGCTGGAACAAGGCATCATCACTGGAGCATCGGAAGTTGGTTGTGGCCGAAGTCCGCTGACAGGAGGAGTTGAGTAGGTGTGCCAAGGCTGTGTCGCAAGCTAAACAGGGCCAGTGGATGAGATGGGAGAGTGTGGAAAAGAGGAAAATCAGCTGGAAGGACATGTGGGAGATGGAGGCGAGCAGGAGTTTCCTCATTCGGGCAACTTATGATGTCCTTCCTAGCCCAAAAAATCTCAACCAATGGCTGGGCGAAGATCCATCATGCCCCCATCTACAACAGCCACATTAGGCACATCCTCACTGGGTGTAAAGTAAGCCTCTCCCAAGGAGGGTACACCCAGCCCGGGATTGGCAGATGCTGGTGGATGTGGACCAATGCCTTACAGTTCCATCAGAGATAGCCATCACCAACTTGAGGCCTGATCTTGTGCTCTGGTCGAACTCTCAGCGCATGGTGTATTTTGTGGAGCTCACAGTCCCTTGGGAGGATGCTGTGCAGGAAGACTTCGAAAGAAAGAAACTGCGATATACAGAGCTTGCAGCGGAGGCAGAACAGTGGGGCTGGAGAGCTAAGATCTGCCCGGTAGAAGTTGGATGTTGAGGATTCATGGCAACATCTACCTTAAGACTGATGAAGGACCTGGGGATCAGCGGACAAGCCCTATGCAAGGCCATCAAAGAAACATCACGGGTAGCAGAGCGGAGTAGCCAGTGGCTCTGGCTGAAGAGGAAAGACCCCATTTGGTCTCCCAAATAACCGACTAGACAGATGCAGATGGGGATGGTTCTGGGATGCCAGAATGCACCACTGAGCCTACTGGAGACGTGGTGGGTGCAATCAGCGAAATGTCGATGAAAGTAGGTGCCCACTTGATAACCCCAATGATGTGTCTGCCTAGCCTTTCTCAACATCGGAGGAGCATAGATGAGTGCAAAGGCTTCCATCACCATCGGGAATAAATTGATATTTGGCACTTTGGACTTTTAACATCTTGTCCTGTGTATTTGCAAACTACTCTCATCATTCTTATTTTCCACCATCATTCAATTGTTTTCCTCTTTGTCCTCAGTTTTGGTTTGTTTGATTTCCTATTTGGAATCCACATTTGACCTATAATCAAACACCAAACCTCCAATACATAGAAAATAGAAACATAGAAAATAGGTGCAGAAGGAGGCCATTTGGCCCTTCATTCATTGTGATCATGGCTGATCGTCCCAAATCAATAACCCGTGCCCGCCTTCTCCCCAAATCCCTTGACTTCACTAGCCCCTAGAGCTCTATCTAACTCTCTCTTAAATCCATCTAGTGATTTGGCCTCCACTGCCCTCTGTGGCAGGGAATTCCACAAATTCACAACTCTCTGGGTGAAATTTATTTTTCTCACCTCAGTCTTAAATTGCCTCCCCTTTAGTCTAAGACTGTGGCCCCTGGTTCTGGACTCGCCCAACATTGGGAACATTTTTCCTGCATCTAGCTTGTCCAGTCCTTTTATAATTGTATATGTTTCTATAAGATTTCCTCTCATCCTTCTGTTAATACAAGCCTAGTCTTTTCAATCTTTCCTCATATGACAGTCCCGCCATCCCAGGGATCAATCTCAATACCAGGTATGAAAATCATCTCCACAACAGGTTGCCAGTCGAGAATACCAATTTTATAATGAAAATTATAGACCAACCCTCCCCAACGTTTCTTGTTACTAACTAATCTTCTCTCCTTTTATATTCTGCTGAAGTGTTTTCAACTCAAAACATTAATTTTACTTCGGAGTCATGCGAGTGACTACGCTAAGAAGGCCGTCAGTCCGCTTGCGCGTCATTACGTCTGAAGCATGCGCCAACGACTGACTGGCAGGCGCGTCGCGTCCTTCCAGCAGTAAGTTTAAAAACTTCAGGTAAGTGTTTTAAAAACTGCTCCGAGGTCATATTGAAGGGTTCTTGAATTCTTGTGTTCCAGCAAGTTAGAACCATAACCATGTCGAAGGTGAAGAGACGGTCTGCGGGGAAGCTGGCTACTGAAGACCGCAGAGGTGGGGTTGGCGGGCGATTGTCTGAATCGCCTTCCATGTCACTGCCGGTGGAGCCAGCGACAGCAGACTTGGTGCCTGAGGAAAGCACCGTGGCAGTCCCGCCGGGGCGCAAGGCCACTCACAAGTCTGCGAGCCCGGAGACAGATGAGTCGGGCCCGGAGGGATCCCCTCCATCACTGGGAAGCAACTACGGACGACTTTCCCAGATGCAGCACCTATTGGAGAGGTCGCTCCAGAGGAGGGAACAATATCAGCACGGGTCTCCACAGGAGCCCGCGCCAGCAGCACCGTTCACAGGGCTGCGAAGTGTCTCCCTCTCTGGAGAGGGGAGTACACGGAGTCAGTATATCCCTGACTCAGAGTATGGAGGCACAGCAGGTGAGCACTCCCAGGGGCATGGGGCTGAAGTGCCATTTTTGGCATCCAAATTTGCCATACCCACACCATCAGCAGCACCCCTGGATGAAGACCTGGCCACCACAATTAACTATTCAGCATCACACCAGCTCAAAGACCTGGCAATAGAGGAGACCTCAAACAGGTACCATACTCCTGCCAACTGTGCCTCCCTTAATGTGCCGGCCGTCAACCACTCCATCTGGGGTCATATTGGAGCGGGTGTAAGAGCCCAGGAAATCAAGCTCCAAAAATGTTTTAAATTACTGGCCTCTGGCATAACGGCCTTTGCAAGATCTGTAGATGGGGGGCTGCTGACGGAAACACAGCAGGACGCAGTGGCGCTTATGTGTAATGCCCACTTTGAGATTAATTGCCTGCGTAAAAACGCAATACGGCCAGCACTAAACCCTAAATGTGCTGACCTGTGTAAGGCCAGCAACGTCCAGCCGGCCAATTATCTATTTGGGGCAGACCTGCCGAGGCAGGTCCGAGAGCTGGATGATGAGGCCAAGACCATCTGCCTCATGAGCAGAGCCCAAACAACACCATGGGGCACATCATAACAGGCACACCCTTATGCCCCCTTCAGCACCAGGCGAAACTAGCCTAGGGGCTCCGGAATCGGAGGAAGACTCGAGCTGGAGGCACCAAGGTCTTTTTTAGGGGTAGGCCCCAGCCGGCCGACGGCTTGGATGTGGGGAGGGCACCCGCCATCAGCCCCTCTTCCCAAGCCTCAAGGACGGAAACCAGCACCGTCCCGCCAGTAATGTGAAAGGTAGGAGAATCTAGTTCCTTGTGGAACACCTTACACATGACTCACTCACAAGTTGGGGGGATATTGCGACATTTGTTGAAAGAATGGAGTTGGATCACAGCAAACCCGCTCATACTGCACAGTATACAAGGTTTCAAAATTGAGTTCCTTCTTGACTCATTTTCACCCACACAACATTTACCAAACCGCACATATGTGTTTTCACAACAGGAAAGATTCGATGTACAAGCTGAAATCCAGGCTTTATATAAAAAAAAGAGGTGATTCAGAGGTCGCATCAGGAACCTCACCAATTTGTATCCAACATATTCAACAAGCAGAAAAGGGATGGAGGATGTCGTATCATCCTAGACTTGTCGGAACTCAATACCTTTGTGCAGTATAAACATTTCAAAATGGATAACTTTGGCACTGCCATCCAACTGGCGTCTAAAGGGTGCTGTATGGCATGCATTGATCTAAAAGATGCATACTACTCAGTATCCATTCACAGAGAACACAGGAGATATTTGAAATTTAACTGGATGGGACAATTGTGGCAATTTAAAGCATTGCCTAATGGGCTGACTTCAGCTCCCAGTATTTACAAAATTACTAAAACCAGTTCTGGGGCAACTACAAGCTCAGAATCACATAGTCATGGCATAGTTGGATGACATTTTAATAGTTGGGGACACCAAGGTATCAGCTGAATTATCTGTTTCAGCCACAAAACTCATGTTTGAGAGATTGGGAATTCTAATCCACCCAGTTAAGTCACAATTGACTCCTCACAGGGTAATTGATTAGCTGGGGTTCACAATTAACTCAATTCACATGTCAGTGACACTGCCAAGGGGCAAGCAATTAGAGTTAATGGAAGCCTGCAACAAGCTAATTGTTAAACAGCAGCCAACAATCTAGCAGCAAATGTAATTGGCAAGCTTGTGGCTGCCTTTCCAGCTGTGCGCTTCAGACCTTTGCACTATCAAAATTTACAACGTGCAAAGGAACCGGCACTCAAATCCCATGCAGACCAATTTGGTAGACCCATGCAATTGCCAGCAGAGGCCATTGCTGAATTACAATGGTGGGTAATGAATATACATCACAGCGCTAAGAAAATTTTAATTGATACACCATTGGTAATCTTACAAACCGATGCAAGCAGCCTGTGCTGGGGAGCAACAGATACCATCTCTAGCTGCGGAGGTAGATGGAATGTGCAGGAGTCCTTAATTCTTCACAACATAGTATTAACTACTTAGAGTTGTTGGGAGCACTATGGGCAAAAGGCTTATTGCAGCAATATGCATCATGTCCATGTTCAACTACAGTTTGACAATACCACGGCGGTGGCGTATATCAATCACATGGGTGGAATTAAGTCTGTATCTTGTGATAAATTGGCAAACCTTCTTTGGCACAGGTGTATTGCAAGGAACATTTGGGTCTCAGCAATCTACCTACCAGGTAGATACAACATGGTGGCGGACACAAGATTGCGGAAATTCAATGATAACACAGAATGGATGTTGAATCATGAAGTGTTCCACGACATTGTCGACCGGTATGGCATGCCGGATATTGACTTGTTTGCATCCAGATTGAATCACCAGTTACCCAAATATGTGTCATGGGAGCCAGACCCAGGGGCAGTGGCAGTTGATGCATAGTCACTCACGTGACTCCGAAGTAAAATAGTAAGATTAAATGAGAACTTACCAGTTTGAAGTTTGATCTTGATTTTATGAGTTACGATGAGCGATTACGTGCCCACCGCTCGCAACCCTCATATTATCAGGTCATCTGGTAGTTCTAGTTCTCCAAATCTTACTATTTTCAGGCTAACGTCTCTTATCTGTGATTTCACACTGCTGTTTTGAAGATTGACGCGTAAGTGGACTGGCGGCCTTCTTCATGTAATCGCTCATCGTAACTCCTCATAAAATCAAGATCAAACTTGAAACTGGTAAGTTCTCGTTTAATCTTACTATCTGTTTGTCTATCTCTGGATGGTATCTGACCTGCTGAATAATTCTGGTATATTTCTGTCAATGTTATATCTGGGTTCACAGTTGACAAATTACTATCTTGTCTTAACAATGTTTATCAAATACTTTTCTACAAGTAAGAATGAGTAAAAATATACATATTCTCCCATTCCTTGCATTTTCTCTGTTGTTAGTTACATGGAAAATAGGAGACTTTTATTTGTCCATATGGGAGGACATTCCCCCCCCCCCCCCCCACATCATAGAACGTGAGCCTATCGGTTTAACTTTCCTCCTATAAAATATCCCTTAAACCTACCTCATTGACCAAGCTTTCTAACACATTTCTTAATATATATCAATGCAAGTTGTGGCCATTGCATTCTTATTTACAGAAGAGCACCCAAAAGTTCTCATTGTTACACTGATTGTTATGTTGGGTAATTCATCCTTGTATGCCTTGTATACAGTACAAGGAGACAAGTAAATATCATCATAACAAACATATTTATAAGTAGCATACAAGAGTTGTTGGTATAAAACAAGTAGCATTTCAGAGTTCTGGTTGCCCAAAGCAAAAACAAAGTAGAATTTGGATTGCTAAGCACTATAATTTAGTCCACATTCAAATGAATGGAAAATAAAACATTTATTGAAAATTGGAGACTTATTGTGTGAATGAGGACATCTGCAATTTTCATTCTGAACTTCATCATGCATCCATCATTCAGGTTGCTAGTCCAGAACCATGACCATTAAGGTGGACAAACAGATCCAACTTTAAGGCAGGCCATGTGCATGGAAAACTGCCGCACCTTCACATTCTACATCATTAATAAGGAATAGAAAGCCATAGTCAGAGAGTATATAGTGAAAATAGGAAGGATTGTTAAAAGAAAGTACAAGCCTTAAAATGACTTATTTTGAATGTATTGCTCTCTCTCTCTCTCTCTCTCTCTCTCTCTCTCTCTCTCTCTCTCTCTCTCGTGTGGTTGTATAAACTAGAATTGCTCTCTATTGGAACAGCAGCTGCAAAATTACATAGTAGACATCCACTTGACACAAGTGGTCCTGGAAACTAACTATGATACTTGTGCCGATAATGATTGATTTCTCAATGGATTCCAATCACCTCCTTGAGAGATGTACATAAACTCCAAGTCATGGCATACTGAATAGATTAACGGAGACCTATACACTCTGGAGAATTGTGAAATATAACAGGTGGCAGAGAAAAGTCATTTATTGAATGGTTTATGCATGAGAACCACAAAACAAAGGCATTCGTTACTATTAAAATGTAAACGCCCCTTTCAGGTTATATTGGGAGTTCCCAAATAGGTACCTGGCCACTACACCTCATCAACAATTGCTATAATCGCATCTGATGGGCTGTCAATGACTTGTCATGTATTATCATTATACAGGTATATAAGGTATAAAACATTCATTTGATTTTTGGGAAGATTCTTCCATTGGATTTCTCCTATGTAAAGCTTTACCTCCCTGGTTAAAGCTGAGCAACAATAAAGAGTAAGATTAAATGAGAACTTACTAGTTTGAAGTTTGATCTTTATTTTATGAGGAGATTCCGTTGGTGTTGGTGATTACGTGAAGAAGTCCCGCCAGTGCGCTTGCACGTCAATCTTCAAAGCAGTGGTATGAAATCACAAATAACAGTTATCGAAGTAACATAGCAACTCAAGATGAGCAACTTGAGAACTACCAGATGACCTTTGTAAGAGAGGTTTGGGCGTGAAGGGCACGTAATCACCAACGTAACTCCTCATAAAATAAAGATCTAACTTCAAACTAAGTTCTCGTTTAATCTTACTATTTTACTTCGGAGTCACATGAGTGATTCCGTGAATGGTTCAAAGCTTTCTAATTTCATGCCGCAGATTCAAATCCCGGCTTCTCACTGCATTGATTGACTCGGAATGAGAAATAATCAATAACGCATTAATGTTGACATTGCAATTAAATGCAGTAACAAATTTATTTGAATAACAAAAGAACAGTAACCTCTCTAACCCAGGGGTAACTTAAACAGAACTTAATACGGTATTAGCAAACAGCCCCGGATCGGCAATCGGCTGATGGTAGAAATGTTGAAACCCCAACTCATTTGACCACCCGGCGGCTGCGAGAATATGGTCGATGGGAACGTCCATCGCCCTTGCCGCCAACGTTGCTGCTGTCCTAGTGGAATGAGATGTAAAACGTCAGTATTTATACCTGCATCAACCAATACTTGTTTCAACCACTTCGAGATAGTCTGTACTGACACTCTCTTGTGTGGCTTCTTGTAACTGATAAACAACCCTGTATTTCGTAAGGCCCTCGTAGCTTCAATGTATTGCAACAAATGTGTCTTTACACAAAGACATGGATCCGTGGGATATGCCGAAAGAACAATCTTGAACCATGTCACACCTGGCCTGCTCTGTTTGAGCAGGTCATAAATGTAGAAAGTAACATTATCTGCGGCCACTTCCATCCTGTCTAGCTGCAGTTTTTGCGATGTCTGCACTCGTTGTGCTGATACCAGTGCCATGAGCATGACCACCTTCATGGTGACTTTGGCCAAAGGCAGATGTGACAGGGCTCCACTTGATGAAGTAGTTTGAGGACCATGCTTACATCCCAGATTCCCATATACCTGGGTTTAGGAGGTCTGGAGTTAAAATTCCTTTCATCAATCGAGAAACGAGAGGATGAGACCCAATAGGATGTTCTTCTGACCCCATGAATAAGTACGAAGACAATGCACTTCTAGCTGAATTGATTGCACTATAACTCAACCCCTCATCATAGTAGAGTGTTGACAGAAACTCTAGAACATGCAAAATACCTGCCGTACAATAGTCAATATTATTTTGTACACAGAAAACGTCCCTTTTTTTTACATAAGAAATATACTGCTTATGACTACTCGTCCTCCAGGCAGCAGAGCATGTCCACAGTTCGCCCAGACAGTCCTCGCCCCAGATATGGCCTTCTTAAAACCTGCAAATTAACAAATCAATACGGTCATATAATGGATGCCGTTCGCCAGTTACCGGGTGCACCAGTAAATCCCTTTGTTTGGAAACAACCATCAGGGGTTGTGTCATCAACTCTAATATCAAAAGGAACCATGGCTGAGTAGGCCAATCGGGTATCACCAGCACCCCTGAAGCGGCATCCTGCTTGATTTTAAGCAGACACAGACTTATGAGACAGAATGGTGGAAATGCATATAAAAACATAGCACCCCAATGTAGCGAGAAAGCGTCAGTCACTACTGCCCCAGGATCTGGTTCCCATGACACATATTTAGGTAGCTGGTGGTTTAGTCTGGATGCGAACAAGTTGATATCGGGCCTTCCATATTTGGCGACTATATCATTGAATACGTCCTGATTCAACATCCATTCTGTGATGGAATTTTCATGACCTTGTGTCTGCTACTATATTGAATCTACCTGTTCAATAAATAGCTGAAAGCTAAATATTGTTGTCAATACACCAGGTTCAGAATTGATTAGCCAGTTTGTCACATGATACCGACTTGATTCCACCCATGTGATTAACATACGCCACTGCTGTATTCTTGTCAATTTGAAGCTGAACATGCAGGTTACTTGTGTTAGAACAATAAGCCTTGAGTCCATAAAAAGCCCCCAAAAGCTCTAAGTAGTTAATTCCCCATGTCTGTAGAAGCAATGCCTCTTCCACATTCCATCTGCCTCCACAGCTGGAACTCGTATCAGTGGCACCCCACCTTAGAGACCATGGAAGGCTGTTCAAACACTTCTTTGCCTGAACTACTGGAGACATGCTGAATCCACCACTGCAGGTCAGTAACAGCATCTGCTGATAACTGCATGGGCCTATTATAATGGCCCAAATGTATCCTGAGTGCCTGTTCCATTGCCCTCTGTAACTGCTGGTAGTGCAATGGCCCATACTGAACTGCCGGAAAAGCTGCCACTAATTTTCCGAGCAGGCTGGCCACCTGTCTAATTGAAGGTAGTTGCTCCTTCAAAAGCTTAATGCAACCATCAATTAGCTCCACCCTTTTCTCCCTGGGCAGAGTCACTACCATGTGAATTGAATCAATTGTGAAACCCACATTTTTCAAAAGTGAATTTAACAACTGCCACAGATGCATCAGCTAATTCCCTTGCTTGTCCTATAATTAAGATATCATCCAGATAAGCCATAACCACATGACCCTGGGCCCTAAGTAACCCTAGTACTGGCTTTAACAATTTAGTGAATATTCTAGGAGCTGAAGTTAATCCATTAGGCAGTGCCTTGAATTGCCATAATTGATTCATCCAGGTAAATTTCAAATTCAGTCTGAACCTCCATTACTTCCATTTGTGAAAAATGGAGTGTTCTGCTAGGAACATGCTGGAGAGGCAAATCTCCATTTGGATCAAACTCAATTCGAAACCCTTGAATAATACTCATGATAAATGGATCCGAGGTAATTTGCTTCCATTCCTCATGGAACAGATGTATTCTACCCCCAACCTTCGGTTGTGTTCTACTTAATATGTTCCCATGGGAATCAGGCTCACCTACCTCCTTGGTAACTGGTGTGACCTGCTGTCCCCAGTTCCTGATGGGAAGCCACACGTTTGTCCGTGTTCCCGCTGCAGAGCGCCAACTGCGCATCTGCGTCAACGGCCGGCTTGTTTCTGGTGTAGACCCGGAATCTGCACCTCTTCTGTAGGAATACCTCCTCCTCACAGATTTGCCGACCATCGGTGTCTTGATCAAGCCCACCGTTTTTGCTTCGATATCCAACTCCTTCACGCGTTTCGCGAGGTCCTCTCCAAAGAGTAAGTTGGGTGGCTGCATGTTGCTGGGCGTGCAGAGCGCTGCAAACTTAGGGTTGATGGTGGGCCGAATGGCACTCTTCCTGAGACAATTGATCTAAAAATGGGCGCTGCACAGCAACCCTAGTGCCTCTTGATGCATTCACGATACATGCCCTCCATCCATTGTTCTAGCAAACGCCGTGATTCCTGAACCCAGCAGCTTCAGGAATCTCTGCAGCTTTATTTCCTGGGCACGCATGCCCATGCCCATCTGACCCCATATCACCTGGTTCACTGCCGGTAGCTTTAGCAACACGCAGTTCCTCGGGGTCTCGTGCTTTTTGGCTGTCTCGTCCATCGTGAGCTCCTGGAAGCTGATGGGATACCATATAATTTATCGTGGAGGCCAGCTCTTCTCCCAGAGCTCTCCTGACTCTGACGGGACAGCGAATCGTGCTGCCAGATATGGAACATCTGGCAGCTGCCGTTCTTCGCTTGGATCTACCTCACCGTCAGAGTCGGGGTCAGATCTCAGCTGACCCATTGCACACGCCTCATCAATGAGGGTGCTATCGAGCAGCCCTCTACTAGATGATGCTGGCACATCTCTTCTGCAGCCTGGCGCCGACACCACTCCTCCTGACGTAATGACGCGCATGCGCACTGGCGGGACTTCTTCACGGAATCACTCACGTGACTCAGAAGTAAAATATAGGATAAAGGGGTTCATCATTTAAAATGGAGATGTGTTGAGATTTCATAGGCAATGTTGAATCTCTGGAATTCAACATGAGAGTTTGGGAGGCTAGATCTTCTTGAAGTATTAAAGGTGGAAGTAGATATTATTTGGGTGGAAATAAATATTTGTAATTGAGGGATCTAGGTAACTCTCACAGAAGAGTAGTTGAGGCCAGCAGAGATCAGCCATGATCACATTGAATGGTCGGATGGTTTTGATGGCCTACTTCTCTCCTATTATCTGGTCTTCTTGTGCACCACGAACAGGTGACAAATCTTGTTCCAATAGTTTGTTTCCATTTCCCACCAGCTGATGTATCAACTTGCTTTGCTGTTCAGACACTGAACAGACATTTTCCCTCTTTACTCTGAGTAAAGAGTAACACATTCCATCACATTTCCTGTTTGCAATTTACCTTTAACAAGTGGAGCTGAAATTGCTACTGTGCAATGGCATCACACCTAATTGCAGTGAATGCGAAAACCCCCATGTTTAGAGAGCACGTAGGCTGAAAAGGCTGAATGCCAGAAAAAAATGTGGTGTCTCCCTCTGGCCGATAATCATTCCTCTGCATCATGGTGGGAAGTGAAAATTACCTACCAATGATTACCATGACTCTAGTGATTGCTTTGATCAGGCAGTTTAATTAACCACATTTTGGCAAGGAGAGCTCAGTGCTGCAATCATTTACTGTCAGCTAGTTAGAAAAGAAACCCATTAAAAATCAGTTTATTTTATGCACGTTCAAAAAGAGAAATGTTTGCTTGCGACAACTAGATCCAATAGTTTAACTGATTTGTACATTAGATCGAGGTGAAATTATGATCTAGCTTTGACCTTTCAAACTGTGGCACAAGGTAATTGAAGTTACAAGAAGTGTTACCTTTTTTTGCATGTTAAAAGAAACAATGTCTTGCTTTACTGTAGGATTTGTGTTATGAGAGAGCTAATCAATGTCCCTTTTGGAGGATACAGGAAAACCACAAACCACACTTGTGAGATTGCAGTTTATTTTACAATTAAATAGCTCAACGTAAATCCATCAAGTAACAATACAATTTCACTAAGTTATCGCTAAGGATGTTGAACCCAACACAATATTCAGCATGGACCAAAATGTAGCAGTGAAATGTAGCAGAAACGTGGGGAGAGGTAAACCTTGTATCTCTATTAATTGAAAAGTATTGATCCTCTAACACCAGATAATTTATAAAAAAGTGATAGCCAAGTAATGATTTGATCAATTTTTGATTAACCTGATGCAAAAATATATTTATTCAAACTGTGGCACAAGGCAATTGATAGCATTTGTTTTAACACAAACGTCAGTTTCAAAATCATACATTTTAAACATTAAATAGTATGTAATTCTGTGGAGGCACATTTCCAGACAATAATAATCTACATGAATCAAATTACTTAAGCAAATTTAACAGAATAAATTTACCTTTTCTGTTTCATATAATTATTTATATAGAAATAAGAATATCTATATACAATCAGGCTCAAAATCATTTACAAGCAAATTTATTGAAATTAAGACAACTTCTTATCCATTTTCTTGGCATAACAAAACTTATGTTAAATGTTATTTATTTTCAATGAGCTTCTTGAAGATTTATGGTCACATCACTTATTTGTTATAGTAATTTACAGTTCTCATGGATTTCTTCTGAATTGTTCCTAATGTGAATGAGTCACCTCCTAAATCTGTCTGTAATGTCTGTTTAACACATAGCAACAGTGACCTGCCTCTGGAGATCCATAGATCTTTTGGGTAACATTTATTGATTACACTTGATACATAGCTACTTAACAGGATTACAGCACAGTGCTGAACACATTGCCCATGGCTCTGGTTCCATTGTTAAATTCATCTTTTAGGTCAGAGACCTCGACCCCTAATACCTAGAAGTGAATTTATCTGAATTCTGGCATATGCTGATGAAATGTGTTAAGAAAAAATTCTGGCATTTTGAAAGGTTATAAAAAAATGTTGCTGAATGGAAAAATGTTGTTTTAAATATGCCATAATTGGGATCTGGGGAAAGGCTTTTAATAGGCACACTGATACGTTCATAATGAAAGAAATGTATGTAATAAAAACAGGATAAAGAACAACATGGCAGATTGAGGGATGTTTAGTCTGAGGAATCTCCTACTCCACATTCCTTTCCCATTAAACAACATTATTGTGTTTTCATAAGGGTTCAGTAACATTATAGCACAGAAGGAGGACATTTGGCCCATTGAGTCCTTGCCTTCTATCTGTCGTGAAATCTAGACAGTTTCATTCCTCTATCCCACCCAAATTAATTTATCTCAAATTCCTACTGAATTTCCTTTTACATTTCCAGTATCCAGACCAGAACTAGTACTTGCACCCTCTTTTCATCAATTTCGGTCAGCAATGTGCAAAACCTTTAATGGCAATAAAGTGAATTGGTATAATTTCACAATGAAATGCATTTACATGAGTATGTTCACACTGATTAGTAAAGCTGTTTTTCTGCCTCCATTTCCTTTCCACAAACAGTTATCTCATTGTTCCTACAATCTAATACCTGGCCTTTCCCACTGGCTTTAACTATTTCTGCATCATTTGACTAGCGGTAATTGTAGGAAATTTACTGTTCTAAATGTTTTAATTGGCTTGATCAGAACTTATCATTTTACCATTTACTTCAGCACTATTTACTTGCAACTGTTTTATAAATATAGCTAATAGATTAAGTGCCCTTTAGAGACAAAGAGAGAGTGGGTGAAAACTGAGTAAGTAGGGAACAAGGCATTAGAGAGCTCTCACACTGATGTGCTAAAGGCCACTGGTGCAGTGAACCACATCACTGATGGAAATTATGAGTGTGCACTGTTCAAATGAATTCAAGGAAAGAGACTTGATCTCCACTTCATTGACATAGTTGTTTATGTTTTTGTAATTAACATCAAGAATCAAGAGTGTTTAATTGTCATATGGAACAATGAATAATGGAACACATAATTTCCTACTTGTGGCAGCATAATAGGCCTGCAAACACAATACTCATAGATAACGTATAATAAACAAAAAAAAAGAATTAATGACCCTGAAACTAGTGCAAAGAAACTGAAGTCCTTGTGGCAACTAAAGACGATCCACAGTTTAGTTAGTACTTTGTAATGTTCATGAGCCTGATGGTTGTTGGGAAGAAGCTATAAATGAACCTGGAGTTTTTTTTAGACCACTGTACCTTCTTCCTCATGATAGGATTGAAATGAAAGCCTGGTCAGAGGGATGTGGCTCTTTGATAATACTTACTGCCTTTTTGAAGCAGTGCCTCCTTTTGATGGTGAGGAGGTCAGTTCCCACGATGGACAGGGTAGTCTGAAATGAAAAGAAGTTAGAATGTCAAATGTGTGCAAGAGAGCATGCTCATACAGGTCCACCCCAGGTTACGAACACCCAACTTATGAACACTCCTTACATACAAACCAACATTTGGGAGACTCGTTGGATGGATAAGGAAGGATTTGTGGGTGGCCGTGGGGCAGCAGGTGTCTTATGCTGGGTGGTATGAGATTTCCATGTGTCCTCTCTCCCCACGTCTCCCCCACCATCAATTCCCCACCTCGAGCAGTAACAATTTGAGGGTGGGTCGAACCAAAAAAAGCTGGGAGCACAGTACAGTCTCACTCGCTTAATTTCGGAATCAATCAGACTGGCTGGCGGCTGCTCTTCCCATACCTACTTGCTCCCCTGTCACAGCTGTTTCTGCGATTCTCACCTACAGATTGTTTTTGTTCATTTCTGACTTACAAATAGTTTGAGTTAGGAACAGATCTCAGGCAGGGAACTCAGTCATAACCTGGAGACCACCTGCAGGCGATGCAGATCATTCCTCCTTTATTATCTTCTGCATCAATTAGATGCACCCTGACAACATGTCTTCATCACCATGCATTCACCTCCTGCCCTATTTCTCTTTCAGAGCAGCAAGACCAATGGGACCATCACAGACACCACAGTTCATGGAAAGAAATGCCAGAGCACCAGCCTAAAGTTAGAGACTGGAGGGTACACAAAAAGCTGGAGAAACTCAGCGGGTGCAGCAGCATCTAAGGAGCGAAGGAGATAGGCGACGTTTCGGGTCGAGACCCTTAGTCTGAAGAAGGGTCTTGACCCGAAACGTCGCCCATCTCCTTCGCTCCTTAGATGCTGCTGCACCCGCTGAGTTTCTCCAGCTTTTTGTGTACCCTCGATTCTCCAGCATCTGCAGTTCCTTTAAAGTTAGAGACTGTTTTTGCTAGCCTCCTGATTTCTCAAAGTGCAGCACACTGCAGAAGTACTTGATAAATGGGCAAGTAGTCCTTTCAACGGTTATAATGGATGAAGTAACTTGACAACCAGCGAGTGCTTAAAGCCAGAAAATATGAACCATTTTCAGTTGTAAATGCTTCTGATGAGCATTGTACAATGAAACACCTCCTCTGTGTACATACAAGGTCCCAGATTTCTTGCACACACACCCTTGGAAGAATTGGGTTAAATTTTGTGCACTGCCAAGATTGACCCTGATTCTGCAATTTACGCATAAAAGTATCAACATTTAGTCACCCTACCTTCGTAAACAAATTACAATGTGATTGAATTTCTGGGCCAAAATCCAGAGAAATCGTGATGGAGTTTAGTTCAGTAGGGACAATTTACAATTTTACCAAGCCAACTAACCTACAAACCTTTATGTCTTTGGACTGTGGGAGTAAATCGGAGCATCCGGAGAAAACCCAAGCAGGTCACGGGAAGACTCCATACAGTACAATCTCTGTACAGACAGCACCCATAGTCAGGATGAAACCCGGATCTCTGGCACTGTATAGCAGCAACTCTACTGCTGCGCCACTGTGCCGTCCTTCGCCCTACATTAACACTGAGGAAAAGTAAGCTCAAGTAATTCATTTTGCAGGAATTCACACATAAATCTGAACCAATCTGCAGAATAACATTCTGACAAAACATACACATATCAAGGAGACCGATTTAAAAGATTCTCCTGCTTCTGTTTCAAATCAATGACTGATTTTCACAAACAAAAATCTTTCCTTTTGCTACTTTTCTCTCTTTGATTAATTTCTCAATAAAAAGCCCAAATCCTTGAAAAAGCAACAAACAACTGTGAGCAGCAGGCAATGAACACGGTGTTGATTGGGGAGCTGTACCAGACCTGGAATGTTTATTGAAGCAGTCAGCAAAGTGTAAAAATTGCTGGTTTAACGCTAGATGCAATGTGCTGTTATCGATCTCCTTTGTCCACTTCACCACAAGCAATTAATCTCTCATGAGTAGTTTCCACTTTAAGATAGATCATTAAAAAAAATCAAGCTAATCTTGGCAAGGGATGAGTATCGTCAGATCATCATAAATCATTGATATTATGCCCACTATATTCAGATATGCTTTATTCTTGCGAGGGAACATAGGCGAGTCACATTAAACTCTGGCATTGATGTACATTATGAAGATTCAGATTCTGATTCAGATTAGTTTATTGTCATGTACACATGGTGCAATTAAATTCCCTACCAAATTGAAGCTCAAAGAGAAAAAAATATGCATGGTAATGATTGTTACAAGAACTTAGAACAATGCTGCATAGGAATAGGCCCTTCGGCCCACTATGTATGTGCTAAACATAATACATGCGTTCCCTGCATATTCATGTGCTTTATCTAAAGGCCTCTTTAATATCACTATCATATGTACTTCAACCACTACCCCGGCAGGGCAATCCTCTGTATAAAAACACTTGCCTTTACAACTTTTCCCTCTCACCATAAGTTTATGCCCCCTAGTATTTGACATTATCAACCTTGGTAAAATGTTCTGTTCTGTTAGATAATGGTAATCTGTGCTTCTCATAATTTTATAAATTTCTATTCAGTGTCCCCTCAGCCTCTGATGCTCCAGAGAAAACAATGCAAGTTTGTCCAGCCTCTCCTTATACCTAATGTCCTCTCCAAAGTTCACACATCCTTATTGACCAGACTGCACACAATACTCCAAAAGTAGCCTAAGAAAATATATGCTGCTGTGCTTTTTTAATCACTGCATCAATGTGAATGGGGACTAGATTAGGTTGCTGGTCATATGGATGCCTTGGAACTTGAAGGTCAACCAACTCTACAACGTTACCATTGATGAGCACACAAAGTACTGGAGTAACTCAGCAAGTCAGGCAGCACCTCTAGAAATCATGGATAAGTGACATTTCAGCTCAAGACCCTTTTTCAGACTTCTTCAGTTGTGATCCAAAATGTCACCTATCCAGGTTGTCCAGAGATGCTGCTTAACCTGCTGAGTTACACCAGCACTTTGTGGCCTTTTGTGTATTTACCAGCATCTGCAGTTTTTGTGTTGAAGTTATTTATGGGTATAGGCTTGTGTTTATGCCCAACCCACATCCTTTGGTCAACGATCAACTGCTTTATCTTGCTGACATTTAGGGCTAGATGTTCTGACGACATGAAATAATGTTACTAATCTTTTTCCTGCATTTTATCTCAATGTTGTTGTAGATCTGGCCAACAACATTGACAATATTACAGATTGAGTTAGAATTATACTTGGCAAAACAGTCCTGGGTGTACAAGGAGTAGAGCAAAGGATTGAATCATTAGGTCATAATAAGGCCATAAGCGATAGGAGCAGAATTAGGCCATTTGTCTCATCAAGTCTCCTCCGCCATTCAATCATGGCTGATCTATCTCTCCCTCCTCACCCCATTCCCCTGCCTTCTCTGCATAACCCCCGACACCGCACTAATCAAGAATCTATCTAGTTCTGCTCTGCACAACCCTGAGGAACACCAATGTTGAGATTCAGGGTGGAAGAAATGCAATGATTCATTCTAACTGACTGAGTCCAGTCATGAAGCCCAGAAGCCAGTTGCAAATAGTTGATAAATGTAGCCGTCAGAGAGAAGATCATCATCATTTTGACACTGGTGCTTGCAACCAGTAGCAATTCTGCAAATAGCAGAAATATTAAAATATCTACAATAAACTGAATTTAATTATTTTCACTACTCAAGATTGATACACTGTGGTTTTTTCAAAAGATCGCGTTCATTTATTCCCTTCTGAAGAAAATTGACTTATCTAAATCCTGTGAGTCACCACATTTAGTATATTAACTTTCACTAACCCACCAGAGAAAAATAGAACTTATTAAAAGGATATAAAACAATAGCTTAGTCTGGGTGGTATAATAACACTATTACAACCATGTCACTTTGACTAATCTATGGAGAGATATAGCCACTAACTTTTATGTGAAACTGAATGGAGAATAAATCACTTTAGTGGCAGCCTCAATGAAATTTATGTGCTGAATTTAATATGGAACTATTGTAAATCTGTGGCTCTCTGAACAGCCTGGCTGTGAAAAGTAAGATCAGATTAAATCAAAGTGCAGATAGCTGTCAATACTATATAACTCTTCCTCTTTCCCATTGCTATTGCATTTCAGCAGTCATAGTTCTCAACCATTTTAATTTTGAATTGCCACCACATTTGTTTTTTATGATGTTTAAAATTTGTTTATCTTCTCCGAGACCAAATGGTTCTAATGTGAGTGAAGGTATTTGTTTTTCAATTTTTTTTTTTCCTTGAATTCATTGTCCATCTGTGACCTGTCTAACCTGTTCATATTTTGAAAAAGTTGTACCGAATGCTCTGAATCCTATGCTGATCCTAACATTATACTGCTGGTGCTTCACCTGGTTGACAGGAACTCATTTTTATCGAGCTCCATTTTATAACTGCAGCATTATGTAAACAAAATATTGCAGATGATGGAAATTTGAAGTCAACTTAAAATATGTTGGCTGGTAGAAACCATGGAGAGTAAAGAACCGAAATAATGTTTCAGGTCATTAACATTTCAACAACATGCATGTTATTTCTCACAAAGGTAAATTAGAGCTTTAGGTTCAGTGAATTCAATACTTTTGAAATTTGGAAAAAAATACTATTTTTTTTAATAGTAACCATAAAAATATCAGATTTTCACAAAAAACAAATTAAAGATTGTTAACAAATGCAGTTGCTGGAAAGCTTGTAATAAAAACAGAAAATACAGGAAAAACCTAGCTGGCCGGGCAACATCTGTGGCAGGAGGAGCAGTCAACATTTTGAATTTATGACGCTTCATCAGGGAAAAAGTGAGATATAAGTCAGTTTTCGGTAGGAGTTTTCAGTTAGGGATGGATTTACAGAATTGAGAGTGCCTCAGATAGGGCCAGTTGCCATCCATGCCCCTTCGCTTCCATGACTCCTTTATCAGGTAAACATACTCATATGCCCATCAGCTCCCTTTGATTATTTTCCTCCTTATCAACACTGGGGTCATTTACAGTGGCCAATTTATCTACTACCATGTCCTGGGAATGTGTGAGGACATACAAAGAGAACGTGCAAACCCCACATGGACAGCACCCAAGGTCATGACCAAACTTTACTTTAGACTTCAGAATTACACCATGGCAACAGGCCCTTTGGCCTACTAAGTCCGCGCCGACCAGCCATCACCCTGTACATTAGGGACAATTTACAAATTTACAGAAGCCAATTAACCAACAAACCTATACATCTTTGGAGTGTGGGAGGAAACCGGAACACTCATAGAAAACACACGCGGTTACAGGGAGAATGTGCAAACTCTGCACAGACAGCACCTGTAGTCAGGATCGAACCCGATTCTCTGGCGCAGTGAGGCAGTGCCTCTACTGCTGCACCACTGTTCTATCCGGCTAGAAAAGTGTTAAAAGCAAGAATAGAAGGTAACAAAATAGATACGGAATCTGACAAGAGAGCAGGCTTTGTCTGTCAATTTCGTCACATTACAGCAAGGTTCGAGAATTCTATGAGACAATATTGTTGCCTAATTTTATCTTTGAGAGTGAGTAGACATTACTCACAGAGCTGGTAGACGAATACATGATGAGCCAAAAAGCGAGTGAAAAGCTTAAACTGGATGATAAGAGAATGAATTCAAATAGTAGAAATGTTGTATGTTCAGACTTAACCTGAGAGAATCTATTTTGTTATTCCATTGCAGTATTGAAGGAACACCGCATGTCAAAAGTGCTTTCAGATGAGATGTTAAACCAAGACCCTTCAAGTGAACACGAATGATCCCAAATTACCTTGTCAAAGAAGAACATGGATGATTCCCATGATATCCATGTTCATCGCTCAATCAAAATGAGTAAAATAATATTGCAGGTCATTGCAAAATACTCTGGTTGGTTTTCATATACCATGTATAATAATATTAGGTACAAAAAAATGGAAAACTGAGTTTTAGAAATGTTTAGAGGACTATTGGCCAAATGCAGACAAATGTGACTAGCTCAGATGGACACATTGGTTGGCATGGATGATTGGACCAAAGGGTCTGTTGCGTCTGGACACATATTGAGATGTCAGTTTTATGGGCTCTAATAATAGAAAACTTTTATTAGTTTCTTGCTATTGTATTCACAGTGCCTTTCTCAAGCACATTGTAAACTACAGAAAATTACCACAAAAGCGACGTTATAGCATTAAAGATTCAAAAAGGTTTAATGTTTCCCAATAAATGGTGGCACTTATTTTTAAAAGACAATCTTAGTCTTTTTTCTCATATCTGCTTTATGGAGATATCATCATAAAATATCCAGTAATAAACTGTTTTGCACATTATTTGAAATTAATACCACTTAGTAATGCATATGCTGTGAGTATAGACAATAGTGTTTATCTAGATCATATCAAAGTGTGTTATTGCCATTGATAACAGGGACCATTTATTTGAAATCTCTATACTTATAAAACTCTGATCTTGGGTGTGTGGGTGTGTGTGTGTGTACGTGTGTGTGTGTGTGCGGTGTCACTTCTCCTCGAAAAAATGATGCGGTAACGGTAAACGTTTCACCCCCCCCCCCCCCCCCCCACCGACCACTCCGCCCATCACGGTTATTCAAAAGACTCGGCTGGCTCACTCGGATGGCTCGTACGGCTCTTCGGCTGGCTTGCTTGGCTCGCTCGGAGCCCTTCTTCCACCCTCTCTCTCTCTCTCCCCTCCCTCTCTCCCCCCCCCCTCTCTCTCTCTCCGGCCCCTCTCTCTCTACCCCCCCTCTCTCTCTCCGGCCCCTCTCTCTTCCCCCTCTCTCTCCCCCCTCCCTCCCCCCCTCTCTGTATCTGTCTCTGCCTCTCTGTCTCTCTCTGTCTCTCTCTGCCCCTCTCTCTCTGTCTCTGCCACCTCTCTCTCTGTCTCTGCCCCCTCTCTCTCTGCCCTCTGCCCCCTCCCTCTCCCACTCTAGACATGCCTGTGAGTGGATAGGGAGGGGGTGGGGTAAAAGGAGCGAATTAATAATATTAATATAATATCAAGGGGGGTGGTTAGTGTGTGTGTGGGGGGGGGTGGTTAGTGTGTGCGTATTGCCGCAGGCCGCCGCCCCCCCCCTCGCAACCGCGCGTTGAGGGGACGGGACCCAGACTAGTATATTTAAAAATGATCATAGAATTCTGAAACAGAATCCCGATTTATTTTTTGTGACCTTTTGTGTATAAATCTTAAATTATAATTTTAAAAATATATATATTTGTAAATTGCCTTTCACATTTCAGATAATGCAAATATGTTTCACAGCCATTGATCAACAAGAATGATAGTTAATTGAAGGACATGAAGCAATCAGCACATTATGAGTTTAGACTCATGAACATATACCGGTGTGATATTTTTGATATCAAGCACACCAGAAGATCATCAAATTTAACAATGCAATGTGTAATAACATCACCTCCGAGAGTCAGCAGCTTAAAAAATAGTAGAGAGGGAAGCTGCAGGCTTACAAAGGAAAGATTCAAATGTGGTTAAGCAGCAGGAAAGTGGTAGAGCTGGCAAAGTGAGAGGGAAAGATTTAGTAAGAACCAGGAGGGCAACTTTTTCCCACAGAAGTTGGGATGTATATGGAATGAATTGCCAGAGGAACTGGTTACTCTCCTGTCTCTGGAAGTATTTTGAAAGTCTCCTGTACTGAAGCTCCAGCACTGTACAATAACAAAGCTCTCCGTCATGTGAGCTGCACTTGATTTGCTCCTTCAACAAACAGTCCAAGTCCGTCTGCGTCAACATTAAATTCCTCTGACCATGTCCCCCACCTCACACTCACACACTCGGTTCGTCACTCGGATCGAATGAATTCAAACTTCTAATTCCAGCTGAACTAAACACTTACTAGTTCATCCTCATCACCAATGTCAGATCCTCGCCTTAGTCCATATATAATAAACACACTTCACGGACACTGAACATGAATGATGTTTTAATCCGCCTGTCCTTTGCATCCTCTGACCTTTCTGACACATAGTAACACGGGATAGATTTAAATAGAATGCCAGTTACTATGACAGTTATAATAACAACATTTAAATCAGGCGCAGGTACAATAACAACATTTAAAATAAATTTGGACAGGTTCGTGGATAGGATAGGTGTAGAGAGATGTGGATCGAACAAGGGCATTTGGGGCTAATGTAGATGGACATGTTGATGAGCAGAGAGTTGGGCCAAAGGGCTGATTCTAAGATTCCATGACAAAGTAGTATTTTTTTGAAGAATGTTTTAAGTGTTTAAGTTACTCATTTGGTGTTATTTGAAAGTAATATATCTAAATAACCATGAATCTGATCTCGTTATTTGGCCATTTAGTTTAGTTTAGAGATAGGGTTCGGAAGCAGGCCCTTCGGCCCACCAATGATCACCCATGCACTAGTTCTATTGTACGCACTAGGGATAACTTACAGAGGCCAATTAATCTACAAATCTGCACAGCTTTTGGAATGTGGGAGGAAACCAAAGAACCCAGAGAAAACCCATGTCATCACATGGAGAACGTGCAAACTCCCTACAATCAGCACCCATAGTCAGGATCGAACCCACGACTCTGGCATAGTAAGGCAGCAACTCTTCTGCTGCATCCATGTGCCTCCCATTTATCTCATTGCTATCGGTGGAGTAGCTTGCTTCCAGCAGATCTTTTAATTTTCCTATTTGTTTTAAAGAATTGCTCACAATCAGTTCATGTATACAATTTTAACTCAATTTAGGTTATAGGTCTGAATACATTGAATAAACAGTTCTATGAAACTCGAATTTGGGCAGAAATAACCCCAAGGATTGAGCCAATTTGACCATTTTGTGCATCTTTAGAATTGATCTGTGTCTTCACCATTGCTCAAATTCCTGGGATAGATTTGGTCACATAATAAAGAAAATATGCATCATTTGACTCCTACACAAAATATAACAATTTTACGGAGTTACAGCGTAAATTCTAATGATCTGATATGGTGAGCATCATATGAAAAGAATGATGAATACCAGGAGTAAATTAGAAGTAAATTCAATGATTCAAATGATTAAACAAGGCACAGGAGGCTTGGGACTTGATAATTAAATGAAATCAATATAGTTAATATGGCAGTTTATTCTTTAAGTAATTGCAGAATGGTAACACATACCAGAACTGACACTACAAACCGTTCTCGAAAAGACTGAAATATTCAAACGAAAGAATGAATGGATTTTGTCATTATTACCAAACATGTATTGTCAAATTAGTTGTGGATGTGCAATGAAATTTCAGGCAATTATCAATACAACTATTTTTATCCGATAGGCAAAATAAGGTGTTGTTGAATGAATGCATATAACCACAAGGTGCAAGAAAGAAATACCAATTAGAGTTGAGAACCCGGAATGGACAACTAAGCTCTACAAATATATTGCCCATCAATTCTGCACATCTACACTTCCAATCATTAATGTACTTTAATTTGCAGGAAGTGATTCATCCACAATGTAGTCACATTACAATAAGATTTATGTCACAACAGATTTTTCAGTGGTTCAATGGTTCTTTTTTGTTCAATTTTCAGCATTTTGGATGTTTCTGCACATTTTCTTTAGTAAAAACAACTGTTAAATTCATGAGAAAGAAAAATTATTTGTGAAGAGATATTTAGCCCTATTGATGGTTAATGATGAAGTTATATTTTTACTTCATACGAATTTTCACATCTATAACTTGGCTCTTTCATTCGTTCTAACTGAAAACATGAATATTGTTTAGAGATTTGTGCAATTTTCATCACAAAACCCTCCTCCCAGATTTAAGTGGCATAACGGAGCAGAAGACTAGAATTTCCAGGAATAGTTTATTTTTCAGTAAGCATCTTGATTAGACTTTTATCATCAACCTTAATTTTCTTTTCTCTGTACTTTCAGACACAATTTACTGAAAATGCACCTTTGATTTCTTCATCCAATGAAAAAAGGATAGAGAAACATGATCAAGAAGAAGAGAGAGAATTGATTAAAGTATAGTTTAATAAATTATTGAATAAAAAGAGTAAATTAAGAGACAAGTGAATAAATAGAAGGAAAAAAAACAATATCTTGATGAAGAAGCCAAAGAGGAGAATATTGTATCATGTATTGGATTTGAAATTTATAGAGTTAATCATTGAGAAAGTATCAATGAATGTTTGAGTAGGTTTGAGAAGTGTATAAACATTATTGAGCATTGGTGCTGGGCACCAGCATGATCACTGTAAACCTTTCATCAGCTTTCATAGAAAGGGAGGATTGAAAAATTACAAAATAAAACAACTAACCTGGTTTCATTTCTATCAACCCGAAATATTTGCATTATACATTTGATAGGTGTGGGCAGAAAGACATACAATAAAAATACTGCCAGGCCAGTTAAAACAAATACTAAAAAAAATGTCTGACAACATGTTTATATTTGTGGGTATGATTCTCCATAACAACATTGTTTATTCGCTGAGCTTCCAGGTTTAAGCGATATATCGGAGCCATAAATCATGTCACCGGTGTAATCTTAAAAGCATGAGTTCCCAAGCCAATATAGATATAGCAAATATAGATTGCATTAATAGCATCACCTTTCCATGTTCTCCAGAGATGCTGCCTGACTTGCCGACTTACTCCAGCACTTTGTGTCTTCCAATTCAGCATCTTGTTAGATTTATTTCAGTGGAAAGCTCATTGATGAAGAGTCACAAATTATCCAAAAAATGATCACAATCAGAATCTATGGCTTCACTCAATTGAATTACAAATTGTTGCTTTTTAAAAGTACTAAAAATAGTGAGAGATGTTTTACTAAGAATTACAAATGCATAAAATTCAAGAGTCACAATGTGTTCATTTTGATAGCAAAGACAATCAGACATTGGTGGACGATTTGCCAATGTAATGCAGTTGAGTGTGTCGGAAGCTCTCCAGCTTTCTTACTTTCTTGGTGGTTATTGCCCAATGACACTCTGATATTAATACTACTTGCCATTTATCAGTTTCAGCTTAAAGGTTGGCCTGATCTAGCTCCAAATTAGTACAGTATAATTTATTAATTGGAGAAATTGTAGACAAAACTAACATATTTTGCAAACAGTTTCACTTCTGATCATATAGTGGAGAGAAATGGATCTGAGTAAACAACGGAAGATAATTCCACCTAGGACTACGATTTGATTGAATCCTGCAGTAATGTTCTGAGGAAAAGATGACTGTCATCCATTAACTACCACGTCTTCAAATACAGCAGTTGGAAAGTCAGTAATAGGATTGGGTGGAAGATCGCAACCTTCACGTGTTCCACCCTGTTTCGACAAATGCAATCAACTCGGCGTGCACAATCAAATAAGATCAAATAGAACAAGTTGTCCTACAACTTTCGGTTGTGCACGCGATACGCAAGAAGAAGCAGTAATAGGATTTTCTTCTCCAATTCCCATTGAACAGTAGTCATTCTTCAATGAGGATAACTATCTGTTTTGAAGACTTGTGAACGGTTACCACCAATGCCCTAATTTTAACTCTAACGTTTCGTAGGGTAGCAGATTGATGATAATTAATAATAGAAATATGTTCCTCATGAACATGGTTGCCATATTGTAAACCTCTGAAACACCCCACTGCAGCACTAGCATCACTGTACAAATATATAGGAAGCTTATTCTCTCTAGATTTAAAAAAGCATTCCAGCAATTGTAATATTAGAATAGGAAATCATGTGTTCCTAGATCATCCAGAGAGCAAATGCCTTGGAATATATACTACATGAATTGTGAATTAATTCAAAGCTTGTGGACATTCCTAACCTTCTTGAATATCATTCCTTTTGGGAAAGCAGTTCTGTTCTGTTCCATGGAAAACCATTCATATCCAGTCAGTCTAATTTTAAATACTGATCTGGAAAATGGGATCAGATTTAGAGGGTTAACATTAAGTTTTAGTAGAACACTTCATTCAAAAAATTGAACTTTTCCAGTTAGGGATCAAACAGTTAATGGAACTTGTATATTATCAGTTTAGTTTAGTTTGTGATTCAGTTTAGTTTAGAGACACAGTATGGAAACAGGCCCTTCAGCCCAACGAGTCAGTGCTGACCAGCAATCGCCACACACTAGCACTACCTTGCACACTAGGGACAGTTTACAATTTTACCAAAGCCAATTGACCTACAAACCTGTGCATATTTGGAACGTGGGAGGAAACTGAAGCACCCAGAGTAAACACGCTCACGGGGAGAATGTACAAACTCCTTACAGATAGCACACATTGTTAGGATCGAACCCGGGTCCCTGACGTGGTAAGGCAGCAACTTTATTGCTGCGCCACCCTGATCTTCTATAAATCATGGCAGAAGAATAAAATTCATTTTGACAATTTCAAAATAGGATTTGAAATTATTTGTTTTGTCATGTGGATAAATATTTTCCTGTGTTTATTTTCACATTTTGAGTGACCTGTACTAAAGGGATGGGTTACACCTTAACTGGAGGGGGACTGACATTTTTTTGCTAGTGCTACCCAGGTGAATTTAAACTAAAGAGCGGGGGGGGGGGGGGGGGGGGGGGGGGGGGGAGGAGTTGACAAATTGGGAGTATAAGGATGGAGTTAAAGGGGAAGAGAGTACAGGAAAAGTTACGAAGGACACCCAAATTAATGTGACGGAAAGTTCAAGAAGGTATAAGAGAGTAAGATGAATGTGCTAAGTATAAGAAATAAAGTGGATGAGCTTGAGGCTCAGTTAGAAATTGGTAAGTATGTTGTTGTGGGAACTACAGAGATGTGGCTGCAAGAGGATCGGAGCTGGGAACTGAATATTCAGGGATACACATCCTATCGAAAAGACAGACGTGGGCAGAGGGGATGGGTGGCTCTGTTGGTAAGGAATGAAATTCAGTCCCTTGCGAAGGAGTGACATAGAATCAGAAGATATAGAGTCATTGTGGATAGAACTGAAAAATTGTAAAAATAAACTATTGGGAGATATCTACGGGCCCCCAAACAATAGCCTGGAGATAGGGTGCAAGTTGCATCAGGAGTTGAAATTAACATGTAATAAAGGTAATGCTATGGTGGTTATGGGAGATTTTAACATGCAGGTAGACTGGGAAAATCAGGTTGGTTCTGGACCCCAAGAAAGGGAGTTTGTAGTGTCTCCGTGATGGATTCTTAGAGCAGTATGTACTGGAGCCTCCCAGGGAGAAGGCAATTCTGGATTTGGTGTTGCGTAATGAACCGGATTTGATAAGGGAAGTCAAGGTAAAGGAACCATTAGGAGGTAGTGACCATAACATGATAAGTTTTAATCTGCAATTTGAGAGGATAAAATCGGAAGGGTCAGTATTACAGTTGAACAAAGGGGACTATGTTGGCATGAGGGGGGAGCTGGTCAAAATTGACTGGAAAGGGACCCTAGCCGGGATGATGGTGGAACAGCAATGGCAGGTGTTTCTGGGAATAATCCAAAGATGCAGGGTAATTTCATTCCAGAGGAAGAACGATTCTAAGGGGAGTAAGAGGCGACAGGTTGGGGAAAGGTGTCAGATAGATAGAAAATTAACAAAACTCAGAGGTTTGGGAATATCCTGAGGGGAATGCTCTGGGAAGGAGATGGTCAGAGAAGGAGATTGCATGAAGTCATTCAGAAAGTCAAGGTTAGAATAAAATTATAATGGGCAGGGAGGGAAAGAAGATTGGAATGGGTCTCAGATTAAAAACTAGAGTGATAGGCTTGTGTAATGATTGGAAAAAAAGAGATTGGAAGGGGATAATGAGAAGCATTGTGAGGCAGCCACCTACTTATTTTGAGTCTGAACCAGTTTTAGACATCCCAGTCATGAAAATATTATCCCAACATCTACCCATTCCAGCCCCATATTTAATTTATATGTTTCAATAGGATCACCTAAACATAAGAGAGTATATCCAGGTCTGCTTAATCTCTCCTTGTAGGATAGTATCCCATCATTTGAATCACTGAATATCATGGATGCAATATTCCAGTTGCAGGTTCTGTGTAATTGCACTAATGGGCCTGTCCCACATAACCCACTTTTTAGGCGATTGCAGGAGACTCTGGTCGCCACATGGTCGCCACATGTTTGCTGATGGTCTCTGGTGAGTCCCCTTCATGGTCGCAAGGAGTTCCCGCATTCTTGAACTAGTCGCGACCTCAGTAGGGTTGGCGAAAATTTTCCAAAAATTGGTTGCCATGGGGAAAATCGATAATCCTGTAGTCGTAGGTGCAGTTTTAGTGGGGTCGCCATGTAATTATGTGTAGTCAAGGTAGTCGCAGGTAGTTTTAGTTAATCGCCTTTGCTGACTGGTCATTTTCATTGGCTCATTGGGGGAAAAAAACGTAAGCAGGAATTTTCAGAACCAAGGATAACCGACCGGTAATGTTAAATGTCCGCCAAACTTCACAGCTGTGACTCTCTGGATTATTAAAAGTTGTTTGGCTTCTTAAAAGTTGTCTCCACTCCTTCTCCCTCCTTCTCCCCCCTTCTCCACCCTCTCTCCTCTTTTAAAGGACTTACAGTACATTGTGCTAGCCGTCTTAATTACAGCGCCAACCTTCCTGTTCATCGCAGTGTGTGTCTGTATCACCTTGGCTTTGTACCATGTGAATTTCAGACAGCGCCCTCACACTTGCCCTGGCCCCCGCCTTTGCGGTGTGTGTGTGTGTGTGTGTGTGTGTGTGTGTGTGTGTGTGTGTGTGTGTGTGTGTGTGTGTGTGTGTGTGTGTGTGTGTGTGTGTGTGTGTGTGTGTGTGTGTGTGTGTGTGTGTGTGTGTGTGTGTGTGTGTGTGTGTGTGTGTGTGTGTGTGTGTGTTCCACTCTGACAGACGCTATTCCAGTTCCCGGTTTTTCAGGCAATTGCCAGCAACTTGACAGTTGCCGGCAGTCCGCTGAAAAGTCGCCTAAGTGGGACAGGCCCATTAGACAGCTTTAATCCTATTGTCAAATTATATTGCAATAAAGGTCAATATACCAATTGCTTTCCCAAATGCTTGCTGCACCTTCATGATAAATTTGAGCAATATATGTACAAAGACACTCGGGTACCTTTGAACACCTACATCTTTCAATTCTTTACCTGACACAACCTGACTCTATCTTTCTAGCTTTTTAGTTTTTAGAGTGAATGACGTCACATTTTTCCACATGGCATTCCATCTATCACACTTTCACCCATTCACTTAATTTGTCTATGTACACATGTGTATGCTAATAAATTAATTTCATGTGACAAATAAAAATGTTGCATGGCAAGAGAAAAACGGAGAAGAGAAGAAAAGGGAAGGAAGACAAAGAGGTTGATATTTTCATTTTTGAAACTGATAAAATATTAATATGGCAATCAGCTGATAGTTACACAAATCCACCAATTTTGGTACCTACTTCAAAGAGGCATGAATTAGTAAAGAGTTTATAACTTAATCCATTATTTTTGGTTTCTCGTCCACTTTATTATCTATTTCAGTAGCCCTGCATTCCACCATTCATTAAACATATGCAGATAGTGAGCTGTATAGTTTCAAAACTTGCCCATAATCCGTTTTTTACTTCTTTCTTTGATTTATTATCTATGGGTTTCTCATCAATTACCTCTGGTGCTTTTGGAAAGAGTGCTGATAGTTTTTAGCCTGTTTGGGCCTTTGGAAGCATAATGTGTAAGTGGGAGAGCAGCTTGAAATTCGGAAATGGGCATTAGGTTGCTTCAAACTACACATCAGAGTTTTATACATGCAAACGAAAAATGTCATACACATTTTTTAATGCTCCACCCATTTGTATCTAACATTGAGGGTCCAATCTAGTGCCCTCCTAGGGACTGCTGGATTACTGAAGTTTACTGAAGAAAACCCCTAGCTCTAGTCCACTCATTATTTTTACCTTCATCTGCCCCAAACTTTGGCCTGTTGCCCAGGAACAGTCTACAGAAACCAGGAGCTTTGATGTTGGCACTGGATGAAATAAAAAGAAACATTTGCTGTCAGCCTGGATGACAAATGAGTTACTTAACTACAGCATATCCCTTAAAGAGTTTGTTTTATCAAACTCATGGGAAACTTAAGCTCCCATGAATGACTAAAGAGAGCATAAACATTCTTCAATCTAACTACAACATTCCAAAAGCTTTAGTTCACCAAATCTAAAATGGCTTTGGTTCAGCATGTTATTGCTAATCTTTATCATTAAAAGGATTGGATGTAAATGTGTTATCAATTTGGCAGCTACAGAAACTCTGATTGGTGTTTGGCTTTTATCCAGACTATTTAATTTACTGAAATCCACACTTGAAAATATTTGAAACAAAATGGTGTTTAAAAATCAGTGAGGTTATCCACTTAGAACAGAAGAACGAGAAAGCAAATTATTATCAAAAAGGAGTTACACTGCAAAATATTATGGTATAAAGTAACCTGGGGTCCCGGGGAATGAACCACAAACATGTAGCATGCAGATACAGGAAGTATATAACTCCGACTCCTGCGACCTACAGAAGTTTTCAGATGACTGCAATTGTAGGCTGCATCAGTGAGGGGAGGGAAGCAGAATGCAGAGGTGTAGTTAACAACTTTGTTGAGTTGTGTGGGTTGAATCACCTGCAGCTCAACACCGACAAGACTAAGAAGTTGGTGGTGAGTGACCACAATATGTCAGGCGACAGAACTGTGTCTCGGACATGGTGGTGAGCAACACAGGGGCCCCACAGGGGACGGTCCTCTCTCCTTTCTTATTTACCATCTACACCTCGGACTTCAGATATAACCGTGACCTGCCACCTGCAGATGTTTTCAGATGACTCTGCAATTGTGGGCTGCATCAGTGAGGGGAGGGAAGCTGAATACAAAGGTGTAGTCAACGACTTTGTTGAATGGTGTGGGCTGAACCACCTGCAGCTCAATACCAACAAGACTAAGGAGTTGGTGGTGAACTTTAGGAGGAGAAAAACACCCCTGCCCCCTGCCTTCATCAATGGTGTGGATGTGCAGTTTACCAGGGAGTACAAATACCTTGGACAGTAAACTGGACTGGTACAAGAAGGAACAGAGCAGCCGGTACATTTTGAGAAGGCTCTGCTCCTTCAACGTCTGCAGTGAGATGCTGCAGATGTTCTACCAATTGGTGGTAGCCAGTACCATCTTCTTTGTTGCCATGTGCTGGGGAAGCAGAGCGAAGGCTGCGGATGCCAATAGGATCAACAAACTCATTAGGAAGGCTGGCTCCGTCCTGGGGGCGGAGTTGGATCCTTGGGAGGTGGTCTTTGAGGGGAGGATGCTCCTCAAACCGCGAAGCATCCTGCACCCCCTCCATGACACACTGGTCCACCTGAAGAGTATCTTCAGCAAAGCACTGGTTTCACCAAGATGCAGGACCGAACGCCACAAGAGATCCTTCTTCCCTGTGGCTATCAAACTTTACAATTCCTCCCCCTTCTGCCGTGTGGTAGACTGAGACTGAAACTGACCCCCCCACCTCCTCAATCTTTGCACATCCCCAAAGCCTTAGCACTTGTCACTGTATTTTCATGTTTCATGCACTTTGTGTTTTTTATGACTGTTGGCATATTAATTTCCCTCCTGGGATAAAAAGTTCTATCGTAACGTATCGTAATTAGGAAATTTGGTGGAATGCCTATATTGCAAGAGGTATGAAGAATAAAGGAGAGGATATTTTTATGAAACTTTACTGGGCCTGAGGAGTCATAGAGTCATAGAGTGCGGAAACAGATCCTTCAGCCCAACTTACCCACCGACCAATATGGCCAATCGACAATAGTCCTGTTGTGGTCCAAATATTCTTAAACAGACAGAAACACAAATAAAATCAGTATAAACAGTAAAATCTCTTTATTACATTAGGCAGGTGTGGTAAAAACTCTTTACAGTATGCTGATAACAGACTATACAGAGAAGTCCCACACAAAGGGACACTGATTTCAGTACATGTATATACCCACTACTCGACGATTCAGCAATACATTATCTATAAAGCTTAGTACAGCCGCTTGCTCCTTAAGATTGACAGATCCTTAAGATTGACAGCATCAGAAGATTGACAGATTCTTCTGACAGAGAAAGGGTTAGCCAGATATGGTTATATGAGAAGGTTATATTTCTGCAGAACAAGCGTTTTGTTTTTTTCTACTTGACGCACATCATAATCTTATAGTCTGAATCCTCTCTCAATGTTTACATTGTAGAATTCATGAAGCTGTGCTTGTTATCTCGCTTATGTTATTGGAAAGGGAACATCAACAGTCTGCTAGCTTTGTTAATGTACTGATAGCAAAGGTTAGTGCGCTTCGCTGGGTTTGCAATTTAATAGAAGAAGGCTAAAGCCTGTCTTAGTTTCAGCAGAATCCATTTTGTATCTTTAAATCATTATTAACTTCCACAGTACCACCTGCCTGCATTTGGCCCATATCCCTCTAAACCTGTCCTATCCATTTACCTGTCTAAATATTTCTCAATTATTGCGATATCTGCCTCAACTACTTCCTTTGGCAGCTTGTTCCATGCAGCGGCCAATGTTTGTGTGAAAAAGTCACCCCTCAGGTTCCTATTAAATCATTTTCCCCTCACCCTAAAACAATGTCTTCTGGTTCTCGATTCCCCTACTAAGGGCAAGTGACTTTACTGTATGTGCGTCTACCCGATCTATTCCGCTCATAATTTTATAAACCTCTATAAGATCACCCTCATCCTCCAACACTCCAAGGAATAGGGCTGTAGCCTGCTTAACCTCTCCCTATAGCTCAGGCCCTCAGGTCCTGGCAGCATCCTCGTAAATCTTCTCTGCACCATTTGTGTACAGTACCTGTCTCCTTGTTTATGGAATGATATTGCATTGGATTCAACAGGTTTACTTAGATGATTCCTCGGATAAAGGGGTTGACATGAAGAAAGGGTGAGTGGATTGAACTTATACTCTCTTGAAAACGAATTATATGCTCATATAATAACATGTCAGTTTTTAAGAAGCGCTGACAGGGTGGATTCTATTAGGATGTTTCGCCTAGTTTTAGTTTAGTTTAGCTTAGAGACAAAGCACAAAATTCGGTCTTTCCTCCCATCGAGTCCACGCCGACCAGCGATCCCCGTACAGTAGCACTATCCTATACACTAGGGACAATTTACAATTTTTACTGAAGCCAATATACATACAAACCTCTATGTCTTGGAATGTAGGAGGAAACCAGGAACCCGGAGAAAACCCACAAGGTTACTGGGAGAACATACAAAGTCTGTATAGACAGCACCTGCAGTCAGGATCGAATCAGGGTCTCTGGCGCTGCACCACAGTGACACCCTCAAAACACAAGATTTCCAAATGTTTCCATAAATAGGAGCATCTTCAACAAAGGGGCACAGTTCGAAGATTAGGGGCAGTCATTTAAATCTGAGTTGGGTAGGAACTTCCCCTTGCAGAGGGTCATAAATATTTGGTATTCTCTACCTTGGGATATTATGGAAGTCAGATCACTGGGAAGATTTATAGAGGAAGTAGGTAACATTGCAGTTAAAGTCATCAGGAGCTCAAAATCTTTCAGATTTCCATGTGCAATGTCCAGGATCAATAAACTGTCTTACACCTATTAGTTTTTTTTTTGCTACAATCAGAGAGATGCAGGCTCACTGTCATGACTGTTGGTCCTTGTAATATACACAGAAGTGTCAACAGCTATCCATAGATTTTGCAAGCTCAATATTAATTCTGAGACAAAATCAATATTGGAGCTAGGGAGGTGAAAATGGACAATGCGCCTGAAAATCTGCAACTCTTCTGAGCCTCAGGTGACTTTAATGGAATACCTCATTTACAATTGATTAGCTGGACAATCAGTCTACTGGTGGGGATTCCAGATCACAATTTAAAGCGGAAATACTTTAAAGCATAAAAATAAGTTTAATTTGACACCTAATTCACTTTCATATCTTCAGTATTAAAAAAGGTATGGCCATTTTCACACTTGGAAATTAGCATCTTGTTCCCTATTGCCTTTCCATTGACTTAACACAAAAGTTGTGATCGAGGACAGTCAAAAGCCCATAACTTTCTTAAAAATTAAGACAACTGAAAGACATTTTCAGTTATTATAGATTGAAGCATTCTTAAACAAATATGAAACAATCTTACTTGGATGACCTGAAATTAAAGCATATAATTGGTTAGTTACCCAATTGTAGCTAATTACAAAATTCAATTACTAGACCTAAACATCTATCCATTTCTTAAGAAAATATTAACATTTTTAAAAAAGCCTAAGTGTCCAAATAACATTCACACAAGAATTCACAATGTAACATGATTTTTAAATCTCATTGTCATCAATTCATAGGCCAAATTGAAAGAATTTAGTGTTTAATGCCCGTAAATTAATGGCCATTTAAATCTGCTTGCGAGTGGGTTTTTATGGAACGCGATGGATTGGAACGTTGCGGTTGCGGTGAATTTAAACCCCATATCGGCAGGAAAAATACTGCCGGTTCGTATGGGAAATAAATCACCGATTCGCAACATGAAAGTTTGGTTAATGTCATCTTAACAAACAAGTTTATATGTAAAAATAAACAGCTTTCCTTTACCTGTCCCTTATGTAAAATCCGTCCCCGTTGTCGGCTTTCACGGCATTAGAAGCTAATTTTTATTTTACTCCAGCGCTGAAATTGTCGGGCGATTTAAAAAAAAAATTCACATACCGGCAGTCGGAACGAATCTTCAGAAAAAGCTGCACTCCAAGAAAATATAATTCCGGAAGGCAACGGAAAACTGCATTTTAACCCCGCCCCCCCCCCCCCCCCCCCCCGAAAGGCGCCAAAGTCGCGCGAACTGCAGCGCCGCTAAAGGTAAGTTTGTAACATATCTACTCATTGGTGATCCTCAGACTATCTTTGATCGAACTTTACTGGACTTTATCTTGCACTAAATGTTATTCATGTTATTCCCTCTATCATGTATCATGTATCTGTGGATGGCGCAATTGTAATCATGGACTTCCACTGACTGGTTGGCATGCGACAAAAGCCTTTCACTGTACCTCGGTACACGAGACAGTAAACTAAACTACATTTCTGTGTAGGAAAGAACTGCAGATGCTGGTTTAAACCAAAGGTGGACACAAAATGCTGGAGTAAAGGGGCTGTCCCACTGCGGTGACCTAATTGATTTGATTGATTTGATTTGATTTGATTCAACTTTTTTGTCATTGTCCATAGTACAAGTACTGAGACAACAAATGATTTTTCCCATACAACCATACAAATAAAAAAAATAAAAGTACAGAACACGACAGTCTTTAACATAAACATTCCCACAGTGGTATCAAAGTTTCCCACTGTGAGGGAAGGCACCAAAGTTCAGTCAACCTCCTCTTTGATGCTCCCCACTGTTCACCCGAGGTCGGGGCCTCCCGGGCCCCCGCAGTCACCGCTACAGGTGGCTCAATGTTCAGGCCCTCTCGCCGGGATGATGGAATTCCGATGTCGGGACGGAAGAACATCCTCAGTGGCTTGGACCTCTGAATCGGCCACTTCCTACCGGAGTCCGCGTCTCCCGAAGTCCACAGGCCGAGCTGGGCAGAGATTCAACGATGGCGGCCCACGGCAAAGGGTCCCAGGACTCCACGATGTTGGTCAGCACCGCCCGCGCTGGGAGCTCCGCAAACCACAGCTTCGCAATGTTGATGCAGCAGGCCCAACACCCCGGAGCTTCAAACGGCGATCCCAGGTGAGGCATCGCCCGCTCCACGATGTATCCAGCGCTGCGCTGCTGCTGCTGAAGCTTTGGTCTTGTTCCCGGCAGGAAAGGCAGCGCCAAATCAGTTGGTAGTCCGCGAGGAGAGGGGTGAGGGCGCGACTCGGAGAATAGTTGCATCCTCGCCAGGAAGTGACTGAAAAACGGTTTCCCTCTTACCCTACTCCTCTCCCCCACATAAATTACTGAAAAAAAATCATCCAAAACATACTTTCAACAATCCAAAAATAAAAAAAGATTAAAAAAACAAACAGACTGTAGGCAGAGGCAGCCATCATGCAGCGTCCCCGGATGTTCAATTGCCGAGTTTAGAAGAGTTTGCCCTCGACTCATACTCGCAGCATGGTCGACACGAGGTCCTAGGAGGTCTTTGTAACTCTACTTCATGCTCGAGAGTAGTCCCCGCGTACTCGTGGCCTCAGCTAGGTTGCGGCATATTTTTCAACATGCTAAAAAATGCCCACCAGTAAAAAAAAAATCAATATTTTTTTTATTCGTAGGTTTAGTTGAAGTAGGTCGTAGTAGGTCGTCATGTTAATCATAGGTAATCGAGGGTAGTCAAAGGTAATCAAAGGTAGTTGAAGGTAGTCATAGATAATCTTCAACATAGTCGAAGGGAGATCGAAGGAGGTCGTCTTCACTCTCCACTATTCGTTGTCCAATTTTCCCGAACCTAGTCGAAGATAGTCTTCAACATTGTCGAAGGAGGCCGAAGGAGATCTTCTACATAGTCGAAGGAGGTCTTCAACATGAAATTTTTTTCACTCTCCTAATCTCTTCTAAAATCTCCAATTAGGTCGCCGCAGTGGGACAGCCCCTTAAGAGCAAGAGCGGAGCTGCGGGATATCGAGGAGACCCTACTGAGAACCTCGTCTATAATGGAAGAGGGGAAACGGGGAAATCATTGTTCAGGAAACGGGGGCTCTCCTCTTCCAGTTCCACTCTTGCTCCCTCCCCCCCATTCGTAACAAGGACAGAGCCCCCTTGTCCTCACCTTCCACCCCATCAGCCGTCGCATACAGCATATAATCCTCCAACATTTTTGCCACCTTCAATGGGAACCCACTACAGGCACATCTTCCCATCTCCACCTCTTTATGCTTTCCGCAGAGACCATTCCCTCCAAAACTTCCTGGTCAACTCGTCCTTTCCTACCAAACCATCCCAGGTACTTTTCTCCTGCAACCACAGGAGATGCAACATCTGTCCCGTTACCTCCTCCCTCGACTGCATCCAGGACCCAAACCTCCAACCTCATCTACTATATCCAGGTGTCAACTTCTCTACATCAGTGAGACCAAGCGCAGGCTCGGCGATCATTTCGCTGAACCCTGATCTCCCGGTGACTCAGCACTTCAATTCCCCCTCCCATTTCCAATCTGACCTTTCTCTCCTGGGCCTCCTCCATTGTTAGAGTGCGATGCAGTGCAAATTGGAGGAATAGCACCTCATATTTTGCTTGGGTTGTTTACACCCCAGCGGTATGAACATTGACTTCTCTAACTTCAGATAGCCCTTGCTTCCTCTCTCCATCCCCTCCCCCTTCCCAGTTCTCCCACTAGTCTTACTGTCTCCGACTACATTCTAATTGTCCCACCCCCTCCCCTGACATCAGTCTGAAGAAGGGTCTAAACCTGAAACGTCACCCATTCCTTCTCTCCAGAGATGCTGCCTGACCCGCCAAATTACTCCAGCATTTTGTGCCTACCTTCAAACTCATTTCTTATGTTCTCATATTCAAGTGCATGCATTTAAAACTGGACAGTATGGCGGTTTGGAAAATGGCACTTCTCTCCGATAAACTTAACATGTAATATCCTCTGTGCAGCTTGGTTGAGATTAGCAGCTTTCTGTGAATAATAAAGCAATTGAACCAAACTCATCTGTGGTGAAGTAATTTGGTTCTGGCCATCAAAAGCACCATTAAGATAATTTTCTGAAGAAGCCCTTTTATAGGTGCAGTAAGTGCACAGCAACAGGCTAAAAAGGGGAGTGTTAACAGTTAATTGTACTATTTCCTTCCACTATTTACAATAAATCTATAAAAAAAAGATTTTACAAGTGGTAACGTTGACTGGGACACCGATTTCTGAAGAGATTAAACCAATTTAAAGATATGAGGTGGGACTCTTTCTTTTGGGAGACCTCAGTATTTGTGAAAACTGAATGCCCTTCATCTATTTTTCAATACCCTGACCTTTGATGTTTTTTTCTGTCTATGTTGAATATGTCAGCTAATTCAATCATCAGTGCAACAAGTGCAGAGAAGTCGGATCTCACTTTCACGGCGTTTTCAAGCGAGAGAGAATCAGATTCAGAGCTGCACTAACATTCTCCATGATGTACTCATCAGTGACATTTGTTTTAATGGCACTAAACCTAATACAGCAAGAAAAAACAAATGCAACTAACCAAAGAGTTCCTTCCTAGGGTTATTCAAATGGTATTTGATTCTAATCCCATTACTGTGCAACTCTGCATCATGATATGAAATAAACCATCTGTCCTCAAGAAAATTAACCAGAGGTGTCCCAACTCTTAATACCTACTAGTTTTTTATTCTTATTTAATCTCAATGTTGCAACAATGTACAGTATTGGGTCACCGTGTCATTGATCGTGCAGGAAAAGATGCATGGGTAAAATTTAACCTGAGCGATGGAGAAATGACGAAAGGGCCTGACAGCAGTGCAGAGAAGCCATTGTGGAAGGGAAGTGAACAAATGACCTTATGTAATGTAACAACATTATTCTGCACATCACCGTGCCGTCCAGGCCCTCGAATGATGTTCCTCTGAAATTTTCAACAAAGCGTTCCTGCTTTCTCTGTTGCAATTTTGCTTCCTACTTGATGAGAATGTCACTTCTCCCTTCTAGAAATAGCTTCCCAAGCAGAATGATGGTTGCTATTATTCCTCATTACTGCCATCTCTAAGAAAGATAAATTAAATATCAAAAGCTTTAAAGTCAGGTAATATTAAGAGAATCTTTGCAGAAGGAGCATTTCCGCTTTAAATTGTGATCTGGAATCCCCATCAGTAGACTGATTGTCCAGCTAATCAATTGTAAATGAGGTATTCCAATAAAGTCACCTGAGGCTCAGAAGAGTTTCAGATTTTCAGGCGCATTGTCCATTTTCACCTCCCTAGCTCCAATATTGATTTTGTCTCAGAATTAATATTGAGCTTGCAAAATCTATGGATAGCTGTTGACACTTATGTCTATATTACAAAGACCAACACTCATGACAGTGAGCCTGCATCTCTCTGATTGTAGCAAAAAAATACCTAATAGGAGTAAGGCATGGTTTGCATTTATCTATCACACAACAATTGTCCCAATTACTACTCTTATTACTCCACCAATGTCTGAAGCTCCAGGACAGCTGGATAACACAGGGAGCAAGCAAATAATCATACATCTATGAGCAACATTCAAGGTGTAATCATAACTATGGACACATTTCTATAACATTAAAAAACATCATACTTATCAATTAAAAAATGAAAATCATAGTCATTTATGTATTTACATTACAAAGGACATTGACAAAAGAAATATTGAGACAAGAACCTCTGCCATAGAATTTCCATAAGATATTTGCACTGTTATAAGATATCTACACAAATTATACTTTTATCAGTGGTAGGAAAATTATTGGAGAAGAATCTGAGTTGCAGGATCTACTTTAAACGGTGCCAAATAAGGCGATAGGTGCAAGAATTTCATTATGCATTGCATACGTGACAGGAAAGAACCATAAGAACCATTGAACCATTGAACTTTTGGAAAACCATGGATTCATTTGGGACTGTCAGAATGCCATTTTGTCGGGAAGGTCCGTGTTACAAGTTTGATTGAGTTGTTGGAAGAGTTGATAACAATAATTGATGAGGGAAGGTGAGTTGATGTTATATATATATATGGACCTTAGTAGAGCATCAGACAAGGTGCTTTCATTGTAGGCTGATCCAAAAGATTAAGGCACATGGGATCCATGGCTATACTGTATTCAAAGTGGGCTTAACCATGGAAGACAGGGTGGTGGTGGTGGAGAGGTTTAATTCTCACTGGAGATCTGTGATCACTAGTGTCACAGAGGGATCACTGTTGGGATCTATCAATGATTTGGAATAACATCCAGATTAGGTGAACAGTAAATTTGCAGTCAATGCCAAAGCTGGTGGAGTTGTGGATAGTGAAGTAGATTGTCAAAAGCTTTAGCAGGATATAATTTGGTGGGAAATATGGCAGATGCTGTTTAATCTGGGTAAGTGAGGGGCATTGCACTTTTGAAGGTCAAACTAAGAGTAAAATATACAGTAAATAGCAAGACCCTTAGGAGCATAGATGAACAAAAAGATTTTTGGATGAAAATCCATACCGCCCTGAAAGGAACAACCCAAGTATATAGGATGATAAAGAATGTGTACAGCATACCTGAACTTTATCAGTATGAAAATGATCAAGTTACATTGCAGTCTGTCCATTCCCTTCTCAGATACTGCTTGACTTTGTGTTTTGCAGCTTTGATTAGGTCACATTTAGGCTATTTTGATAGTTCTGCTCATCGCATTACAAGACAGGATGTGAAGGTTTTGGGGAAGATGCAGAAGATGCTCACCTGGATGTTGCCTGGATTTGAGAGTATGAACTATGAGGAGAGGTTGGTCAAACTTAGATTGTTTTCTCTGGAGTGTTGGAGGTTGAAGGGGTGACCTTATAGAAGTAATCTAAAATTCTGAGATCCTTTATTGTACCTATGCCTCACCTTACTTGTGCACATGATAATACTGTAGCCTCGACTTGACTTGACGTAAAGGGCTGTGATATGACTCTTCCCATACTCTCAGGGGATGGGATTGTTGCCAGAAACACTTTGTCCCCTCCTACTATGGGGCTCCCGCAGATGCCCTTTAAAAGCCTGCCCTGGCGCCCCTGCCCAGGAGCACACCCAATAGAACAGGCGCTCTTGTGGCAAAAGCAGGTGATAATTAAAGAAACCAAGACATTCAGTGTTGCAGAGAGTTTTTGTTTACTATCTGTGGTCTCTGGCAGCCTTCAAAGTGGTGTGGAGCAGGATTTGGAAGTAAATGAGTTGTGGTTATGTAACTCTTTAGATAGTGCTGGTGTTGTGATTGGAGCAGTCTGAAAACCTGCTAACGATCCCAATGAGCACTGTCATAGAAACATAGAAAACATAGAAAATAGGTGCAGGAGTAGGCCATTCGGCCCTTCGAGCCTACACCGCCATTCAATATGATCGTGGCTGATCATCCAACTCATTATCCCGTACCTGCCTTCTCTCCATACCCGCTGATCCCTCTAGCCACAAGGGCCACATCTAACTCCCTCTTAAATATAGCCAATTAACTGGCCTCAACTACCTTCTGTGACAGAGAATTCCAGAGACTCACCACAGAAGGTGTTTACTCAAACAATGTTTTTCTGGATGCATCCCATGGTCCATATGTCATCCATGCCTTAACATGTACAGTGCACAGAGTCTTTACTGAAATTCTGATCACTGTTCATGCAGAATGGACTAGACCAAGAGGGACCTGTTGGATCCCGTTCCCTCAATGCATGGTTGCAGGGGAGGTGGGAGGGGGGCGTCCTGAAGAGAGAGAAAGGGCGCGCGTGCACACGCACACACACACACACACACACACACACACACACACACACACACACACTCCCCCTTGATAGTATATTAATACTAGACTAAGTGGGACCCGTTGGGTCCCAGTCACATTGGAGGACTGGTCCCCCAACACAACCCATTCCCCAACGCTATTTCCCACCACTCACCAGTTCCCCCAAAGCAGCCCGTTCCCCCAAAGCAATATTCTACCACTCACCCATATCCGTTAACTGCACATCCCTCATCTCCCTCACCCCCAGCACTCCCCCCAACTTTCCTCTTCATGTGTGGGAGGGGAGGATGGGTGTGGGGTATGTGTAGGCAGGGGGGTGAAGGTCTGGGGGATAACATGGTGTGAGGGGAGGGGGTGGCGGTGGTGTTTTTGGGGGAGGGGGTGTGGGGGGAGGTGGTTGTGTGGAGGGGGTGATGGGGAGGGGGGTGTGGGGTTTTGGGGAGGGGGATGTGGGGGAGTGTGGGGGAGGGGGTGTGTGGGGAGGGGGGTGTGGGGGTGTGTGGAGGAGGGGTGTGTGTGTGGAGGGTGGGTGTGGGGAGGGGGGTGTGGGGGAGAGGGATGTGGGGTAGGGGGTTTGTGGGGAGGGGGGGTGTGGGAGAGGGTGGGGGTGTGTGGGAGGGTGGGGGTGGGGGTGCGTGGGAGGGTGGGGGTATGTGGGAGGGTGGGGTGTGGGGGGAGGGGGGTTGTGGGGGAGGGGGTGTGTGGGCGAGGGGGGATGCTCTCTGCACGCGCGGCTAGTGGACTCAATCAGCATGGCTTGTGGATTTAGCCCCGCTTCTGGTGCTTTATTCTTCTCGCCCCGGTAATTGACAGTGGGTGCCGGAAGGCGCGTTACCTTCATGGTGACTGACACGTGAGAAGATCAATCTGCTGATCTCACGATTTTTTAAACCTTCATAACTTTTGTAATACACTACCGATTGGAACAAAACCTGATGCTCTTGGAGCAGAGGAGAACGGTGAGTAAGGTGGCGAAAAAATCCTAGCGATATAGGGTACCATTTTTCTGCAAATTTAAAAACAATACAAAAAGGAAAAGGACAAGATGAGAGTTTTAGTGATAGTAAAGGTAGATAGAAGATAGAAGATAGCTGAAAATGCACTATGTAGTGAATAAATCTTCTGTGGGTTATGGGTTATGGATTCGGCACTCCAAATGCACTCTGGTCATCTAGTTCACACTAGTTATCTCACTTTTGCATCTAACCCCTACACATGGGAGAAACAGGACAATCCAGAGGAAATCCCCACGTTCACAAGGAGAACATGAAAACCAGACAGACAGCACCACCATGCTGCCCCGTATAACCTGCCATGTACTTCAAATAAATATTTAATGGAGTAAAATCAGCAGGTGTTGAATTCTGTAAGCAAGATCTTATTCTAATTACAGATGTTGGCAGGAATCAATTGGAAGGATATGGAGAGTGGCTAAAATACATGCATCTTGTGCGCTCCACACTCTGGAATTACACTTTTGACTTGTGTAAGTTGTCACTTCTTGACGCAGTTCGGCAGAATCATGTGCTGTTTCTCATGAAGTCCTCTTCAGAATATATTCATTAACCTTCCATCTACTTTTGTGTACCTACTGCAAGAATTAAGTGATTTATATGTCTAATATATTATCTGTTACCTGTTTTTTTTCCCACTGAGTGATTCACTGTAGCTCCACAATTACTGTTCCATTTCTGTATTTCAAATCGATTATTTGTAGTGACATTTTGTTTAAAATATTTCCAGGAATTGACTTTTAATTAATTTTGTATTTCAACTGCTCATGACCATACGACTTATGGTATTTATGGTAATTAATGTGACATGAGGGCTTGAGGAAGGGTTCCAACCCAAAACACCACCTATCCATTTCTTCCAGAGAACCTGCTGAGTTACTCCATTTCTGAAACTTATTTGTAAACCAGCATCTGCAGTTCCTCACGTTGACACAGTGGAAAAACATGGGTCACTATACTTAGTCAATATAACATGAAATTTATAAAGCCCCAATGTATTAATTTTAAAACTTAGTCTGTTGCAGAACACATTGTTAAGAACAGTGCTCTATTCCCAAGGGAGCTTATTGGAAGACCATGCATGAGACCACCATGTAGCAGCAATCTAATTCTTGGCCACTTTATCAAGTAAAAAGTAAACTTGATAAAGTGGCCAAGAATTAGGTTTCTAATTCTTGATCTCCATAAATACTTACAATTTAAATTATTTAGCATGATTATGCCTCTACAAGAACGTACCTTTTTAGTTTGCAGGATACTTCACAAAGAGATGCAATGAAACATGAATTAAACTGAGGACACAATCCAAGGCCAACTCTTCTGGTAAACTCCAATATAGGGCACACATGAGGGGAAGAATAGGGTGTGCCATTTTACAGGACTGCAGATTACTTCACGGCTTTGAAATACTCCAAGAATCTATTATCTGTAGCGCTAAACTATACAATTTGCTTATGAAACTTTAGCCACAATTTGCAAAGTAAGTGAACTTGAAGAAGATTTCAAAGTAACCTTCAACTGTATTTGTTCACGTCCTCGACACTCTTGATCGGTTAACAACCCGTTAGCTCTGGAAATGGTTGCAGAAATGGTGTTGAACAATAAATGTTTGACCTTCAGTACACCATAGACAGCACATCAACTGACTGCTGACTGCTAATTATAATGATTTCTGCTTTAAACATCCATTTCCCACGTTGTTTATCAACTGCAGAAGGTGCATCATACCATGAATAAATTGCTTGCTTGAAAGTAGCGTACATTATTTAAAACCAAAAAACCCTGAAAATGCTGGATGTACTCAGTGGGTTAATGCAGCAACTATGCAGAGAGTACCAGAGTGAACATTTCAGGTCAATAGCCTTTGATCAGAATTAGAGAAAGGCTGGGAGACAAGTGTAAGTTGCAGGGAAGATGGAGGAGTTGGTGGACAAGGGCAATGATTGCAGGAAGATGAATACTAAGACAAACTGCATGATCCAAATGATACTGGTGGCAGCTGAGAGAGAGAGTGAAGGAGATCTGTCAACTACAGGTTTGTTTGAAGAAAGTCTAAATAGAGGTTAGTAATCAAGACAGAGGAGAAAGAAACAAATGCTGAGATTCAGACTGAGCAGCTGCTGTTAAACCTCCTCAAACATACCAGCTATTTCTGCTTAAAACTAGTTTAAATTAGCAATGATCATTGAGGTGCATGACCATACACCTTGCTATGCTGTATCTCATCTGCTACTTCTTTAGCCACTCTCCAAACCCGTCCAAGTCATTCTCCACCCTTCTCCATCCAGTTCCAGCCCCATTTGCAACACAAAGTTCCTCTTGGTCAACGAGTAATTGAGAGATACGGCATGGAAACAGGCCCTTCGGTCTTCAGAAGTTCACATCCACAACCAACCACCCTTTACACACATCCTACATTCCTCTCATTTTTATTCTTGCCACACTCTCATCAACTCCCTCCTTATTCTATCATTCTACACCAAGGGCAAAATACAGTAGCCAATTAACCAACAATCATCATACGTATAGAAAGCAAAGTCTCCACATTGCCAACACGATGTCAGCTGATGGATCCAACATTTACAGGCATGAGCGATGTATGGGGGGTGATAGTGGACATATATTTATGGGGTTGGTGAGGAGCTACATGCATGTGGTGCATGTGTTATGTAGGTCAGCAAGAATGTAAAGGTGTAAAACTTACCCTATGATATTTAATGTTCTTGTAGTTTCTTTCAACATTGGTCCTTTGTCTGGGGATTTCCACATCGAAAGGAAATGTTTCAAACCACTTCCTGCCAGATTCTGTACCTCAGACCTCCCTCGCTTAAATGACTCTCTTATATTATTTTATATTATTTTATCATTTATTATTGAACAACATTATTTCAAAAACGCATCAGGAAAATGAGAATTGTAAGATCAAGATCAAGGAGGGGCACTTAAGGTTACAGGATTGCCAAATTATAAAGTCACCAGCCTTCATGAAGATAGTGGCCTGATTAGACAGGTCAATAACAGCTATCCCAGAATGAGCACAGAAGGAATACATTTGCAAGTCAAATTCCACCAGTTATGATCATATGACAGTGATCATGATAGAATTCAACCTGCAGTTTGAAAGTGAGAAGATGAAATTGCATGTTGGTTTTACTTTTGAATAAAGGTAACAACAGAGGCATGAGGGAGAAGGTGGATAATGTTAATTGGAAGGGGACCCTGGCAGGAATGATGTTGAAGCAACAATGGAAAGAGATTTTGGGAGTAATTCGGAAGACGCCGGATCTTTTCATCTCCCAGAGCGAGAAACACACAAAGAGGAGAATGAGGCCACTATGGCTGACAAATGGAGGGCAAAGACTGCATGAAGGCAAACCGGAAGGCATATAATATGGCAAAGAGTAGCAGGTAGCTGGAGGATTGGGAAGTTTTTAAAAACCAACAGAAGGCAATTAAGAAAACAATGAGGGAAGAAACATGAAATATGAAGGTAAGCTAGACAATAATATAAGAGGATAAAAAAATATTTATTGGCAACAGTGGACATTGGAGCATTGGAGTAATGGGGAATAAAGAAATGGTGGACAAACTGAATATGATTTTTTGTGTCAGCCTTGAAGTGAGTCGAGACATTATTACTAAGGAGAAAGTGCTTGGGAAGATGAAAAGTCTGAATGTAGATAAGTAACCTGGGCCAGAAGGACCACACATAGGGTTCTGAAAGAGATAACTGTTTAGATTGTGGAGGCATTAGTAATGACCTTTCAAAAATCACTAGAGTCAGGAATAGTTCCAGAGGAAGGAACAATCACAAATGTCACTGTTTAAGAGGGGAGCAAGGCAAAAGGAAGGAAATTATAGGCTGATTAGCCTGACATCTGTGGTTGGTAAGATTTTGGAGTCCACTATTAAGGATGAGGTTACAGGGTACTTGAAAGCACAGGATAAAATTGGCCAAAGTCAGCATGGTTTTGTTAAGGGGAGATCATGCCTTACTAATCTGTTATAATTCTTTGAGGCGGTTACAAGCAGGATAGTCAAAGGAGAGTCAGTGGATGTTGTTTACCTGCATTTTCAGAAAATCTTTGGTGAGGTGCCCTATATTCCTCTTGGGTAGCTTACAATCCAATGGCATGAACATTGAATTTGCCAATTTACAAATACCACCCTCACCTCCTAATCCCCCCAACACCCCCCCTCCCCTAACTTCCCCACCCCCCCCCCCAACTCCATTCCCCTGAACTCTGACTGACCTTGCACTAGTTTCCCCCCCCTCCCCCCAGCCAGCGCGACCCACCAAATCTCCTTCAACAAGCTTTACATTTTATGACTATGTATTTCTTTTAGCCTAACATCTGTTTCTATCTCTAGCCATTGTCCAACAATCTGCTAATCAGGGAACCCCTTTGCCTGAGGGAGCCATGCCGGCCATGATTTGTCTGCCTCTCCTCTTTTTTTTCTCTTTTTTTCCCTCCCCTGCAATCAATCTGAAGAAGAGTCCTGACCCAAATCGTCGCCTATCCTTTTTCTCCAGAGATGCTACCTGACCTGCCAAGTTACTCCTGCATTTTGTGCCTATCTTAGGAGTGATGTGTTCAGTATTCCATTCCTGCTATAGGGAGGATGTCACTAAGCTGGAAATAATCAATGCCATTATGAATCTATGACTCTAAATTAATGTGGAGAGTGGGTGTGTTTGGTAGGGGACAATGTGGAGAATGATCAACAGATATGGTGATGTATGTACTAGATGGAAAGGATACAATTACAAATATTGTGGAATAGCTTGAAATATGAAAACTGGAATGCTGTTGTTTGCTGATCAATCATAATTTTTTTCTGGAGCAGACCCTCATGAAATATGCCCTGTAAATATGCCCTGTCAAATGTGTTTGGTCAACTACCTTATCTACAGTTTTTTTTGAGACATAGTAATAAACAAAATTAAAGATATCTAAAATACAACAAAGAATTGTTTGAAAGAAGTACATTGGAACAAATCAATTAATGAAAACACCAAGATGTGGACTTATTAAGGTTACAGGAGACGGATGACATTCAACTGTTCATACCAGATGAGGGCACTAATTCTCCATTTCGACTGCTGCTTGATAGAACAATGCACTAAATAAAATAACATGAAATACTATTCATTTCACCAGGTTTCTGTTCTCATGTCCAAGTAACAAAACCTGCAAAGAACACTTTCTTCACCTTGAGCCAAATCTATTTGTTATTGAATCACAAATCTGTTCCTTTATACAGCTGAGGTCTACATTCATTGCCTGGATTCAATCCTGCTAAGATATAAAGAAGCAACATGAATCATTTCCTTAGAGAAGTTGAGGTAATGGCTGTGCAAACAACACTGATAGAAGGGTCTCGACCCGAAACGTCGCCTATCTCCTTCGCCTCTTAGATGCTGCTGCACCCGCTGAGTTTCTCCAGCTTTTTGTGTAACACTGATAATGTTTGGATAGTGACAAATGTGCCAACAAATGATATCTCGTCAGCCTTTCTCACTGATATTTATTCAAAATTAGCTGTGTAATTATGTTCTAGATCTTCTTTAACACTCACAGAATTAACTAGTTTAGTTGTAGGATTTTCTTTTCTTAACATCTGGAAACCAATGAAGACAGAAATTAGTCAACCAATCATTGTCTAGCATCATACAACAGTATAATGTTAGTAATTATAGAAGGATTAGTTTTGCTTGAATTTTCATATTTCAATATTCCTTCAAATTAATTCTTATCACTTCATCTTTCTAAATTGTTCAAATTTCACACTTTTATATGTTTTAAATTCACTTAGAGGTTCAAGTTGTGGAGCAAATACAAATGTTAATCTTGAAAAGACTGCAATTTTCTTAATTTATTGCTAAGAAAATCTTGCTGTTTATTAATTTAATAGGATGTCAGGAGGAAGAAAATGTAACATTCAATTCAAGACAAAAACAGATTAGGCCTCTTCTGCTGAACAGACACAAAAATTCATGCAAATATATCTTCAATGCATATTAATCTATCTAATACAGTCTAATTAATCTAATACTAATCTAATTAATCTAGTACAGTGTACTTTCAACATGACAAGCATAGATATGCATTACTGTCCATAGCTGTGGAATCTTCTTGCTATTTGGAGGGTTGATTGGAAGTAGGGCTTTTGGGTGTAGTGAGAATATGTTAAAATGGAAAATAGGTGTAATAATCTTATGAAATAGGTTTAGGCTTATTATTGTCATATGTACTGAGATACAGTGAAAAGCTTCAATTTTCATTCTATACAAATAGATCAGATATAACTTACATAGATGCAGTCAGTTCACACTCAACCACAATAGATAGAGCAATGGAAAAGATACAGTGTGCAGAATATAGGTCTCAGCATGGTGGTGCATTGCAGTGCATCAATTCCTTAGACAAAGTCAAATGTCCTCAATGGGGCAGAAGTGAAAATTACAAAATAATTTGGTGTTACAAAATCACATTTGAAGGGTCTTTGGAATTAAACATCTGTGACCTAAATACAAGTACATGAATGAATAATTGAAATTGAACGTGCCCAGTAAATATAATGTTAAAGCACATTTGCATTTAATCTAAAAGACCAAGAGACTCATTCATATGGCGGATCTTGTACAACTGTAAGTGGGTCAGGCCATTTGATCATTTGCTGATACATTCAGCAACATCTCAGGCCAGCATCTGATTAATACATTAAATTATCTCAGTATTTTGTCCTCAGCTATTTTGAAGGCTTGATTTGTTCTATCTTGTTAATAACTGAATATCACTTTTCATGAGCTTGAATCTGTGCCATTTTTACCATTTGGATAATGTGATTTAAAGAAATATTCAGGATTTGCTGCTTATACTCCTTTATTTCACATCCACCTTGATAGATTCATCCCTCAGACACACGGATCCCTTCTGAAAACCTAAATCTTGCTCATCCTACCTCATGAATCAGCCCATTGAATGCAGCCACGCTGTCCTTCTGCCACAAGCCAAGTGGCAGGGATGAGAGAGATTCTAGGTGAAGGGGAAAAAGAGATGGGGACCAAGATTGTGTTAAAATGAGGCCTGCAGCTTGCACTCTTTAATCTTCCTACCTTTCAGCAGTACTTTCATTTTGAATGGCTGCTTTAAACAAACAGCAGTACATTTCACCAACACATCCAGCTCTTATTTAGACATGTGCATGTTGCCTGCATCCTTATTAGGATCAACACCCAGAAAGCTATGCCCTGGTCAATCTTATCCTGCAGAGAAGCCCCACCTTACAATACATCTTATTTTCAAAAAGGCAGAGAACCCTGTAGTCCAACCATGTTCCTCTATGTCTCACAATTATGCCCTTGGACCTTCATTTACTACAGGTATCCACATCTCTCACAGTGACCAATGTTGATCCATTATACATTCATAAGCTCATGTTATAGGAGCAAAATTAGGCCATTCGGCCCATCGTCTACGCCACCATTCAATCATGTCTGATCTATTTTTCCTTTCCCCCCACTCTGCTGCCTGCTCCCCATAACCCTTGACACCTGTACTAATCAAGAATCTATCAATCCCTGCCTTAAAAATATTCATTGACTTAAGGAGCTGTCCCACTGTACGAGCTAATTCAAGAATTCTCCCGAGTTTCCCCTAATTCGAACTCGGAGAATTATGGTAATAGCCGTTCGTAGGTACTTGGGGCTCTCGTGGACATTTTTCAACATGTTGAAAAATCTTCACGAGTCTTCACGAGCTTACCGTGTTTCCCGAGTACCTGCTGTTAGCGTTACGAGCCGCTAAGAGATGTTCCCGAGCTCCGACATACCCGCTACATACATTCTACGTGCATACCACGGGTTCGATTTTTTTTTAAACTTGGGAGAGCTCTTGAATTAGTGGGACAGCCCCTTTAGTCTCCACAGCTGTCTGTGGCAATGACATCCACAATTACCATCCATTATGTTTATCTAGGTTGGTAATTGATGAAACATACCGAAATCCCATAGAAAATTCAAAGTAATCAAATCAACGTAATCTTTTGCTGCAGTCTGCTTCCACCAAACTCTCGGGTGCATCTGCTGGTCAGGAAGCCGATCTGATCATTTTTGGGTGCAAGAAATTGGTGCAAATGCAAATGCGAAGGCAGGAACGGGGTACTGATTGGGGATGATCAGCCATGATCACATTGAATGGCGGTGCTGGCTTGAAGGGCCGAATTACCTACTCCTGCACCTATTGTCTATTGTCTATTGTCTATATGTATGTCCCTGATTCTCAGAGTTAGCTGAGGCGTCACCCATTTTTCAGTTCCATGTATTGTCTTTATCCGCCAGTCCCTCATCATACACATGGACATGTACAAATGTACAGACCTACAGAGACATGCACAGATACACACGGGTGCACAGACACACGCCTATCTACAAACACACATTTGAAATTATATCTGAGAACTCTCCTACAGTTCTGCTGACACTTGACTACTCCCCATTTGACTCAGTAATTCGAACACTATGTGCTCAAATTGTGGTTTAACAGGAACACGACAGTTTGGCCACAACTTCCTCTGACTTACATTCTACTGTTTTGGTTCAGCATGTAGATGACTATTCTGATTGATAAGTTTGATAAGAGCCTTGCAACATTTGCTTTATTATGAATTCAGAAGTGGACCATGGCAACATTGAAGTAAAAACATCAGCAATGACGTCCTATATTGCTCAGGGTGTAATGGACAAAACACTGCTGCAAAGTCATTGAAAAGATTCTAACTAGAGTTTAATATTTGCAGCATTGAAATTTATATATATTTAAAGTTTCTAAATAATAGCAAAGCAGACTTGAATGCAAAGCAATCGATCACTATCTTATATCATAGCCTTGTGCTTCATTTCATGGATCAAGCCAAAAGCCTGTTACACGAGAATGCTATTTAAATTAACAATGCAAAATCCTGTCAGCATTTCATACCACAATACATTGATTTCCAGTCTAATTCTGAAGTGTCAATGAGATATGAATGTTTTCAAAAATATGTCACACCCTGAAATTTAGACAATTTAGGTCAGAATAAATTCAGAGGAAATGAGTGCAGCACTGAGTCCTGGTGTGTGCTGTGTGTTATTGCAGAGGAAGACTGTTTGGTGACCTCACAGGCTTTATCTGAATCTTTGTGAGTAATGGATCATGATTAATGACCAATGGTTCTCTGGCTCAGTAAAGTCCCCCTGCTTGGAAAGATAAGACACCCTTTAGCAATGAACAGAAAGTTCCCTTCCTGAAATGAACTGGAATAACAAATTTAAAGCCAGGAATTAAACCAGGAAGTGACAGGCTGAAACATTGCTGCTTTGTTTATTTGATGATTAGCACACTTCAGCACATATTACTTCCTTTATTCAAAGTCAAATGGACATGTCACTTTTTTCCAGAAAATTGATCAATTGATTGCAATCCTATGTTATATTCTCTATCACTTCCAAAATAATCATAGTTTTGCAATACTTGAACAATTTATTTTATCAAGATTGAACCTTAACTAATGATACTTTTCATTACCTCCACCTCCAGTGGTTTTTGTTTGAAGAATGAGAGCAGTTCGATAATAAATTCGGCCACATCTGGAATCCAGATTTATAATTTAATTATTTTGGGTGAAATTAATATTTCTCTTGGTTTTTTGACTTGGGTGTTCCTTGTAAAATTGATTTGCTTATCTCAAACTAATTCCTACTGAATATCTTTACCACATACAGAATATCAATATTATTGCACATTAAAAATGTCAGTCCTACTCTGAAATGTTTTCCTCATTAGCCCAAAGAATTTAATTTTAAATTAAAGATATTAAAAAAGTAACTATGGGCAAAGCAGAATCATCAACATTAAAAAACCCATTTCCAATTTAATAGAGACACTATTCCAATCTAATTTCTCGACTCCGCCCAAGGGCCCTGGCAGTCCTTTCAGGTGAAGCAGGGGTTCATTTGCACCTCCTCCAATCTCATCTAATGTATCTGCCATTACAGGCGTGGACTCCTATATATCGGCTAGGCCAAGTGCAGGCTCGGCTATCGTTTCAATGGACAATAGGTGCAGGAGTAGGCCACTGTGAGATATGCGATGTGCTCACAATCACTACTCAAAGACTAAATCGTGGAAGCAAGAGATTCTTTATTATATTTTCGAGTCTGCAGAGTCGGGTGCCTCTCCAAGTTGAGACACACCGAAGTCAGAAGGGTAAACCCCCTTTATACACACAATTCTACATCCAACCTCCCCTCCTTTGACCCGCTCCAATCAGACACTGAGGTGGACAACCTGTAGGTACGTCCCCCCAGTACCTCCCACATCATACATCGCATGTCCATGGTAATGAGCAGTTTCTTGACCAGGGGTGTGTTGTAATATTCATTTATTTTATTAAGCATGCTCAGTTGTTCATGACCTACCCTAGTTTTACTCACCTCCAAGTGAACTCTCTCAGTTCTCCTATATCAGCACTAAAGCTAAGCTATAGTGACAAGGGTCCCATCTATCACTCCATTCTACTGATAGGGATCTATCTACATCACTCCCTTCTACCACTATACAATGCTATCACTTCTTACTCAAGGATGGGTCTGGTAACTTTTATACACAGCTGTGTCAGAATCCTCTCCTTGGCCTCTATCGGTTTGAATCCTCTTTAAAGCCCCTTACAATAGTGGGGTTTAATCACTTTATCCCTCACACCACCTTGAGCCACATTTAATGTGATCATGGCTGATCATCCGCAATCCATACCCTGTTCCTGCCTTCTCCCCCTATCCCTTGACTCTGCTATTTTTAAGAGCCCTATCTAGCTCTCTCTTGAAAGCATCCAGAGAACCTGCCTCCACCACCCTCTGAGGCAGAGAATTCCACAGACTCACAACTCTCTGTGAGAAAAAGTGTTTCCTCATCTCCGTTCTAAATGGCTTACTCCTTATTCTTAAACTGTGGCCCCTGGTTCTGGACTCCCCGAACATCGGGAACATGTTTCCTGCCTCTAGCGTGTACAAACCCTTAACAATCTTATACATTTCAATTAGATCTCCTCTCATCCTTCTAAACTCCATAGTGTACAAGCCCAGCCACTCCATTCTCTTAGCATATGACAGTCCTGCCATCTCGAGAATCAACCTTGTAAACCTATGCTGCACTCCCTCAATAGCAAGAATGTCCTTCCTCAAATTAGGGGTCCAAATCTGCACACAATACTCCAGGTGTGGTCTCACTAGATGATCACCTCCACTCAATCCACCTAAACCTACCTGATTTGCCGGTTGCTAAACACTTTAACACTCCTTCCCATTCCCATACTGACCTTTCTGTCCTGGGCCTCTTCCATTGTCAGAGTGAGGCCCAGTGCAAATGGGAGGAACAGCACCTCGTATTTCCCTTGGGCAGCTTAAGTAAAGTAAAGTAAAGTAAAGTAAAGTAAAGTATCCTTTATTGTCATTCAGACCTTTCGGTCTGAACAAAATTTCATTACCTTGCAGTCATAACATATAATAAAAAACAAAACACACAATAAACACATATTTAACATCCACCCCAGTGGTATGAATACTGGCCTCTAACTTCAACTAAACCTTGCCTTCCCCCTCTCTCCATCCCTTCCCCTTCCTATTCTCTGACCAGTCGAACTGTCCCTCTGATTAAACCTTTATCTCTGTATGCCTTCTCCTAACTAACAATAATCTATTCTACATTTTTCGATGATCTGCATTCCCTTTGATGTCTCATTTTCACACCTTACATTTCCTTATTTATGTGCCTCCCTCTCCCCTGACTCTCAGTTTGAAGAAGGGTCTCGGCCCAAAATATCACCCATTCCTTCTATCCAGAGATGCTGCCTGTCCCGCTAAGTTACGCCAGCATTTTGCGTTTATCTTCGGTGTAACCGAGCATCTGCAATTCCTTCCTACACACTCCCTATTATCTCCTTACCATGAAATTAACTAAAAGGGATGGGACAGGAGATAAGACAAAAAATAAAAATAAAAAGGTGAGTGCATAAGATCTGTGCCTAGCTATGTAGCTATAAAAGGTAAACATAATTCTTGATAGCATTAACATACACTCATGATTTTTTTAACTACTAGGACATAGGGTTCTGCTGCTAAATATGGAATGAGATGAGGATGGTGCTCAGGGACACAGGGATGATGAATGGCGATTCTTTGCCAGGGAAATAAACTTCTGTCCATCTCATCCAATGTAAATAATTGCGTGCCTTGGTGAAATTGGAGCATTTGTTAGATCGTCAGGATATAACATATCCAGGTTACTGAGTCAAATTCGCAAATCCCAGAAGGCTGTCAGTTAAACCTCACAGGAGGACCTGAAAACAGCATTTGAAACACTTGGGTATTTATACTTGGAAAGTATTTGAAGTGGAAAAAGATTACATTTTCTAAGCAGAAATCCATAATTTCAATAATAAAAGCTAAATATTGAAATCTTAAGAATTAATCTCTGGATCATTTCCAAAACAAAAGGTAGTACGGTGGCGCAGTGGTAGCCTTTCTGCCTGCCAGAGACCCGGGTTCGATCCTGACTACATGCTGTCTGTATGGAGTTTGTATGTTCTCTCCATGACCTGCGTGGGTTTTAGACAATCGACAATAGGTGCAAGAATAGGCCATTCGGCCCTTCGAGCCAGCACCGCCATTCAATGTGATCATGGCTGATCATCCAGGGGTTCTGGTTTCCTCCCACACTCCAAAAAACGTACAGGTTTGTAGGTTAATTGGCTTGGTAAAATGTTTTATTGTCCCTGATGTGTTTAGGATAGTGTTAGTGTGTGGGGATTGCTGGTTGGTGCGAACTAGGTGGGCCACAGGGCCTGTAACTGCGCTTTATCTCTAAACTACACTAAAAGTTCAAGAAATAAATGTGTTTGAGGGTCAGAGGCTTCTCTGACCCTCAAAGAAACTTCCATGTCCTGACATCTATTTGAAAGGATGCACGTCACACATAACTCCACTCACCATCTAATGTAACACTATTTGTAATGACGTAAAAAACCTTTGAACTTCCTGGATTGGATCCAATAATTATTTTGTTGATCATCAAAAGTGAAAATTACATTCCGAACATTAGCATCTTGCAATGTAATCCAGTCAGGAAGATAACTATTAACATTATATTGTTGTATTTGTCTGTCATATTTGATCAATATGAAAATTCATGAAGTAAAATGTATTTTATGTTTAGCCCTAACATCATTAACATGTAGCACCAACAGGATTTACAAATGGACTGTATATGCAAACACAATGTAGCACATCTGCTGCAAGCTGAAAGTATTATTGAATCTCATTATTTATCAAGCTCTGTAGGACATTGGTTAGGCTGCATTTGGAGTATCACGTGCAGCACTGGTTTCCCCATTACATGAAAGATGTGGATGCTTTGAAGACGGTGGATGAGGTCAACCAGAATACTGACTGGATATCCACAGAGAAGGAGGAGGAACAATGGACATGGATTCTATCTTGGGGTCAAGGAGGGATGGATGGATTATTAATAAATATAGTTTTGTATTAACTACCCCTCAAAAATGTATGTTAGCTCTCCTTATATAGTGCTATGACACTAACTATATTTGATATTAGTAGTATTATTAATTATTAAGTATATAAATTTAATACCCCACCCCGACATATATAGCCCTTAAGGCAAAAACGGAGCTGGAATTATTAACATGGTTTTTTTTTCACGGAAGTCCGTAGATTAGTAGCCATGCTAGTGTGGCTTACACCAAGACTAACTGCACTAACTATAATTGTAGTCACTTCTTTTTCCCTTTACACTTTATTAACATCACTTACATACATTTTTTATTATTACTTTTATATTATGTATTTCATTTCATATTATATACTATATAGATTTAAATATGATTGGTATTATATAGTTGTTTCAAGGAGATGTGTGTATAAGACAATGACACATATTAAATTTCATCAATCTGATGTTTGGGTATAGGATTGGGTTAGATGAGCTGAGACATCTACTCCATTATAAACCACCTTAATAATAAAATATATGACATAAACACTAGGATTGGGGGTGATGGAATCACCTTCTGTAGTTGGAATGTTAAGGGAATTAACGAACCAATTAAAAGAGGTAAGGTTTTAGCTCAATTAAATAGATTGAAATCTGATATTATTTTTCTCCAAGAGACACACCTTAAAAAAGACGCGCAGTATAGATTAACAGCAAAATGGATTTCCAAAGTATATCACTCTTCATTTACACATAAGTCTAGAGGGGTAGCAATAATTATTCGTAAAGCTATACCTTTTAATCAAAGCTCAATAATAGAAGATGTTGAGGTAGATATATAATAATTACAGGTGAATTATATTCTAAAAAAGTAATCCTTATGAATATATGGTCCTAATTTTGATAATCCATTATTCTTTAAGAAAATATTTAACAATATCCCTATATCCACTCAACATAATCTAATAATTGGAGGTGATTTTAATTGTACCTTAGATAATTATTTAGATAGATCATCAATTAAAAAGAAAACCACTTATAAGTCAAGTACACTTATAAATTATTTTATTAACACAGCAAACGTTAAGGATATCTGGAGATCAGATAACCCATCTGGTCGAGAATATTCATTCTTTTCCCCTGTATTTGGAACCTACTCAAGGATAGACTATTTTTTAATAGATTCAAAATTAATCCCATTTACATATGACTCAAAATATCATAATATTAAAATCTCGGATCATGCTCCATTAACATTTAAAATAAAATTAAAAGACATAATTATTAAAACCTCTAACTGGAGACTCAACCCCCAAATATTAAATGATAGGGCTTGTTATGATTACTTAGTAAAACAGATTAAATTATTTTTTGAAACCAATGACAAACCTGGAATTTCACCATCACTGCTTTGGGATACATTTAAAGCATTTATGCGTGGTGCGATAATATCAGCACACGCATACTTTAATAAGGAAAATCGAAAGACTCAACAAAAGTTGGAAAATGAAATAAAACAATTAGATATTGAAAATGCAATATCCCCTTCAAAGGGGCTAAGTAATAAAATTGCATCATTAAAATATAAGCTAAATAAAATATACTCAAATCAGATTATTAAACTTTTTCAACAGACTAAACAAGTACACTTTGAATTTGGGGATAAACCACAAACATTACTGGCATGCCAGCTTAGAAAATTAGATGAGGAGAAAATGATACATACAATTAGATCTGAACAAGGAGAAATATTGACTTTACCAAAAGATATCAATGATACATTTTTACAATATTATCAAAATCTTTACTCATCTAAACTAGCAGGACAATCAGATGGTATGGAAACATTCCTACAAGAATGCCATATTAACAGTTTGGATCAGGAAGGTAGAGACTTGTTAAATGCTGATATATCAGTAAAATATATTGAAGAATCAATTGGATCATTAAATAACGGAAAAGCCGCAGGCCCTGATGGCTTAAGTGTTGAATTTTATAAGAAGTTTTATGATCTGATCTCTCCACGCTTACATACAATATATAAATATGCTTATGAACTAGGAAAGTTACCAGAATCATTAAATGAATCTACAATTACACTTATCCCTAAAGCTGATAAAGATTTGGAAGACCCTGGATCATACAGAGCAATAGCTCTTTTAAACACTGATCAAAAAATACTAACTAAAATGTTATCTCGGAGGCTAAGTTTAGTGATTAATAACTTAATACATCATGACCAAACAGGTTTTATTCCAAAACGCTATTCATCCTATAATCTGAGACGTCTATTTAATGTCATGTACTCAAAAAGAGTGAATGATATTGAATTAGCTGTCATATCCTTAGATGCTGAAAAAGCATTTGACCAGGTTGAATGGCCACATTTATTTAAAATAATGCAGAAATTTCAACGGGGATAGATTTTCCAAATGGGTACTCGAATCCAACTGCAAGAATATTAACAAATCAAATGTTATCAGCAAAATGTAATCTCCTTAGGTGTTGTAGACAAGGATGCCCATTATCACCATTACTATTTGCTTTGGTAATAGAACCATTAGCCAAAATGATTAGATCAGAACCAGAAATATAAGGATATAATACAAAAACCACAAATAAAATATCTCTATACGCAGATGACATCTTAATTTATACACAAAACTGGAGATTAGTATTCCCAATCTATTTAATGTTATAACTAAGTTTAGCACATTTTCTGGGTATAGAATTAATTGGAATAATAATGTGAAAAGTGAAATTATGCCTACAATTGGAATAAAATTAAATATATTAGAACAATACCCACTTAAAATAGTCACGGACAAACTCAAATATCTAGGAATTAATGTATCTAAGTCCTATAACTGTCTATTTAAATATAATTACCCTCAATTATTAAATAAACTAAAAAAAAATATTGTATATTGGAAAACACTACCTATATCAATGATCGGTAGAATAAATGCTATAAAAATGATTTTTTTGCCACTATTGTTATATTTATTTCAAGCCATCTCTTTATATGTCCCTAAAATGTTTTTTTTTTTTAAATAGATACTTTGGTTAATAGTTTTAGTTGGGACTATAAAAATCATTGAATAAGTAAAAAGCATCAATGTAAATCTAAAATAAATGGTGGACTAGCATTACCAAATTTATTATATTATTTCTGGGCAGTTCAGATTAAGAATATGAATTTTTGGTTGGTAAATTTAGATCATGAGCCAAGCTGGCTAAAGATGGAAAAGGAAGGCTGTTTGCCTTTTGATGTAGGTTCGATTCTTTTTGCACCAAGGGAAGTACAAAAAAAAACGTATGGTGACAACCCTATAATTCATAACAATAGACGTATTTGGAAACAAATAGTTAAGACCTTACATATGGATAATTTGTCACTTTGTTTGCCAATTATGAATAATCCTTTGTTTAGGCCCTCTGTATTGGACAAGGGGTTTAGACACTGGAATGATTTAGGAATTAAAAGAATAGAACACCTTTACAAGAAAGGAAAATTTCTTTCATTTCAAGAGTTACAGGATATCTATGGATTGCAGTCAAATAACATATTTAGGTATTTACAAATTAGAAACTATATTAAGTCAAATACGCAAGACTATAAAAATAGAAAACCAGGATTATTAGATGAATTGTTTAATAAACACCCAAATACAGAAAAATTAATAGCGTATATTTACATTATTTTGGATATGGAAATCCCAACTTCGGAAATATATCGACAAACATGGGAAAATGAAATAGGTTTATCTATAACGAAGGAAATTTGGGAAGAAAGCCTACAACATATACATCGTTGCTCATTAAATGCTAGACATATATTGATACAATTTAAGGTATTACACAGATTACATTATTCAAAAACGAAATTAAATAGAATTTATCCTAACATTTCTTCTATTTGTGATAAATGTCAGAACTTGGAAGCTAACTTAACGCATAGTTTTGTAACATGTATAAAAGTCAATTATTATTGGACAGAAATCTTTAGAGTTATCTCTGAAGTTCTTAAAATTAAACTGGACCCAAATCCAAAATTAATAATATTAGGAGTTCCGGATTCAAATCTAATATTAACAGTAAACCAAAGAAATTTCTTGGATTACTGTTTGATAATAGGGAAAAAATTAATATTGAAATTTTGGAAGGGAACATTATTCCCCACAATTAAAATGTGGACAGTGGAAATGTTGGAGACGTTGCATTTGGAAAGAATCAGATTTGTCCTAATGGACAAATACGAACTCTTTGAACAGATATGGTCTCCATATACAGAATATTTGAAGGGGTAGCTGTTCTTGGCATCACAACTCAATGGGTACCCAGCAGGATTAGATGAAAACAACTCTCTGTGTTTTTTTTAAATTTGTATACATGTCTCTATTGATATCGTTATTTGAAATTGTGTTATTCACTATTAAGATGTATACTATAATCTCTTTTTTTAATGTATATATAATACTTTGTTTTAATTAAATATATATAACAAGAATATATACATATATTTTTTTCTCTCTTCTCTTTCTCTCTCTATATAATCAAAATTATTATTTAATCACTATTCTTATTGATTAAAATCTATTCTTTTCTTTTTCTACTTTCTAAAAAATAGAAAATATAAGAATTATTCGTAACATTCGTATACTTATTGAAATAAGTTGGTTGTGTATTTGAAAAGTTGTTATACCGTTGTTATGATGGATTACTTCTAATAAAAATATTATTACCAGAATACTGACTGGATAGACAGTTTCAGCTATAGGGAGAGGTTGGGTAGACTTGGATTGTTTCCTCTGGAACGTTGAAGGTTGAAAGTAGATTTGGTAGGTGTACATAAGGGGCATAGGTAAGGTAGACAATAGGGTAGACAGAATCATTATTCCAGGGTGGAAATACACAACACTAGAGGGCACAGCTATAAGGTGAGTGGGAGAAGGTTTAATAAAGATGTATGGGGCATGTTTTTACAGTGGTATGGAACGCATTGACAGGGGTGGTGGTGGAGGCAGATATGAAAGTGGCATTTAAAAGGCTTTTGGATAGGCACAGGGAATAGTAGAATATGGATCATCAACAGGCAGATGAGATCAGTTTAATTAGGCATCATGTTTGACTCAAATACTGTGGGCTGGTGAGTCCGTTCATGTTTTGTACCATTCTATGTTCTATGAGTAAAGAGTTAAGGGGCTATCCGACTGCGTTGACCTAATTGGTCAGTTTAGAAGGGTCTGCCCTCGACTCATACTCGCAGCATGTTCGACACGAGGTCCTAGGAGGTCTTTGTAACTCTCCTTCATGCTCGAGTGTAGTCCCCGCGTACTTGAGGCCTCAGCTAGGTCGCGGCGTATTTTTAAACATGCTGAAAAATGCTGGCGAGTAAAAAAAGGTCGCCATGGAAAAAATCGATATATTTTTTTATTCATAGGTTGAATCGAAGTAGGTCGTAGTAGGTCGGCATGTTATTCATAGGTATCCGAGGGCAGTCGCTGGTAATCGAAGGTAGTCGAGGGTAGTTGTAGATAGTCTTCAACATAATCGAAGGAGGTCTTCGACATAATCAAAGGAGTTCGAAGGAGGTCGTCTTCACTCTCCACTATTGGGTGTCCAATTTTCCCGAAGCTAGTCGAAGCTAGTCTTCAACATAGTTGAAGGAGGTCGAAGGAGGTCTTCAACATGGTCAAAGGTCTTCAACATGACACTTTTTCAAACCCTCCTAAATTCTTCTAAACTCGCCAATTATGTCGCCGCAGTGGGACAGCCCCTTTAAGTTCTGAAAAATACATTGATAAATTATTTTTCTTGTGCAAACCGATTTGCATTTTTTAATCTTGCATGATGGTGTTGTTTTCGAGACAGCTAAAGCAGAGTCAATAATTTCATCCAGATTCTCAGAAACAACTGAAAACATTTCAAATGCATTTGATCATTTTTGAAGAGTTTATGAAGGCAAATTGTATTTTTCCCCCTCAGGTTAATGGTAAGAAGGTCAATGATCAATTGGCCTGTACTTTACTGCCTTGGCTGAGAAAGGAATGTTGACTAGGCCACTGGAGAAATTTCCAGTTGAATGGTGCTACATGATATTCAACAGAGGTTGAATTTGACACCTGATTTAAATAATAACACTAGTGGCAATGCAGTTGTCCATAAGAAATACACTGGAATAATTAACTAGTTTATGCTTCCAAGTGATACAATAGTGCTTTAACCCCTAACCTTCTAACTCATGGATTCATGAGTGATAGTAGTTTAATATGAAGCCTTAATTGGGGTGTTTATGATTTTTTGGTTCTATTCATCATTCATAACTATCTGGCAAATATTTCTAGCGTTTGTGTTTCATTAGATTAAATTGATCACCATAAGATGTGTGGATGAATGGGAGATGCAGATGCTGGTACGTAGAACAAATAAAACAATTTGCTGGAGGAACTCAAAGAATTAAGCGGCATCTGTGGGGGAAAGGAATTGTCAGCATATTGGGTTGAATCCCTGCATCAGGAGTGACATTGGGCAGGAAGATAGCCAGTATAAAAAGGAGAGGGGTAGTGGTGAGGCACGGATCAATAGGCAATGGGTGGACTGAATGTGTAGGAAGGAATTGCAGATGCTGTTTTACACCGATACACACAAAATGCTGGAGTAACTCAGTGGGACAGGCAGCATCACTGGATAGAAGGAATGGGTGGTGTTTCAGGCAGAGACCCTGGACTGAAGATGGGTGAGGGATGATGAAGGAGCCAGGTTCAGGGAGAGTTGAGAGACAGAGGCAGGTGGATAAGAAGTGAATGCTGACAAGGAAAATAAAGAAAGCTGATGGCCAGTGGGTGAGGGCAGCGTGAAGGTGGAGACTGAAGCTGTAAGGTGATAAGTGCTGGTATCTGGCAAATAAGAAACCTGATAATGAGAATCATTAAAGGGAGAGATGAAAGGCAGATTAAACCAGGGGACTGGTGATCTGGGAGGTGGAATATGTGAATAGTAGATGCATGGTACCAGGAGGGGGAGGAGAATTAAAATGGATGATGGAGAGTAATGCCCCTGTCCCACTTAGGAAACCTGAACGGAAACCTCTGGAAACTTTGCGCCCCACCCAAGGTTTCCGTGCGGTTCCCGGAGATTTTTGTCCTCCGGCAACCACCTTCAACTAGCATTGCAACCGGCTTCAACTAAAAAATTACCGATTTTTAAAACGGAAACCACTTTCGACCATTAGGGAGACTGACAAAAACCTCCGGGAACCACACGGAAACCTTGGGTGGGGCGCAAAGTCTCCAGAAGTTTCCTAAGTGGGATAGGGGATTAGAGGGACATATGAAAAGGAAACAAAAATGGAAGGTCCGGAGGAGGATGGGAAAGATGGAGGGAGGGGAACACAGGAAGTAAAGTTTACCTGGAATTGGAAATTTGAATGTTTGTGCAATTGGACTGGAGAAAACCCCAACTGGATACGAGGTGTTTGTTCTGGTTTGCATTGGGCCTCACGCTGGTGGATGAATTGTTCAGATAGACACCCATTAACTATCTTGAAACTGAAAACAACATCATCTTTCCCATGGAAGATAGACACAAAATGATCTTTCCCACAGCAACATAAATAGTTGCCTTTAACAACAGTATATTTTTGGAACAGTGGAACAGTGGAGAGGATATTTCCACTAGTGGGAGAGTCTAGGACGAGAGAAAAATATCCTCGGAATTAAAGGAGGTTCTTTTAGGAAGGAGATGAGGAGGAATTTCTTTAGTCAGAGGGTGGTGAATCTATGGAATTCTTTGCCACTGAGGGCTGTGGAGGCCAAGTCACGCATATATTTAAGGCAGAGATAGATACATTTTTGATTAGTATGGATGTCAGAGGTTATGGGGAGAAGGCAAGACAATGGGGTTACGAGGGATAGATAGATCTGCCATGATTGAATAGCAATTGATGGGCCGAATGGCCTAATTCTGCTTCTACCACATGATCTTATGATTTTTGATGCAATACTTATATTTTAATATCAATTAAAAATAAAGGCTGCTTAAAAATGGCTATTTAAAGGCTTCTTTCTTTGGCTGAGGCACGATGGTAATGATGATGATACTTTATTGTCACCTACTTAGCTACTGGGAAATTAGAATTTTTTGCAAACAAACACAAAAGAGTCACCACAAAGGTGCCAACAAAGTTACAAAAAGCTCTTTAATTTTCGTCCCCCCCACCACACCGGATCTCCCCTTGTTCACCCTTTGACCCCCACTCTGGTCATGTACATATTTACAAAGCATTTCCCAGGTCATTGTCCATATAATTTGTTTGTATATAAAAAGATCCATGTTACATTCTTCAAGAGCTACATCAGAAGGCTAGATTCCAAGAGTAACATTGAAAGGAAAGATTTCTTAGAAGACCCCTTTTTATTACAGATTATGTAGACATGTTATCTTTTTTGAACAAATTTTTACATTTCTCTCACAGTTCAGATGGAGTCATCTGAGACAGAATTTGTTTTCATTTATTGAGAAAGATAAGAGAATTGTCCTGAATCAGAGATGTAAATATTTTACTCCACATATAACTTTGTCTCATTTTCTCAAAGAGACTGTCTTGGACTGTCTTTGCTGCAGGTAAGGATACAAACCCTAATTTGATTGCAGGAAATCTATTGAGGAAATACAAAACACATTGTCAATTGCTGAAAAAGCTGGATCATATGGAGCTAGGTGACATCTTGTTTAATTCTAATGACAATGCTAATTGCACACCATGGTGTGTGTTGAACTCCTTGTGAAACTGAATTGCCTGATGCCAAACAAGTGCCTATACCAGAGGTAACGGGAGTAAGCATCAGGTAAAGCCAACACTTGTGCAACGCTGAATGATAGTCAACTTGGGAGTGAGCCAGTTACAGTTAAAAAGTCTCTGAGTAGCTTCAGTACAAACTTTGTGATCCGTGTACAGGAAACCCGGTCTTAAAATCGGGAAGAAAACGTCAACTATGCTATTTGAAAAGAATCTCAGATACTGGTAGATTTGTTGAATTCTAAGTAGGAGATGATTTTTCCACCAACAAGATCCCTCAGTACAGTGCAAACGACACTTCAGCTGCAGTCCTGCTCGGAGGAGAAGCAAGTGTCCAAAGCAACCAGACAGAAAGGGTCAAGAATTGTGATGTAGACGTGCTTTAGCTTGAAGGGATTATCCTTCAAGTCTTTAGGGACCAGTGGGCACTGAGCACAAGATGAAGGAGCATTAATGTTCAGAGGCTAATATTTCCCATGAAGATTGTTACTGAGATCTGTCACTGATTATTGGCAGAACTCCAAGCTTTGAGCTAAGCCTGCACTGCTCTCTCCACAGCAGTGAATTTCACTGTGTATCTTGGTTTCCTTGGCTCCATCTTAATTTGGGTTCATTCTAGATGTCAGCGGTTTGCTGCTACTGTTGCACTGAGGACAGGATGTAGACTGAAGCAGAGCTCACAATTTTCAGACCAAAGAGTCACCACTGTGGGGTCGAGAGCTACTCCTAAACTCCTTGCTTCTGACATGTCAGAACTTTAGTAATCACAACAAAGGCTCTTATAAAGGGAGTCACACAGCTTTCTCTGAATCAGTGGAGTCAATACTCAGATTAGAAGCACAGACTGCATGCCTGGAGTGAGCTTTGAAAGCACAGTAATACAATCCAGATAGAGATTCACGTTTTGCCATTGTCTGCTGTGATCAGCATAACAGTGACATTACACAGACATAAAGCTTATCTATGGTACTTCTCCCTTGAAGAAAGTGAAAAGTGAAGAAAAGGGGAGGCAGGAGAGTAATTAATGCAGGAGGTGAAAACCAGAGGCCTTCTCTGTGCAGGATAAGGAACCACCACACTAACTACATGGCACAGGAAATGAGTGAGTCAGCTAGAACTAGAACTTATAAATGACAAATTACATTCATGCCACGTAAATGCGAGAAGTAATCATTCCTAATACAAGAGCATCATATTGTTTGCCTTCTAATAACTTCACCTGCACCATATCTCTTACCATTATCATTGATCAAAGGTTTCAAAGGTCTTTTATTGTCATATGTACCAATTAAGGTACAGTAATGTGCGAATCACCATACAGCCATACGAAAAAAAAGCACAACTACATAAAAGTTAACATAAACATCCACCACAGTGTATTCTCCACATTCATTTGTGATGGAAGGCAAAAAATTCCAATCTTCTTCCTTTTTATTCTCCCACGGTCGGGGCAGTCGAACCATCGGTCAGGGTGATCAAAGCTCTCGCAGCCAGTGGTCAAAGCCCCCGCGTCGGAGCGATGGAAGCTCCCGCATCGGGGCGATGGAAGCTCCCACATCGGGGCGGTCGAAGCTCCTGCGGCTTCCCAGTCGGTCTCTAAACAGTCTCCGAGGGCTCCGTGATGTTAAAGTCCGCAAGCACCCACGGTTGGTGCTCTCAAAATTGGTGTCCAGCAAAAGCCGCCAACTCCTTGGTGCCGCAGTGCGGACGGAGATACGATACGGAGAAAAATCGCATCTCCTTCGAGGTAAGAGATTAGAAAAAGTTTCCTCCCACCCTTCACATAAAACAACATTTACCATATACATACATTTACCATATACTATTAAAACACAAAGATGGAAGGAATAGACAGACTGTTGGCGAAGCACCTGGTGGTTAGATTATCTCAGAAAACTAAATAGCCAGATATTTAACTACAATTTCTGCAAGTGTATTTACATAAAATCAAGTTTGAAATGGAATATATTCAACTTGGATAAATTTAGGTGCAAACACTGAAGAATATTAGCTACCTGCTATGATGTTCACAAGGGCAAGAGGAACACTCAGATGGAGATAACACCAATTGCAGATCACACACTATTGCGATTTGTTAATAATAATGCTCATCTACCTTCACACTAGGTCAAACAGTACAGTACAGTACAGTACAGTAATGCGGCACGGTGGCGCAGCAGTAGAGTTGCTGACTTACAGTGCTTGTAAAGCCAGAGGCCCGAGTTCGATCCAGGCCACGGGTGCTGTCTGTATGGTGTTTGTACATTCTCCCATGTGACCACGTTCGTTTTCTCCAAGATCTTTCGTTTCCTCCTGTACTCCAAAGATGCACAGGTTAATTGGCTCGTTGTATATGCAAATTGTCCCTAGTGTGTGTTGGATAGTGTTAATGTGTGTGGGGAGTGCTGGTCGGCATGGACTCGGTGGGCCAAAGGGCCTGTTTCTAAACTGAACTAAATTAAATAATTGTGAGTCTATTGACATTACAGTAACACGACTGTGAATCTCCCGGCCAGTCGCACGGTGGTAGAAGCCCACGGCGTGCCATGGCCACACCTTGGCAGCAGGCCTCTCTCGCCCACCGAGGAACTGGGAACCTACCTGGAATGGCCCGAGGTTCATCCCCAGCTCGACCCCAAAGACCAGGAACCAATGAGGAGGACTGCGAAGGCAGCAGGCGCTGGACAAAGGGCCACTTTCAAGATGGAGGCTGATGGAGGAGAGGATCACCACATGCATTAACACTATCCTGCACACACTAGGGACTTCAGGATAATGGGCTTTGAAGGCCTAGATAAGGCTGCACTCTTAAGAATTTTGAAATTACGTATGCGCCGGAAACGTGGTGACTCTTTGTGTACTGTCTCTGTGAGGTCCACTGTTCCACTACAATTATTGCACTTTTGTACTTATTATTGAATGTGCTTATCTACAGTATGATGTCTCCTCCCCTTCTCAGCTCTCCCTCAGCCTTCTGGCTCCTCCTCTTCCTTTCTCATTTCTTCTCCCCGCCCTACATCAGTCTGAAGAAGGGTTTTGGCCCAAAAAGTTGCCTATTTCCTTCGCTCCATGGATGATGATGCACCCGCTGAGTTTCTCCAGCACTTTTGTCTACCTTCGATTTTCCAGCATGTGCAGTTCCTTCTTAAATGCAATATGATTTTATTGGATTTTATGCAAAACAAGGATTTTCACTGTCCCTAGGCACATGGGTACACATGAAAATAAAGTAACATCATCATCGCTATGAGTTGAAGAAGACAGACCACATGACTGGGAGCCTTACAAATTCTACACAGCAAACTGTTAATTTGGTCAGGAAACAAAGAGTCTATTTAAAGAGACGAGAATACAGAATTTGCATTGAAAACAAAAGCAACTTCTATTAAATCTACAGTCTGAACGAGGATCCGGACCGAAAGTGTCACCTATTCATGTTCTGCAGAGTTGCTGTCAGACCCGCTGAGTTACTTCAACGTTTTGTGTCTTTTTTGTAAACCAGTGTCTGTAGTTCTGTGTGTGTCCTTTTATTTAAAAAAAACGGTTGTTTTTCTAGAAAAATACAATGAGTGCTTGTAAAGTTACCAACAAATTATGTGCATAAGCCAGTTATTTGCAGTCGCCAAGTTGGATTGGCAGGTAAATTACTCAATTATCTCTATTGCTGCCTGTGAATAGCATTCACTATAACAGTTTTTTTAAATTCCATTGTTGCAGAATTCCCATTCAATTTTCCCTCACTTGCAGTCACCACAAATTCTTGCAACAGGCACGTTTTATTGGTTTCAAGTAACAGTTTTTGAATTGGTGACAGACACATAAGCTGGAGTAACTCAGCAGGACAGGCAGCATCTCTGGAGAGAAGTAATGGCCGATGTTTCGGGTCGAGACCCTTCTTCAGACTGTGTCAGGGGAGGGGGAGGGGAGAGGATTCAAAGGTAAGTAAGTGTAAGGATTGAGAATGAGGCATCAATGGGGGTGCAGATCAAGGAAAAAATAGAATAGATCATTGTTAGCTAGGAGAAGCTAACAACAAAGCAAAGAGAGATAAAATGTAAACAAAGACAGTCAGACTGGTTGGAGAACTGGGAAGGGGGAGTGATGGAGAGAGAGGGAAAGCAAGGGTTACTTGAAATTAGAAAAGTCAATATTCTAACTTCTGGGGTGTAAGCTGCCCAAATTAAATATGAGGTGTTGTTCCTCCAATTTGCACTGTGACAATGCAGGAGGCCCAGGACTGAAAGTTCAGTATGGGAGTCGCAGGGGGAGTTAAAGTGTTTAACAACCAGGAGATCAGGTAGGCTTAGGTGGACTGAGCGGAGGTGTTCAGCGAAATGATCACTGAGCCTGCGCTTTGTCTTGGAGTGTGCATGGAAAATGTCTTAACTCTACAGTAGTCCCTCCAAGTGGTCACATCTATTTATAACCTAGTGGACTAATGGATTCATAAGGAAGGATTAGGTCAAGTTGTCTTTTACTGATATTTGGCTAATGGTGCATGTATGTCTTTCAGAATTCTTGCTCAGCGATGGGTATTCAAGTCCTCTGGCCAGAGTATGTCTGAGCCCTTCCTACTCTTAGGAAAATACTTTTCCTAAGTATTGTTCAACATGGAGGAATACTGGTTCATCAGCTGATGAGAGTATAAGATGGCATGAGACCTCATGGAATCTGAAATTAATATTGAGCACTCCCAAGAACAGCACTTCCTACCTGCTTACCACAATGCTACCATCTCCGGTGTGTCTGGTAGGAACGGATGGATTTGGTGATCTAAGAAAAGTCAGGGATATTGAGATGAAAGATATCTTTCTGCAATTTTAGGCTGCTGCTTAATCAGTTCGTGGGACAGCAACTCAATTTAGACACCGATCCCCATCTGTTTGTGAAGTGCACTATACATGGTTAATTGGTTGGGGCATTTAAGGTTTATATTTAAACATAGCACTTTTTGATACAACTGTATGCCTTGCTGAGTCATTTCAGAGAACGGTTAATTGTCAACTATATTGCTGTGTTGTGGAGTCATACATTAGCCAGAACAGATAAGGACAGCAGATATCATTACCTGAAAGACATGAATGTGACAGTTAGATTTTAACAATTATCCATTAGTTTTGTTGTCATATGTGACTGGAGATTAAAAACAAATTCTGGACGATATAGTTAACCATTTAGTGCAGTGGTTCATTAGCTCAGTTATCTAGTTTATCAGCCAGTAACTTAATCATTACGTCACTGGCCCATTGTTCTCCAGAGTGAAGAACATGATTACTCAGCAAATGTTGTTTACATCAATGATTCCACAGGGTAAAAATGTTTAAATACTGGTGATTCTGAGAGTAGAATAAACAATTAAGTTAAACCCCTGTCTCACGGTGCGAGTTGGCCCACGAGTGACCCCGAGTTTTCACTCGTGGTGATCACGTAGCGGGAATGTCGGAACTCGCACGAGCAACTTAGCGACTCGTGGCGCTAACGGCAGGTACTCGGGAAACTTGTTAACTCGTGAAAAAAATCAAACATGTTTGATTTTTTCCACGAGTCAAATTAACTGTTCAAGTTAAAAATGGAAACATTTAAACTCGTTGTAATAACGTAGTGGCCCGTGCGTTTACCTTAGTGACTCGTGAGTCTACCGTGGCACCGTCAATGGAAACTTTTCATTTCCCAGGTGGGAATGGAGTTACCCGAGGCCAGACTCCAATAGTAGCAGCATTGAAAGTGACAGCAGAAGGCAGGAGCAGGAACCTTCATTTGAATTTGCACTGAGGTTAAATGGATTGTCATCCATGATCATAAAAAGTCGCATATTGGATGTAGTGGGTTTATTTACGGGTGACTGTGGCTACTGATGACTGTGACTGTGATCTGGAAAGGGGGGGGGGGGGGGGAACACTATTCACTTTCCCACAAGCATTTACCAAGATTGTGTAATATTTTGTTGACCTCATGTACATGCTTTCAATATTCATTTTACACCACGTATTGCGACTTTGAAGACCCTTCTGAAAGTCCGTATTCAGGTAGTTAAGGTTTGCCCTCAGCATTCATCGCTTCCAGAAAGATGCTTCCCCCGATGATGCACAACTACCCGATACAAACAACGTTCGGTTTAGATTTATTACTTTCATGTGTAAAGTTATGTTTAGCATGCTATGCAGTCAAATCAGATCATACTATACATAAATAGAAGTAAACTAAATTCAAGTACATAGATCGGGACAGAAACAAAATGCAGATCTTGTCGTTCTCAATATTTTAGCGCTGAATTTCAGAGACAAAGTCCAATGGACACAATGAGGTAGAGAAAATCGGACGGTCCCCCAACTTATGGAAGGACCATTCAGAAGCCTGATAACAGAGGGAAAGAATGCATTCCTGATTCTACTGATGCGCGCTTTTAGCTTCTGTTTCTTCTTCCATGGGAGTGGGGGAGCGAAAGGAATGGCCCGGGTAGGAAAGGTCTTTAGTTAAGTTGGCTGCTTTCCCGAAGCAGCATGAAATGCAGTTGTAGTCAATGGTGGGGAGTTTGGTCTGTGTGGTGAGACGAAGAGATGTAGAGTGGGGGTAGAGTTGGAGAAGTACCACTAGTTCCCCACACACACAGGGCCTCTGCTCCTGTCCCTCTGCCCTGTTCTGCCTGTGCTTCCTACACACCCTGGCTCTTCTGTACTGTTTTCTGTTTTCATTATTGCTTCATACTGCACAGAAACGGTGCCCTTCAGGTTGGGAACTACAGTTAGTTTGGAAATTTGCAAGCAGACAAAAATGCTTCCATGTAGCCTTCCAGCAGTGACGAGACACCATGATCTCATGTTCAACCCGATCACCGGAGCCCAACTGTCACTATAATGACCATAGAAATTGACAAACAATCGCTTCCTTTGATATTTGAACAACGAAACTCTATTAAACAATGTAACACACAACCTTTAGTATTTTAGTTTGCAGTAACATAAATAAATTTATAGTTATTCAAAAGACCATGTTTGTAAAATCACACAGGAAAATAACTTGATTATTGCAAGCGTGAAACACCTTTTCCCCATTGCTACGATTGTTTCTATAACATGATTTTCTATTAAAAAAAACGACGTTACTTCGCAAAGCAACGATCGTGTTATAGCAGAATTACTTTCCTTGTTGAATGTGAGTGTCTCTGTCTCCATCTTCTCTTCAAGCCTTTAACCTATTCCTGTTGGGACCCAATACCCGTGTTCGTTCTCTCAAGCTGGGTTCGGCTTCCCGAACAACATTCCAATCGCTGCGTGCGGCTCCCACGCTCCCGTCAAATTCACCTGCTTCTGATGCCCGCTCTCCCTCTAAAGTTCTTGGGTTCAATAGACTCTTCTAAGCCTCGGTTAATGAAAGCAAGGATTCCATAAACGTTGCAACCCACCTTGAGCAAATCATCAAGTGCTTGGTGAACAAGAGCTCGGTGGGTCAGGCAATGGAGTGCAACATTTCAGGCCGCGACCTTTCTTCGGAATGACCATTCTTCACCATCGGTCTGAAGAAGGGTCCCAATAGGAAACATCCCCCTCCATTCTCTCCACGGAAGCTGCCTGACCCCCTGAGTTCCGCCAGTGCTTCGTGTTTTGCCCAAGATGACAATAATTGCAGCTTTTTGTATCACCATCTTCCTAACCACCACATCTAACTGTCCTATGTAGAAACAAATAACTGCAGATGCTGGTTTATACCAAAGATAGACACAAAGTGCCGGAGTAACTCCGCGGATCAGGCAGCATTTCTGGAGATGTTTCGGATCGGGACCCTTCTAACGAAAAGACACCACCCTTTTTCTCCACAGATGCTGCCTGACCCACTGAGTTACTCCGGCACTTTGTGTCTATCTTTGGTATAAACCAGCATCTGCAGTTATCTTTTATCCAGCTGCGATGTTGCCTTCAAGCGATTTGTTTTCACTTGTACAACAACGTTCCTTGTTGATACGATATTCCCAATGTTGCTACCACTCATTGCACACGTCCTAATTTATCAGCCCTCCTCCAATGCAACACCTCAGACCTATCAGCATTATATTTCACTTGCCCCTCCAAATATAACAAACCTTCGCCCGCTGGTCACATCCTCATACACTTACCTTCATTCACTGTTGGCTCAAGAGTAATGGGAGAGGAACTTGGTAACTCGGGAGAGGAAGTTGGAACATCGCAGCAATGACATACCCGTGGGAACTCGGTTAAACACTTGATCATAAACTTGAAATCTCGTACACAACCACGAGTCTGTTTTTTTTCTTTCACTTGGGGTCACTCGTGGGATGACTCGCACCGTGAGACAGGGCCATTAGTCTTTTTGACAGCCTATCATCTTCCCTTTTATGAAAATGAGTAACTATGCCCTTGAAGAGCAAAAAATAGTAAGATTAAATGAGAACTTACCAGTTTGAAGTTTGATCGTTATTTTATGAGAAGTTACGATGAGGGATTACGTGAAGAAGGCCGTCACCACGCATGCGCGTCAATCTTCAAAGCAGCGGTGTGTAATCACAGATAACAGTTGTTGAACAAACATAGTAAGATTATAGATGACTAGAACTACCAGATGATCGTTATGTTACGAGGGTAGGGAGCGGAGGGCACGTAATCCCTCATCGTAACTCCTCATAACATAACGATCAAACCTCAAACTGGTAAGTTCTCGTTTTAATCTTACTATTTTACTTCGGAGTCACGTGAGTGACTACGTGAAGACTTTGAAGGTCTGTGATTTCATGCCATGGAAAAACGAGTCCACACAATCACGACTGCATCAGTTGACCATAGATGAGGGAAACATCATAATGCATACATATTTGACATAGGTTTAAAAACATGCTGATGCTGATAAAAGAACAAACAATAATAACAGTAACCCCTCTCAAACGAGGGGAACTATAAATTGAACCTAAATAGAGTTGGCAAATACTCCTGGTCTGGCAATGGGTTAAAATAAATGTTGGATACCTCGTTTGTTAGACCATCCTGCAGTTGACAGGATGTGGTCCAGAGGACCGCACATAACCCTTGCTGCTGGTGTTGTAGCAGCCCTGGTGGAGTGAGATTAGAAATCAGTATCTACTCCTGTATAAGCCAAACCTCGCATAACCATCTGGAGATGGTCTGAACTAGTATCAGAGCCTCATACGCTCTAGATGATCTTGACGTAATGTTGCAAATGTGTGACCCACATAACCGAAGGTGCATGGGGTATGTAGACATGAATTATGATATTGCAGGTGTAATGATCCTGTCCATTAGCAATTTATGTAATGACTGGACCCGTGCGCTGAGGGCAGCGCCAGGGAATAACCTACCTATGAGAGCCGAACCAAAGACAGAGATATAGCTGGAGCCCCATGGTGAATAAATGTTAACACAATGTCAATATCCGATACTTCCGTGTACTTGGGTCTGGAAGAACTTGTGTTAATGATATCCTAAACACTGAACACCAGATGATGAAACCCGAGAGAGCGGATCCCACTTGCTGCAGCAACTATGAGGAGAAGCACGTTGGGTACAGTTAATGGGACTATATCTTAAGTGATTGTCCAAGACCCATAGAAATGAACTCTAAGACGTCAGTGTCCATGCCGTACTATATGTAACATAACATTTAACAGAAAAACACTTCCCATCTCCTGAAGAGGCAAAGTACTCAGAAGAGCTCCCAGAAGACGAAGGAAATCATTGTTGACTTTGGAAAGAACAGAGGGGGCAGACACACCCCCATCCATATAAACGGGACTGAGGTGAAGCCGGTCTCCAACTACAAATTCCTCGGGGTACACATCTCGGAGGATCTGTCCTGGTCCCTCAACACCTCCAAGCTGATCAAAAAGGCGCAGCAGCGCCTTTACGTCCTGAGGAGGCAAAAAAAAGCCCACCTGTCCCCCCAGATACTGACCAACTTTTACCGCTGTACCATCGAAAGCATCCTGACCACCTGCTTTACGGTATGGTACAGCAGTTGCACCGTAGCAGATAGGAAAGCACTACAACGGGTGGTGAAAACCGCCCAGTACATCATCAGTGCCCTGCTCCCTGCCATGGATGCTCTCCACCGGAAACGGTGTCTGAGACGGGCTGGGGAGATCATCAAAGACTCCTCCCACCCCAAACATGGACTGTTTGCCCTCCTACCATCAGGGAGGTGGTACAGGAGCCTCAGGTCCCGCACTAGTAGGATGAGGAACAGCTTCTACAACAACACCATCACACTGATGAACTCGGAGTCCCGCCGATAGATTTCTCCAGTCTCTCCGTCCACATTGTCTGCTTTCTGTATTTATTTCTATATTGCTATTACTACGAACTGACACTAAACTGCATTTCGTTGTACCCATACTTGTATCTGTGCAATGACATTAAAGTTGAATTGAATTGAATTGAATTTTGGTTGCTATCCCTGCATACTGCATACATGGATACATACATGGATCAGTCTGGCAGCCCGCGCCACAGGAGCGGTCTTCTCAGATTCTGCAAAGCAATTAATTGACTAATCATGTAGAGGCTGGTTCCCCGAATCCCAGGCTGAAGCAGCAAAGTTTTATGTTTAGAACCCGATATAAGGTTCTATATTATTCCCAACATTTGCAGGAAACCATGGCTGCGTAGGCCAGTCAGACAGTACGGGAAACCTGAATGCGGGATCTTGCTGAATATTGCAAGCCCCGACTGATGAGGCAAAATGGAGAACCACATAAAAGAACATTCCTCCCCTGTGTAGCGAGAATGAGCCTGCATGGAAACATAGCGATAGTGGGTGCCACCGAGCCATAGATCCTAAAATGCATCCGTGCTGTGTTTTTTCATTGAGTTTGCACGATGATACACCAGCGCATAAAAAGGTTGGGTAAATTATGACAGGATACTTTGGCTTTATTGCATCCATGTGACTAACATATGCCACCACCACAGTGTATCAACTTGGAACTAAGCATGCAGGTTTTGCATATTCGCACAATAACCCTTTAACCCATAGTATGCACCTAGTGTCTATAGGTAGTTAATACCAATAAGTGAAGAATTGGTGATTCATGCAAATTCCATCTGCCTTCGTTACTAGAGATGTCATTCGTGATTGTCCATCTTAGTTCTAGCATGTGTAAGTAATATAACTGAAGATAATATGACCAAACTACTGGAGCAATGCTGAATGTAGTTCAACCACCATTGTGACTATGGTACCTTCAGCTGATATTAGATTAGGTCAGTTAACAATTACCTATATGGCACTTGAGAGGTTAATACTTGCACGTTGAAAGTTCTAATAATGCAAGACCCAATTGCACAGCTGAAACACAGCTTCTATAGCCAATTACTCTTGATAACTAGAAGACTGCTTGATAACAAGGTTGTTACAGGCTTCAATTGATTCCAATCTGTTGCCCCAGGGCGGAATCACAGGTAATTAATAGTTAAAGGTAAAGCCGATAAACAACAACTTCCAGTTGGTATCAATTTAAATTAGACTGGATGGCTGAAACAGTTGATTTAAATAAAACACAGCGTAAGAAATATCCTCCAGATCAAATTGAAATGTCTATGGTGACCTCCTGTGAATGGGTCCTAAACAGTATGCATCTATGAAACCGATGCATGCCATAAAGGTCCTAAGGAAATAAGTAATTAGGCAGTAGAGAAATTCCATATACTGAAAAGCTATGTTGCACATGGTAGTAAATGAAATATGAACCAGCATCTCTCCATCTTTCACAAGGAACAGGCCACTCCATAATTTCGTGCCTGCCTTGAATGCAGCTCTGGCCATACTACTGGCCTGCCTTAAAGCTGCTCCTGCATTCTGAGTCAGCCTGAGAGTGAACTCTGGCCATATTACCGACTCTGGCCCCAATTCCAAGGCATGCTTGGTACCCTTCTATACTGTGTAATAATTACCCATTTTCATTTGTACCAATTACAAATTAACATTTTCATTTGTACAAAACGAGTGTAAATATTACGAACTTGTAAATGGTCCACTTACCACTTTAAATATTACGAACTTGTAAATGGTCACGTTTCGAACGAACCAGACCCACCTACCTCCATGGCTATCGGTGGTCTTATGGTAAGCCCAAACGCCCGTGATGTGGGTTCCATTCCCATCCATGATTTCTTCCTGAGACCAGCTTGGCCCAGCTTTCAAGCGGCCATCAACTTCAGTGAACTGCTACTGCCGTTGAGGCGTGGGGTGTAATCGCCGACATGATGGTTTCATTTGATCATTCTGTGCACTGCCGGCACTTGTAGCATGTGGGAATCTGGCCCCAGTAGGGTTTTTTGCCTCATCCCTTGCGAGTATGTCCTCGCACTCCCCTCCACCAAGAGGGAGACTCGTAGACAGCCCTGACAGGTGCTGCCGCAGGCCCCTGAGGATACCTGCGCTGACATGGCCCCTCGGACCTATATCAGAATGTGAGTCTAGGCCAGAGCGAAACTGACCCCTGGTGCTCCCCTCCTCAGAGAGGGAGACATTGTGCAGCCCTAACAGGTGCCGCTGCCTGCGGGTTTTTCATAATACCTGGGCTCAGGTAGCTCTCTTCTGGAGCATATCTCTCTGGAGCAACCTCCATCAGGTGCTCCAGGTGTGTTTTAGGCATTCACAGACGCTACCCATAGAAGGAGGGGGGAACCTCCTGGCCCGACTCGACCGAGTCCCAAGGCCTGACCGGCTTTAATTTTCCTCATGGTTTAACCCCTTTCTTGTGACCAGCTTACTGCCAGTTTTCCCCTTATTTAGGAGGACCTAAACGGTCTCGGAGCTGCTGACCCCATTGTCAGCGACTGTAGTAGCATGACCAGCTTACTGCTAGTCTGACCGCTTTCTCTAGGAAGACCCAAGCGGTCTGGGGGTTTGCAGGATTGCCTGCTGAATTCAGGGCGAAGTTGGACGGGAAACCGGCTATGGACCGTGGTATCATGGGTAGCCGGCGGCCATCGGGTTTGCTCCATAGTCGCTGACAAGGAGGTCAGCAACACCCAGGAGGGGAATGCAAGTGGGGGTTCTCCCAGCAAAACAAAAAACAGCCCTAGAAATAAGTTAAAACTTACCTTGTAGGTTCAAAAACTTACCGCTGACAGGAGCCGCGCGCCCACCAGTCAGTCCGTGCGCAACGTAATGACGCACATGCATGGGGATGGCCTTCTTCACGTAGCCACTCATGTGACTCCGAAGTAAAATCATAAATTAAGTTACAGAAAACCGTTATTGCCAGAAATTTCTAATTTAATTACCTTGTTCAACATCCAATATACAGGAAGGCTGAGACTGACTTGGCTGACACAAAATGGAGCATTTTACAACTACTTTAGATAGACACAAATTACTGGAGTAACTCAGCAGGGCAGGCAGCATCTCAGGATGGAAGGAATGGGTGACCTTTTGGGTCAAGACCCTTCTACAGACCCTCCGTATAGCTACTGTATACGTTTCTGATGATGTGACTAAGTTTTAAACATGGTAACTGTACAATGTTCAAGAACAATTATCTGAATGGTGGCCTATTAGGAAAAGGGGAGATGCAACGAGACCTGGGTGTCATGGTACATCAGTCATTGAAAGTAGGCAGGTGCAGCAGGCTGTGAAGAAAGCGAACAGTATGTTAGCATTCATAGCAAAAGGATTTGAGTATAGGAGCAGGGAAGTTGTGAGACCACATCTGGAATATTGCATACAATTTTGGGCTCCTAATCTGAGGAAAGACATTCTTGCCATATCTGATATGTTCCGCACAAACTTCCTGCCTCTGGTTGAGAAAGCTGAAAGAGACTTTGACCGCTGGTCAGTTTTACCATTATCCCTCGCGGCCCAGATAAATCTGGTCAAGATGGTCGTCCTACCCAAATTCCTGTATCTTTTCCAGCATGTCCCTATACTTACTACTAAATCTTTTTTTGATAAATTAGAAAGGAGAATATCTAAATTTTTATGGGGTAGCAAACCGGCTAGAATTCGAAAGACGATACTACAGTCTCCAAAGAGTGACGGCAGTTTGACACTTCCTGACTTTAGGCGATACTATTGGGCAGCTAACTTGCAAAAAATCCTGTATTGGATGAATGATGATTGCGACCACCTACCGACCTGGGTACACATGGAAAAGGCGAGTTCACGTCTCCCGTTGCGGTCTGTTCTATGCTCCAAACTCCCCATTTCTACAACATCTGCGGGTGCAGGCCCAATTGCTTCCCTCTCGCTCAAGATATGGAGTCAACTCAGGAAAAACCTCCGTTTACAAGGCCCTTCCATCTTGACCCCACTGCTTAAAAATCACATCTTTAAATCTTCAAGTACAGACTCCGCATTCAAAACCTGGCATAGTAATGGCATCAGTAGTATCAAAAACCTATACAAGGATGCCATTTTTTCATCGTTTGCGGAGCTTTCGTCCAACTGCAGCCTCCCAAACTCCCACCTTTCTGTTTTTTCCAGATTAGGGATTTTGTGAAGAAGACATTCCCTCACTTCTCAAATCACCCCCCTGAAACCCTGACCGATTCCATCCTCGCACTAGATCCCAACCGGAAGAAATGCATCTCTTTTTTGTATAACTTGTTAGGGTCGGTAATATTGAATCCTCACACCTCATTAAAAGCTGCATGGGAGGGCGAGCTGAATATGAAACTAACAGACCAGCAATGGGACTCTGCCTTGGATTTGATCCATTCTTCCTCCATATGTGCCCATCATGGCCTAATCCAATGCAAAGTTCTTCACAAAGTCCACTACACAAATGCAAGATTATCTAGAATATACCCCGCTGTCAAGGACACCTGCAATGGATGTAATCAATCCCCTGCCAACCATAGCCATATGTTTTGGTCTTGCCCTAAGCTGGCAGCCTTTTAGAGGAGTGCTTTCGATGTGATAAGCAGAGCCTATGGCCAGACTATTCCTCCAAACCCACTGTCAGCTATTTTTGGTACTCCTCCGAACACCAACCTCTCTGTTGCGTTGAAGCGGGTCCTGGCTTTTACAACCTTGTTAGCCCGAAGACTGATCTTGCTTAACTGGAGGCTTACCTGTCCCCCGACACACGCCCACTGGATCAAGGAGGATCTACAATTTAAAACTTAAAAAACTTAGGTTTTCTCTCAAACCAAGACATTCCTAAATACATGGAACCCTTTCCTGGAACTTGTTAACTCTCCCAACTTGTTTCCTGACTCGGAAGAGGACTGAGTGCCTTCTATCACTGCTCTGTCTTATTGCAGCTGCTCTCCCCTCAACCTTTTTTTTGTGTTTTGTTTTGTTGGGTTTTTTTTGTACATTTTGTTTCGTTTATCTTATCGTATGTGTGTGGATGTGTACGTATGTGAGTGTTGTTTGTCCCCGTTTGGTTCCGACCTGACTCGTGTGGATTGAGGGGGTGTAAGGGTAAGGGCTTTGAGGGTCGCTTACATACTGTTGCACAATTATGTCCTGACTATCACTGTCTGTTATTATTGTATGTATGCAAATTGCTGTGAAATTCAAATAAAAAGATTTAAATTAACAGTGACTGGGGTAGTAAGACCGGCTAACTGCCAGTCTAACCCCGTTCTCTGGGGGACCCTAGCGGTCTGGGAGCCCATACTGGGAGAACCCCCACTTGCAATTCCCCTCCTGGGTGTCACTGACCACCTTGTCAGCGAATAGGGAGCAAACCCGACGGCCGCCGGCTACCCGTGATACCACGGTCCATAGCCGGTTTCCCGTCCAACTTTGCCCCGAATTCAGCAGGCAATCCTGCAAAACAAAAAACAGCCCTAGAAATAAGTTAAAACTTACCTTGTAGGTTCAAAAACTTACCGCTGGCAGGAGCCGTGTGCCCACCAGTCAGTTTCTTGGTTTTGGATTTTGTTCTGATACGCAAATGAAAACATTATAAAGTTACTCTCATATTGGGTCTGGCTAGTATTATGGCTTATAAAAGAAAGGAGATTTTTGATGCAACTTACAGGACATTGGTTGAACCGTACCAGGGTTAGTCATTACTATTTTCATGGTTTCATGGTTTCAAGGTCAGTTGATTGTCACATGTACCAATTAAGGTACAGTAAAATTCGAATTACCATACAGCCATACAAAAAAAAAGAAACAAGACACACAACTACATAAAAGTTAACCTAAACATCCACCACAGTGGATTCCCCATGTTCCTCACTGTGACGGAAGGCAATAAAGTTCAATCTTCTTCCTCTTTGGTTGTGGAGGAGGGGGGTGGTGTGGGTGGAGGAGGGGGGTGGTGTGGGTGGAGGGAGAGGGGTGTATGGAAAGGGGGGTGGAGGAAGGGCGGTGGGAGGGGGGGAGGGGGAAGGGGGGGAGCTCGCACTCTGCTCACCCCGCACCTTCAGCTTTCGGCCTCACGCAGCCGATCCCGGTCCCACTCCGGCTTCACTCAGAGGCTTCTGGTTCAACACAACAGCTTCCGGCAGGTCGTGCTGGTCGTCGCAGAAGCAGCCCGCAAGTTGCTGACTCTCCGCGAGCTGCTGATTCTCCGCAAGCTGCTCAGCACACTGCGCCCCTTCAGCTTTTTACTCTCCTCGCCGCGTTATTGACGGTGGGTTCCGGAAGGGGCGGTTTTTACGATTTTTAAACCTTCATAACTTTTGTACTATATCACCAATCGGAACAAAACTTATTTGACTTGCAGCAGAGGAGAATGGTGAGTAAGGTGGCAAAAAATTGTTGCGCTATGGAGGATTGCTTTTGCGCAAATTTAATTACAACGCAGACCGGAAGTGGTCATGATGAGAGTTTTAGTAATAGTATAGATGAGGATGAATTTCTTCTATCAGATGGTCATGAAACTTTGACAATCTCTATCCCAGAAACTCCCTACTCTGCTCCCATTTCTTAGGTTTTCGTAGTTGTATGAATGAGAAAGAAAAGAGCAGATATAAAAACAAGGAAGAACCTGCATAAAACCAAGTATCAGGAAAATTGGTAGTTGATTCTAGTACAATCCAAGAAGGCGTCAGGTTTGATATTTGTTTGCTTTGTATACATGAGTCAGAGAGAATTCTATGAAAGTGCAATACAAAAACATGAAAAGATGTATTCTGGGATTTGCATACATGTCTCTATAGATATTGTTATGTGAAATTGCTCCATTCATTGTTAAGATGTATTCCTTATTTTTTTTATTATATAATAATTGTTTTTTTCGTTTTGTTTTTTTGTTTATTTTTATAATTTTTTCTCTTTATTTATTTATTTATTTTTATTATTCTTTTTTATTTTTTTATTTTCTTATATAATCATTATCATTTAATCACCACCTCTTGATTATTGATCTATACTTTTACTTTTTTACCACTCCTTTACTTTTCCAAAAAAACAGAAGCATACATAAATTACAGAAATTACATACAGAAGCATACATAAATTATTCCGTAACATCTGTACAATTTTTGTGACAAGTCTAATTTGCATTTGAAGAACTGTTGTACCTTAGACAATATGCATTGCTTCTAATTAAAAAAATATATATTTTTAAAATAAATAAATAAATACAAAAAATAAAAAAATGTCATTTCTGTTCAACTGGAAATTGATCGTAATTTTCTTGTAGCTCCTGCAGTGATGCTGAAAAGCAAGACTGCACTTGAGCATTGTCCTCAAATAATTTGAAAGAGCATGGACAGCTGAGTGAAAAACAGAGTTGTTTTGTTGCAGAGATCATAAGTAACTGCACTGAAGAGGCAGGGTTATTATTTGGCTAAAAAAAAAACACACTTTTTTGTGTGGCAAGTAAATAGAAACCATGAAGAATTGGGTAACTGTACTTAATGTGTGTAAAGCTGATACACAGGTGCAGAAAATGATGATAGGCTGCTTAGTTTAGTACACAGATGCAGCGTGGAAACAGGCCCTTCGGTCCAGAACGACCAGCGATCACTAGTTCTATTCTAGACATTAGGGACAATTTAAAGAAGCCAATGAACCTACAAACCTACATGTCTTGGGAATCTGGGCGGAAGCTAGAGCACTTGGAGAAACCTCCGGGAGAATGTATAAACTCTGTACAGATAGCACCCATAGTCACGGTCGAATTTGGGTCTATGGCAGTGTAGGGCAACAACAAATCTGCTGCACCACTGTGCCACCCTGGAATACTGGCTGAAGAAAGGCTGGTCTATACCTCAAAGAGAATATATAAGGGAAAAGGTTTGGCTTGTGGGACCCCATTTGAACAACTGATTATACCCCTGGAAGAATAGATCGAGTTTGGAGGGTGAGCGGTGCACATTCACAAGAATTATATCATAGCTTAAATTAGTCAAATGTGAGGACGTGTTGTTACCATGGTGTATATATCCCATTGACGTTGAAGGTTGAGGAGTAGTCTGAAAGTATAAATTAATTTGGGGTAATAAATGCAAAATAAGTATTGAAATTCAGAACAAACAATTTCACTTTAAAATAGAGAGGTCAGGAACATACAGTATATGCATAGCTGCTGGAAATGTAGCAACTTAGCAAGAGGGATCAAAGACAATGATTCCATCTTCAAATGTCATACCCTTCCAATTACACTGCCAGTTTCACTCATTCAGTGGGACAAGGTGCAAATCGTAATAAAACAAGCAAAGAAGCCCTGCATTTGTGATTTGATCTGCATGAGGCAACAGGACTTACCATTATTGGAAAGGCAGCTCTGAAGGCACAGTCACTGGTATTTGCATATCTAACCCTCCTTTTGACCCACTTCTCCCTCATTACTGAATGGTTCATTAAGGAAGTAAATAGCAGGAAGAACCTATTGCAGTGTAAGTGGGAAAGATGTAAATTTTAGCACTTGTCTGCCGTGAAGGCTTAAATGAGAATACATTCTAAGATGAATCAATGAAATACTTTACAATTTCCAGTAATTTAATATTAATTTTATTGCCACTAACATGTTAACTTCTACAATGTACTTACAAATAAGTCTATACTAGAGTTTAGTCGCAGCATGCTCCAGAATTAATTCAATGGTTCGATGCTCCTTTTATTGTCACATGTGCAAAGTGTTATCACAGTGAAATTTGTCACCTTACAAACAATCCAATAGAGTATTGCCATACACCCGCCCCCCCCCCCCCCCCCCCCCCCCCCCCCCCCCCCCCCCCGCACCTTGATTAGCAAGTGTACAGAAATAGTTTCCTGAGACTGCATGCAAGAGGCGCCTATTGCGTAATTTTCAAAGTCCACACTCTAGTTCTTGTGAGCGGTGCCTGTTCCACACAAGTCTCAAGCTACTGCAGGCCTCCAGCCATTTCCTTCCTTGAACTCTCCTTCCTTGCCCGTCCATCTTTGAGTTTCAGTTTGAGTTTGAGTTTAGTTTACTACATGTGTACTGAGGTACCATGAAACGCTTTTGTTACCACCAGATTAAAAGGGGAACGAAGACCGTCTTGTCATGAGGCTGAAGACTGTTGGGCCAGGGCTATCCCCTGTCAGCAGATCTGCCTCATCCACCACAGAACTGGGAAACCTGCCAGAAGAGGCTCATCCCTGAGGACCGGAGAGGACCGGAGAACCAGACAGGAGGCTAGAACAAAATAGCCTGTAAGATGAACTGGGGGTCTTATCTTCCATGCCCACAAGGTTGGTTACGGGGGGTTCCCCCAAAGCACAAAGGCTTCCAAGGAGAAAGATAATGGTTCACCACTCATCCAGACCGAGGCGACCAATTACAACCCTGGACCTTGAAAAATGGCAAAAAAACTGGCAACTGTTTTGTCAATTTCAAACTCTGTATTTCATCTGGAAGTAATAATATACAACTCTTTGCAAAAGAAGAATGTTGTACTTGAGTTAATTAAAGACCATTGAATGGCGGGGGGTAGTGGTTTGGGATGGGAACTCGGATTGGGTAGTGAGAGCATGGAAAAGAACTTATGGACTTCTTGTGCTCCACAAACTTTGTTCTAAAAATACCCAGTTTTCTGTGAAGGAACATTTGAGATATTTGTTGCAAATGACCAGAATTGATTAAGGATTCAGAGGTTAAGCAAAAGCTGAAGAAGCAAAGTTATGAAGCAGGTGACTTTAATGATTAAACCAAATAATTGTGGTCATATCTCTGATTCCAAATTCTGGTTCAGTTGGAGTTGGTACCTGAGTCAATAATTTGAATCTTTCAAAATGTAGTTTATCCAGCCCTTCAATTCTATTGAGTCAGCACTGATGGGGCCCCTCATCTCTTTTTTCAAGGGCAGAGGTCTTCAAGGGCTCTCCCATTCTTCTCTGTAATCTCTTATACTTCTATGACTTTTCAAGGTCCTTTAATTTTGGACTCCTGTGCTTTCTCAATTTTAATTGTTTCACTGTTAAGTCCAGTGCAATAGAATTCCCCAAGTAGGTCTCCCCAATACTATCTCCTCCTTTTAAGACTACTTAAACCAGAAAACTTGGTCAAGTATTTGGTCACTTGTTCTAATGTTCTCATTTGTAACACAGTTTCAAATTTAATTGAATAATTTTATTAAAGACACTCTATCAACGTTAATCACTTTAATTTGTTTGGCAAAGTTATTCATTAACTAAATCTATTCGGCCATTTAAATGTAATCTGTTTATAAATTTTGTTCAATTAAAATGGTGTTGATTTGTATTTAAGCTGAGAGCAATAGTCTGATAGATTTAAGCTGAGAGCAGCAGTGGATAGATTTAATGATTAACATCTCAAATAAAAAGATCTAGTTTTTTAGATCTGATATAATTGATTTTCACTACCTCAGGAGATGACTGAAACTTGAACCATCAGATCTAAAAACACAGATAAAACCAAACTAGGACTAGTTTTCACAATCCACTCCAGGGTGGACTCCTGAGAGTTCCATAAATTTTGCCACCCTCTGTTTCTGGCCCGGGCCTCCTCTAGAAGAATAAGAAATGTATTGGAGGAACTCTTAATTTTGCTTTGGCAGCAATAATTTTTCTCTGAAACCTCACCCTTCCAACCCCAATCCCAGTTACCGGACGAGTTTCACTATCTTTGAGTTTCACTGTCTGCAAACTTTACAGCCAACAATGGACTATTGTGAAATATCATCAACATTCATTGGACTCTCTCCTTTTTCGCCTTTACAATTAAGATACTGCCCGAACCAGCTGATTTACTCCATATTTTTTGTGTCTACTCTGCTTAAAATACAGAATAGTGTCAAAGAGGGCAGCAAAAAACTGGTCGTTTCCTGGTTTACACTTCTTCTCAGCTTCACATTCTTGAGGTGAACTTTGTATACCTTAAGTCCACTGCTAAAACATCTGCCATCTTTGCTATTTCAGTCCATCCTCTAAAACCCTTGGATGTCAATGATCATTCGTTTTATGCTTAACAATAAAGTTTCTTGGAGCAATATCCGTTAAGACGAAAATAGGAGCCCTAGGGCATTTCAAGTGTGCACCACCATGATCAAAACTTTGCCCCAATCTTACAAAAGATAAGATTCTTGAATACCCTCAAAGAAGGGGTAGAGAGTTCCAGCTGTGAGAAGATTATTGCTGAAAAAATGGTCTTTACATAAAAGTAGTGGAGCTAATCCGCGGCCCTAAATTAGTGTATTTGCTGAAGTGAATACCTACCTGGCTTGATGTGGAGGGATGATCTTGTTGGAGTTCTGCACATTTATGATAGCAGGCAAGATCTCAGCAGTGGCTTGGTGTCTGATTGTGTTGTGTCCCCTGAATGACCTTAAATAATTCAAGAGAAGGGAAAACGGATGGTCAGATCTTTGGCTTTTGTCAAAATTGCAAAACATTTTATGATTTTATAAATGTCTCTGGTATGCAAAATCAACTAAAACTGATGCAAATAATGAAAAAAAAGATTGACAAATATGGTTATTAAAACACATGTTGTATATAGTTAAAAACTAAAGTGAAAAATACATAAATATCAGAAGGTTCCTCCTGTGGGACATTTGCAGCAAGAGAAATGCAGATATTTGTGGGACACAAAACTTTGCGAATCATTGCAATTATCTGCTATTGGTGAAGAGGGCTCTAGGATAGGGAGTGAATGGAAGATAGGTAGAAAAGTTGTAATTTGAAGACTTACGTAAAACATTGTTATGTACATCACATAAACAGGCCTTTCAGTCCATCATGTCGGTGTCGAACATGAGGCCAAATTAAACTAATCTTTTCAGCTTCTATGTGATCAATATCCCTCCATTACTTGCACAATCATAGACATAGAAATTAGGTGCAGGTGCAGGCCATTCGGCCCTGCACCGCCATTCAATATGATCATGGCTGATCATCCAACTCAGTATCCTGTACCTGCCTTCTCTCCATACCCCCTGATCCCTTCAGCCACAAGGGCCACACCCAACTCCCTCTTAAATATGGCAAACAAACTGGCCTCAACTACCTTCTGTGGCAGAGAATTCCACAGATTCACCACTCTCTGTGTGAAAAACAATTTTCTCATCTCGGTCCTAAAAGACTTCCCCCTTATCCTTAAACTGTGACCCCTTGTCCTGGACTTCCCCAACATCAGGAACAATCTTCCTGCATCTAGCCTGTCCAACCCCTTAAGAATTTTGTAAGTCTCTATGAGATCACCCCTCAATCTTCTAAATTCCAGCGAGTACAAGCCGAGTCTATCCAGTCTTTCTTCATATGGAAGTCCTGCCATCCCAGGTATCAGTCTGGTGAACCTTCTCTGTACTCCCTCTATGGCATGAATGTCTTTCCTCAGATTAGGAGACCAAAACTGTATGCAATACTCCAGGTGTGGCCTCACCAAGACCCTGTACAACTGCAGTAGAACCTCCCTGCTCTTGTACTAAAATCCTTTTGCTATTAATGCCAACATACCATTCACTTTCTTCACAGCCTGCTGCACCTGTATGCCTACTTTCAATGACTGGTGTACCATGGCACCCAGGTCTTGTTGCATCTCCCCTTTTCCTAATCGGTCCCCATTCAAATAATAGTCTACTTTCCTGTTTTTGCCACCAAAATGAATAACCTCACATTTATCCACATTATACTGCATCTGCCATGCATTTGCCCACTTACCCAGTCTATCCAAGTCATCTTGCAGCCTCCTAGCATCCTCCTCACAGCTAACACTGCCCCCCAGCTTCGTGTCATCTGCAAACTTCGAGATGTTGCATTTAATTCCCTTGTCCAAATCATTAATATATATTGTATATAGCCGGGGTCCCAGCACTGAGCCTTGCGGCACCCCACTAGTCACTGCCTGCCATCCTGAAAAGGACCCGTTCACTCCTACTCTTTGCTTCCTGTCTGCCAGCCAGTTCTCTATCCACATCAATACTGAACCGCCAATACCGTGTGCTTTAAGTTTGTATACTAATCTCTTGTATGGGACTTTGTCGAAAGCCTTCTGAATGTCCAGATATAACACATCCACTGCTTCTCCCTAATCCACTGTACTAGTTACATCCTCAAAAAATTCAATAAGATTCGTCAGACATGATTTACCTTTCGTAAATCCATGCTGACTTTGTCCAATGATTTCACCACTTTCCAAATGCGCTGCTATCCATCTTTAATAACTGACTAGCAGTTTCCCCACTACCCATGTTAGACCAACTGGTCTGTAATTCCCCGTTTTCTCTCTCCCTCCCTTTTTCAAAAGTGGGGTTACATTAGCTGCCCTCCAATCCTCAGGAACTACTCCAGAATTTAAAGAGTTTTGAAAAATTATCACTAAGGCATCCGCTATTTCTGGGGCTACTTCCTTAAGTACCCTGGGATGCAGCCTATCTGGCCCTGGGGATTTATCGGCCTTTAATCCATTCAATTTACCTAACACCACTTTCCGGCTTACCTGGATTTCACTCAGTTCCTCCATCTTATTTGACCCGCGATCCCCTGCTATTTCCGGCAAATTATTTATGTCTTCCTTAGTGAAGACAGAACCAAAGTAGTTATTCAATTGGTCTGCCATGTCCTTGTTTCCCATGATCAATTCACCTGTTTCTGACTGCAAGCGACCTACATTTGTTTTAACTAATCTTTTTCGCTTCACATATCGATAAAAACATTTGCAGTCAGTTTTTATGTTTCCTGCCAGTTTTCTTTCATAATCTATTTTCCCTTTCCTAATTAAGCCCTTTGTCCTCCTCTGTTGATCTCTGAATTTCTCCCAGTCCCCTGGTAGGCTGCTTTTTCTGGCTAATTTATACGCTTCATCTTTTGCTTTGATACTATCCCTGATTTCCCTTGTTATCCACAGATGCGCTACCTTCCCTGATTTATTCTTTTGCCATACTGGGATGAACAATTGTTGAAGTTCATCCATGAAGTCTTTAAATGCCGTCCATTGCATATCCACCGTCAACGCTTCTAGAATCAATTGGCAGTCCATCTTGGCCAATTCGCATCTCATACCCTCAAAGTTACCTTTCTTTAAGTTCAGGACCCGTGTTTTTGAATTAACAATGTCACTCTCCATCCTAATGAAGAACTCAACCATATTATGGTCACTCTTGCCCAAGGGGCCACGTACAACAAGGCTGCTAACTAACCCTTCATCATTACTCCATACCCAGTCTAGAATAGCCTGCTCTCTCGTTGGTTCCTCTACGTTGGTTTAGAAAACTATCCCGCATACATTCCAAGAAATCCTCTTCCTCAGCACCCCTGCCAATTTGATTCACCCAATCTATAAACGTAGATTGAAGTCACCCATTATAACGGTTTTCCCTTCGTTGCACGCATTTCTAATTTGATGCAATCCCCAACTCCACTACTACTGTTAGGTGGCCTGTACACAACACCCACTAGTGTTTTCTGCCCCTTAGTGTTTCACAGCTCCACCCATATCGATTCCACATCCTCCAAGCTAATGTCCTTCCTTTCTATTGCATTAATCTCCTCTCTAACCAGCAACGCTACCCCACCTCCTTTTTCTCTCTGTCTATCCCTCCTGAATATTGAATATCCCTGGATGTTCAGCTCCCAGCCTTGGTCACCCTGGAGCCATGTCTCCGTGATCCCAACTATATCATAATTATTAATAGCTAATCATATATCTATTTAAAAAAGTCTTAAATGCCACTATCTTATCTATCTCCACCACCACCTGTAACATTGCATTTACAGGCACCCACCACACTGTAAAATTCTTTCCCACACATCTCCTTTAATCCTTCCCTCTCCGATCTTAAAGCATTGACATTTTCATCCTGAGAAAAAAACTTCTGACTATCTACCCTACAGATGGTTCTCTTAATTTTAGAAACATACCCTGTTGCTCTCAGCATCCGATACTCCAGAAAAACAGTCCAAGTTTGTCCAACCTCTCATAGTTAATCCAGGCAGGTGTCCTGGTAAATCTCTTCTGCACCCTCTCCAAATCAGGTACATCCTTCCTGTAATGAGCGGTCCAGAACAGTACACACTATTCCAAATACAGCCTACCCAATGTTTTAGAAAACTGAAACTTTGCTACGGAAGGTTTTGGTGGCCAAGTCATGGATATTTTTAAAGCAGAGATAGATAGAATTTTGACTAGTAGAGGTATCAGAACTTATGGGGAGAAGGCAGGAGAATGGGGTTACGAGAGATGGATCAGCCATGATTGAATGGCAGAGTAGACTTGATCGGCTGAATGGCCTAATTCTATTCCTATCACTTATGAGACATCACTTATGACACATTGATCAGGATGTCAAAACTTCCTGATCATTTAAGACAAACATACCATGCACCTTCTTGACCATTCCATCTACTTGTGTTGTAACTTTCAGAGTGCCCAAGAACCGTCTGAAGATTAATGCTGTTACCATTAACTGTACACTTTCCTCTAATGTTTGATTACTCAAAGTGCAACACCATGAACGTGCCCCAGTTTAAACTCCATCTGCCATTTCCCTGCCCATATCCGTAACTGAGATATATCCTGCTCTATCATTTGGTAGACTTCTACACTGTCCGCAATTCCACCATTTATTCCTGTCATCTACAAACTTACTAGCCAACCAATTCCATCTAAGTCATTTATATATATATCACAAACAACAGAGGTTCCAGCACAGATCCATGAGCATTTAAAGACCTTTATTTAACATAGCTAGTTAATTGGGTAGCTTTCTTACTTTTTTATGGCAGGGATAGGGAAGGACATTTTTGCCAATTATTAACATGATGGCGTAACTGGTTTGTGCTTAGATAGCTTATCTCATTTTGGGTGGCAATGCAGGATCTCAATACCTGGACCATGAAGAGCTGATCCTCTGCCAGTAATTTCTGCTAGGAATGTATCTTTAGGTGACAGACATAGACAAGCCCAGTCTCAATTATATAGGCTCCTTCGTGTTTATATTCAGCAATGCCGAGAATATTGGAAAACATACTTCCACTGAAACTAATTTCATAGCAGAATGGGAATACTTTTGAAATCACAGATTAAAACTCACTGCCAAGGGCGCTTTGAAAATCATATACTTTCAGCTCATTTGATTTATTCAAGGATATGAATAACAATGGACAGTTTTGGTGTCATTGCTAAACTGTCCAGCTGTCTCTCAAGCTAAATACAGCCAGAGCCTCTTACTGGAAAACCAATAGGAATTAGCCTACTCGTTCGCGTAGGAGTATTAAGCAGTTTTGTTTTATCTCCTTTCCACTGACATTTATATTTCATCACTGTAATCCCTCACGTACAGGTCTTGGTTTGAAATCTGAGTATTTATCGTTTTACTAATTAATAATCAACTGTGGCCAACCAATAATGAAGCTGTGACAATATATTTGTGTTTTTTTTTCCACATCCAAACATTTAAGCCTGAGCAAACTTATTACATGCAAAGGGTTAAACTGTTAACATGTTATTATTTATGAATTGAGTTGATAAATTGCAAGATTTCTCCCTATTTGAATTTGATGGTCTGAATGGCCATTAAGCTGAAATGTTAACCCTGTTTCTCACTCCACAAAAAATGCCCGCCTAACTGTGTTTTTTTCTGTTTTTAGTATTTTCTGTTTCTTTGAAACAAGTTTTGTGCCTGTCTCCAGGGATGAATACACAGAAATGTACTCAGAAATTGTGGAGAACAAACCCTATAATACACAGTGGTATACAAATTTGGAAACAATTAAAAAATACTTTAAAATTGGATAATCTATCACTCTTTCTTCCCATTGTAAACAACCCTGCATTTAAACCTTCAATGTTGGATAAAGCTTTTTTAAAAAGATGGGTCATCTCTATAGGAAAGGTACATTTCTTTCATTTCAGGAGTTACAACAAACTTACGGACTCCACTCAAATGACTATTTCAGATATTTACAACTTAGAGATTATGCTAAATCAAATACACAGGACTACAGAACTAGAGATCCAGAAACTCTTGATGAATGTTTGATTAAACATCCTAATACAGAAAAAATAATATCTCATATCTACAATATCCTATTAGATGTGAGGCACCACCGACGGAATTATATAGGCAAACATTGGAAAATGAATTAGGCCAACCAATAATGAAAGATATTTGGGACAAAAGTTTACAACATATACATCAATGCTCGTTAAATGCCAGACATTCTTTAATACAATTTAAAGTATTACAGAGATTACATCACTCAAAAACAAAATAAAATAGAACTTTCCCACATATATCTTCTATCTGCAAAAAATGTCAACATTTAGAGGCTAACAACTCACACATTTGTAAATTATATAAAAATTAAAAACTTTTGGACAGAAATTTTTAAGACCCAATTGGATCCCAACTCAAAACTAATAATATTAGGAATATCAGAACAAAATCTAACACTTGCTACAAGCCAAAGAAACTTTCTCAACTATAGTATAATAACTGGGAAAAAATTAATATTAAAATTTTGGAAAGGCCCTATAACCCCCACAATTAAAATGTTGATTATGGAAATGTCGGAGACCTTACATTTGGAACGAATTAGACTTGTCTTAATGAACAAACAAGAACTCTTTGTCAGAATATGGTCCCCATTTATTGACTACTTGAAGGGGTAGAATGGTTAGGCACGGAAAACTGACTGAAGCTCGAACTCAGGATAAGATGAAGTAATACTTAATCATTTTCGAACGTATCTCCAATGTTGTATTATTAGTAAATTATTCCATTCTTCTTTATCAAGCTTTTTTTCCCTCTTTTTTTATTATTTTCTACCTTCCACAGACTGACATTGGTTATCAGGAAAGAGCTGGTTTCTACTAATAATGAAGTGGTGACAAGGCATTTAGAAAATATCAATAGCAGTGAACTTAGTGTTTGGGAATTTATGGAAAGGGAAATTGTGTTTGATAAATCTACTAAAATTTCCTGGGATTAGGACTAAGCCATAATCAGTGGATATAAAGTTAAATAGGAACCATTGATACAAGCCGGAGGCAGCCTTAAAAATATTCTATTTAATGTACTGCAGTACAAGCAGTGATCAGTTTTGAGACCACTAGGTGCAGCTAGTGTAAACAAAGACTGCGCCTGATTAGAACTGCAACCGTAACTTCAGTGAACTGTCAAGTATCATCACTGTATTTGAATTTCATGGAGGTTCTTCCACCTGCTCTCACCTGAACATGAGCTCTGAGGCCCTTACAATCTATTGCACTGGGTTTTGAGAGGCTTTTCCTCCACAACAGTAACCATGCATCTTTTAGTTTCCCAAGATTGTAACTAGCAGAACGGATAAAGGGGAATCTGAGGATTTAGTGTACGTTCAATAAGGCTGTGCACAAGAAGTTATTAAACAAACTGAATCACATGGGGTAAGGTGTAACATAATAGTATGAAATGAGGATTGGTTTTCCAGAGAGAATACAGAGATGAAACAAAAGGCCATTTTCAGGTTGGAAGGTCGGGACCAGTGTTTAGTTTTGAGATAGAGCATGAAAACAGGCCCTTGGGCACATCAAGTCCATGTTGACCATCAATCGCCCATTCATGCTAGTTCTATGTCATCGAACTTTTGCATCCGTTCCCTACATACTAAGGGATTTTATTTTGAATGCTATTAACCTAGAAACCTGCATTTCTTTGGATGTGGAGGAAAGCGAGGCACCCGGAGGGAACCCATGCGGCCACAAGTCTAATGTGCAAACTCCACCCAGACAGCACCAATGGTCAGGATCAATCCCAGGTCTCTAGCACTATGAGAGCATCTTTATCAGCTGTGCCACTGTGTCACACTGTGGAGTGCTGTAGGGATTATTATTGATGGCCTATCTGTTCACAGTCTATATCAATGACTTGAATGAAAGGACATAGTGTCATTTAGTTCAGTTTAGTTCAGAGATACATAGGCCCTTCGGCCCACCGAGTCACCTGCACACTGGTTCCATGTTATCCCATTTTATCCCATAAAGCACACACAGGTCTGGCCTTAATCAACAGGGGCATAGAATATAAAAATAGGAAATCATGCTAAACCTTTATAAAGCACTGGTCTGGGCTCTACTGGATTATTGTATTCAGTTCTGGTTGACATATTATAGCAAAAATATGAGGGTGCAGGAAAGAGTTCAGTGTAGTTTTATACATATTTTTTGTGGAATGAGGCATGATAGACTGGCTATCCAATCTTTTTACATCTAAGATAAAACTGAGGAAAGATTTGATAAAAATATATAGAATGATTAAGGTCTGGATAAAGTGCTTAGTGAGAAGCAATTTTCTTCAGCGGGCAGGTGCCAGAGTTCTAAGGGAAGAAAGTTAAGGGTGACCTGGGAGGAAAAAGAATATCCAGAATGTATTGCTTGGAAATGTGTTGGGGGCAGATTTCATTGGGCCTTATTTGGAAACTGGAAACATCAATGATGAAGCAAACATTGTAAGTTTGTAAACTACAGAGAGAAGGGCCAGAAGATAGCAATAGTGAGTTGTCTGGTAGAGAAATGGCAGACACAATGGCCTCCTTCTGTGATATAGCCATTCCATGATTCAATGGTGGCAAGTGACATAGAACGTGGGAAAAGGCGAGGTCACCCATTTGGTTGAAAGAGAAAAAGACCTCCCTGGTGGAATAAAACTGGGTGAAAAAAAGGTCTTACCTTCCACTACCTGCAACCTCTGGCAACCACCTTCAACTAGCATCGCAACCGGCTTCGACTAAAAAAGTACCGATTTTTAAAACGGCAACCTATTTTTAGTTGCGGCTGGTTTTGAATTTTTTTTAACTAATCGCCGGAACATAGAAGAAGCGGAAACCTCTTGCGACCATTAGGGAGACTGACAAAAACCTTTGGGAACCGCACGGAAACCTTGGGTGGGGCACAAAGTCTCCAGAGGTTTCCATTCAGGTTTCCTAAGTGGAACAGGGGCATAACACCACTTTCTGCTATTTTATCGGGCCCCGGAGGGTGCATGGGAATATTGTGTTCAGGTGCAGTCTTCTAACCTAAGAAAGAATATACTTATGATAGAGGGAGTGCAACTAATGTTTACTTGATTGATTCTTGGGATTGGTGGTGTGTGCAGAGGTGAAGTTGTCCTATGAGAAGACATAATTTAAAAACAAATCCTTTTGAGTTTAGAAGAATAAGGAGTAATCCCATTGAAATATTTAAAAAAAAGTCTCAATGGCTTAAACTTATCTCTGCACAGGCTAGGTGCAGGGATAAGTTTCATTTGATGTAGTATCTAAATGCAAGGAGATCTTTTAAAATGGTAGGAATGTGGGATAGGAAACATAAGATGGCTCTTATTTTGAAAGTAACTCTCAACATTTTTTTAGGGAGTTTTGTCAGCTTTTGCTAGGTTGTGTTTTTAGGTTAATGAATGGTAATAGAATATATTTCATCACCACTTAGAAGACTATTCAGCTCATCAATGCTAACTAGCCCTTGGAGCAATCACATTAATCCCATTATCCAGTATTCTGCTCTCTTTCTTACAATTCTGATTCTCTCATCACTCAGCTCTCACAGAGCAAAAATGGAAATTTTACATACATGTAAATAATTAAAATATTTACTGTCCTTGCTGGCATTAGAAAACGTTGAAAATAATTTACAAAAATACAATTACAATTTGCTTGACGCAAATACATAAAATTAAAGATTTGTGTTCCGTTTTAGTGGAATACATTCAACTAAATACATTGGCAGACACATAGGCCCTGACAATAACTCTGTTATTGCATATGTAACCTGTAGCTATATTCTACATATCATACAGAAACATATAAAATTCTTATGGGATTTGACAGGCTAGTTGCAGGACAAATGTTCCTGATGTTGGGGAAGTCCAGAACCAGGGGGTCACAGTTTAAGAATAAGGGGTAGTCCATTTAGGACTGGATGAGGAAAAACGTTTTCACCCAGAGAGTTGTGAATATGCAGAATTCTCTGCCACAGAATGCAGTGGAGGCCAATTCACTGGATGTTTTCAAGAGAGTGTTAGATATAGCTCTTAGGGCTAACGGAATCAAGGGATATGGGGACAAAGCAGGAACGGGTACTGATTTTGGATGATCAGTCATGATCATATTGAATGGCAGTGCTAGCTCAAAAGGCCAAATGGCCTACTCCTGCTCCTATTTCTATGTTTCTATCCATCCATGCATTTTAACATAGGCACTTTGATATTCTTTTAGTTGTAGCTTTGGTGTCATTACATAGTACTGACCAGAATCTGCATGATTTAAGGACATTGCAAAGTTTATAATAAAAGTAGACATGGACAATCATCATAGGCTGCAACCAGATTTTCATGTTGCCTCCCTTGAATGCTTTACAGGAATAGAAGAAGAAATCTGACACCCGCTGTGAAAGAGATGTGACTGGAGCAGCGGCACAATTATGCCCCTGAATACAGAGCAGGACGTATTAAAATGATCCAATCTCTCAGGAATAAAAAAAACAAAATAAACTTTATTCAGAATAGAAAATATATACAAAACAAGAACTGTGCAAAAATGTTTCTGACATTTTCAGAGGCTATACATACATTAATTAGCGTCATATTTGGTAGTGTTCACAGAAATATTTATACTTGGCACCCAACATTCAGCAGCGGAAGGACCCTAGAGACTGTAGTCCTCCCCCACGGAGCCTTGTCGTTGGCTGCACTGAGCTTCAGTGCATCCCTCAGCATGTACTCCTGCAGTCTGGAGCGGGCCAGTTGGCAACATTGCCTGATGGTAATAATATTATAGTTACATTCAATTACACACATCACTATTCCCTCATTCTGCCTTGCCAAAACCAACTTAATCTCTTCATTCCTTACACCCACCGCAGATTCAACTTCCATCATTACTTTCCTGAATAACCCAACTAATCTATTTATTCTAATTAAAGGAAGGAAACTCCAAATACAAAAACGAAATCATAAAAATTTAGAAAAATTAAACTAAAAGTAATAAGTAGCCATAGCTTCCACATGGGGTCAAGGAAAGAGCTTCACATCGTGGCCCTGTTTTCACCAATCTTTCCACCACCACGCACAAGAAGCGCAAGACAGACACCAATGTATGCAAATGCCGAGAAGTGTGTTCAGCTCTGGCTGAACAACTTCTAATCTTGTGTGTGGACTCAATAAGAAGAAGAGGCGTCCACATAAAGTAGGATACACTGATCATGAAACTATTTGGCAGATGTTATTCATCAAGACTGAAGACCACCAGAGAGGAGAAACATCCAAGAGCATTATCTTAAATAGAGAACTGAAATAAATTAAGATCTGGTCTAATTATTTTAAAAAAATCTGTTAGATGATGTAAACGAGCTTCAATGAAATGGAATGGATTTAGATTCAGATTAGGGAAGTGGCTTGCGAACCCCCGCTCCCCCATCTTTTTATGCCAAGTGGAGGTACATTTATTCATTTTATTTAATAAAGTCTCAATATCTTAAATGTCCTTCTGCGGCTACACAGTCCAATCATCTGTGAACCATCCAGCGTAATGAAAGATCACGAAAATGGAAGTGGTTATTCTGCACCAAAGCTTTGTTGAAGTGCAGACAAGTTAGCTCCACAGATGGAGACAGAATAATCTTCACTAAAACCATTACCTAATGGACGTAAATGAACATCGTTTATGACAGCAGAAGAAATTGCTAATTAGAAATAGGATAATGAAAGAAATAGTGAAATCACTAATCAATAGTGAAAATACAAAAGGTTGAGAAAGGGAAAATATGTTTCTTGGTGTGATTGAGAAGAGTGAAAACTCTTGTGATGTCAGAGACTGTTTATACTCTTGGGGTCTATCTTAAATCCACCCAATGATTCTGTGCATGTCAGATTATATCAAAATAGAAAGCAATACATGTCTTTACATACTCAGTTTTACAAATTACATTGATAGAAACATAGAAACATGGAAATTAGGTGCAGGAGCAGGCCATTCGGCCCTTCGAGCCCGCACTGCCATTCAATATGATCATGGCTGATCATCCAACTCAGTATCCTGTACCTGCCTTCTCTCCATACCCCCTGATCCCTTCAGCCACAAGGGCCACATCCAACTCCATTGGATGTTGGTATTGGTTTATTATTGTCATGTATACCAAGATACAGTGAAAAACTTTTGATTGACTGCTATCAAATTAAATCAAATAGTACTATGCATGAACACAATCAAACCATTCACAAGGACAGCAGGTAGAGCAAAGAGAGAAACATCAGACCTTGCATGTTAAACCCGGATTAATTAACATTTTTTGATCATTTTTGACAAGATCAGGATGGCTGGGACCAGGGACATGAAAGACAAAGCGTAATGTTGTTATTGATAATTTGCAATGGAATGCATTTTTGTATGTTGCAACTCAAGCCTGTCCAACCATGAAATTCATGAATTAATTGGATCATTATTGAGGAGAAGTAATGCACACTGTTGATTTTGTAATTGCAGCTGAAAGGTAGAATGTGAAATTTGCTTTGAGCAAACAATATTGGGTTGACAGTTTTTTTGCCGAATAGAATATTTAATGGCCCTAAATGCTCCCTGGTTTAAACCATGATTTTAATATAAATTAGATTCTACAAGTCTGCCACTTATTGTAACAACTGAGTAAATGAGTGTGGATCATTTTTTTATTGGTGTTATTGCTACAAACTGCATGCAGGCCTTGGATTCATGAAATAAGTCCAAATGTATTTTCTCTGACAGCAAGGGCATGCAAATACAATATCTAAATGTGTAAAACATCCCATAGGACCTTATGGTACAAATTATCAAGAAAATCTTTTGCAGAAAATATAGGTAGACTAGAAATGGTTCCATCCTTGAACAAATAAGTTGAAGTGGAACTATGTGTGTGGGTAACCCATGCCTATTCAAACCAAGATAGAATTTGTAACCTGGTTTTCAAAATCCCTCCATGACATTGACCATTACACACAGGCCAATGCTTCTCCGAGGATTTGATGGACACAGGGCAGTCAAAGATTTTGCAGAATCTTGCCAATGATCCGTCATTAGGTGACAATTGGGCTTCAAAACAAGATTCAGGAGACAAAGAAAAACTGCAAATGCTGGAAACTAGAACAAAAAATAAATTGCTGACTGTCCCCAGAGGTCCTCGAGCACTTTCCGTTTTTGCATTTTGAAATCCGGTTGGGACTCACAATGGGGAAGGCAGTGATCCTCCAAATACACGGACACTGACCTTAACATCCTGGGTGATGTGGTGTAAATCCACAGGAGCATTTTGTACATCAGGAGCATTCTGTACATCAGGAGCACTGAGATGAGGTTACCAAGGAAACCAGTGTCGGGAATGGCTGGGAACAGTGCAGGAATGAAGGCGAGTCATTTACCTGACGAGGGTCCCTGTCTAACACAGCACAGGGAAGAACAGATCATCCTGGTGTGAGATATGCGATGTGCTCACAATCACTACTCAAAGACTAAATCGTGGAAGCAAGAGATTCTTTATTTTCGAGCCTGCAGAGTTGGGTGCCTCTCCAAGTTGAGACACACCGAAGTCAGAAAGGTAAACCCCCTTTATACACACAATTCTACATCCAACCTCCCCTCCTTTGACCCGTGTCCAATCAGACACTGAGGTGGACAACCTGTAGGTACATCCCCCCAGTACCTCCCACATCATACATCGCATGTCCATGGTAATGAGCAGTTTCTTGACCAGGGGTGTGTTGTAATATTCATTTATTTTATTAAGCATGCTCAGTTGTTCATGACCTACCCTAGTTTTACTCACCTCCAAGTGAACTCTCTCAGTTCTCCTATATCAGCACTAAAGCTAAGCTATAGTGACAAGGGTCCCATCTATCACTCCATTCTACTGATAGGAATCTATCTACATCACTCCCTTCTACTGCTAAACAATGCTATCACTTCTTACTCAAGGATGGGTCTGGTAACCTTTGATACACAGCTGTGTCAGAACCCTCTCCCTGGCCCCTATCGATTTGAATCCTCTTTAAAGCCCCTTACAATAGTGGGGTTTAATCATTTTATCCCTCACACTGGGAAAGTGCAATAAAGATCGTTCCCAGGCCATCATGGTCTTGCGTGTCCTTAGCATGCAAATTACGCGACCTCGTGGTCGGGTTGAGGCCCACGGGCATCATATGGCCGCGCGGGGCCGGTCCCACTGAGAAGCGCGCAGGCTCCGAAATTTTTGTAGTGAACAAAATCTTCACGAACCAACGGATTGTCCCGTAAGTGACGGCCAAACGTGGGACAGGCCCAAGACCCTGGCGCGAAGCAACGTCTCACCTCCAAAAGCAGCAGAAGCAGGCAAACGATCGTCGAACTCGGCCTGGGGCTCACGGCCGTTGCGGTCCGGATCCGCCCCCACTTCTACTCCCAGAGCGGGGCCAAGAAAATTGAAGATGTACGCAAAATGCTGGAGTAACTCAGCGGGACCGGCAGCATCTCTGGAGAGAAGGAATAGATGACATTTCGGGTGAAGACCCTTCTTTCAGAGTGAAGAAGGGTCTCAACATGAAATGTCACCCATCCCTTCTCTCCAGAGATGCTGCCGGTCCCGTTGAGTTACTCCAGCATTTTGTGTCCATCTTCAAATGACGTAACGTGCTCCAGACGGCTGTGCGGACGCATGAAATCGTGTGGGACCGCCGCGGCGCAACGCAACCACGAGGTCGCGAAATTTGCATGCCAATGACACGTAAGTGGGACAGGCCCTTAAAGCATTGAGTAGAGGATGACTTTGTCAAATTCACCAAAGAGACACGATTAATTTACAAATTTACAAAATATCACAAAATTAGATGCTTTCTCAATTTGATTTTGAAGAAAATAGATTTTCATTTAGAAAATAATAAGATAATCAGATTTTTCAATAACATTTTTAAGCGTATAATCTAATCAAATATAAATACAAAGGTGGATGGACTAGAAATCCAAATGCTTATTCGAATTGAATCGTACTGATGAAATTAGGCACAAAATGCTGGAGTAACTCAGCAGGACAGGCAGCATCTCTGGAAAGAAGGAATGGGTGATGTTTCGGGTTGAGACCCTTCTTCAGACTGAAGAAGAGTCTGAAGAAGGGTCTCAACCCGAAACGTCACCCATTCCTTCTATCCAGAGATGCTGCCTGTCTCGCTGAGTTACTCCAGCATTTTATGTCTATATTTGTAGCAATGTTACAAAATGTTGAGATTTTAAAAATCAAGTCTGCAATTTATCCCATCAGATAAAGCATAAAAAGAAGTTTAATTTGACACCTAATTCACTTTCATATCTTGAGTATTAAAAAAGTTATGGCTATTTTCATACTCGGAAATTAGCATCTTGTTCCCTATTGCTTTCCATTGACTTAACACAAAAGCTGTGATCAAGGACAGTCAAAAGCCCATAACCTTCTTAAAAATTAAGAGAACTGAAATAAATTCAGTTATTATAGATTGAAGTATTCTGAAACAAATATGAAACAATTGTACTTGGATGACCTGAAATTAAAGCATATAATTTGTTACCCAATTGTAGCTAATTACAAAATTCTATTACTAGATCTAAACATCTATCCTTTTCTTAAGAAAAGATTAACATTTTTAAATAGCTTAAGTGTCCAAATAACATTCACACAAGAATTCACAATATAACATGATTTTTAAATCTCATTGTCATGAATTTATAGGCCAAATGGAAGGAATTTAGTGTTTAATTCCCGTAAATTAATGGCCATTTAAATCATCTTGTGAGTGGGATTTTATGGAACGCGATCGATTAGAACGTTGCGGTTGCGGTTAATTTAAACCCCATAATGGCAGGAAAAATACTGCCGGTTCGTATCTTTTCTAAGTCACCTTTTCGCAACATGAAATTTTGATTAAAGGCATCCTAAGAAGCAAGTTTAAAGGAAAAAATAAAAAGTGTACCTTGCCTTGTCCCCTACATGAGATCCGTCCCGTTGTCGGCGTTCACGGCTTTACAAATGATGTTTAATTTACTCATGCTAATAAATTATCCAGCGTAGTTTAAAAATAACTTCATAAAACAAATGTCAGAACGATTTCTCTTCAGCAACTAAACACCCTGAGAAAAATCGATTTGAATAGTCTGGGGAAAACCACATTTTAAACCCGCCCCCCTCTCAAAGGCGCCAAAGTCGCGCACACGGGGAGTGGCAGAATTGCAGCGCCGCTCAAGGTAAGTATTGTAACATACCTAATATTTGGTGTAAACTAGCATCTGCATTTCCTTCCTACACACTGATGAAATTAGGAGCCTGAATTCTTTCTTCTAAGATGCAACTGGACCTGCTGAGTATTTCCAGAATTTTCTGTTCTTACTTTATATAATCTTCTATTTTGATAAGTTGACCAAACAGTTATACTCTATTTCTGCCACCATCACATTCCAGGATCTTGTTAGCCTTGAAGTTCTCATAACCAAAATCAAATGTCTCCCATTGCATAACTAAGGTCTTCAAAGTCTTACATTTCCTATCGAGCTTTGATTTTTTTTCCTTTTATTGATTGTTTATCTGAGCTTTCTCGTGGTGATTGTCTTGGAACATTCCATCATGGAGAAATATTGTAAAACGAAATTATTTATCTCTTCCTGCTGTTTTTTCTTTTACCCCATCCTTGAATATTTTCTCATGCTCTCTCTCTCTCTCTTCGCATTCATGTTGCGACATTTCTTGATCTGATTCTGATCTTATCTCCTCTGGTGCTTTGCTTTCATTGTCCCCTTGCTCTTTTGCATGGCATTCAGTCTCCAGGTAATGAGCCACATAGTCATAGAGTTACACAACACAGAGACAGGCCCTTCAGCCCATCTCATTCATGCCAAGCAAGGTGACTAAAAGAGGATTCCACTTTTGCGTGCTTTTGGCTCATATCCCTCTAAGTCTTCGCTATCCATGTGCCTATACAAATATCTTCCAAACATTGTAATATACCCAACACCACCACTTCCTTTGGCAGCTCGTCCTAAATACCCACCACTCTCTGTGGGAAAGAATTGTCTCACAGGATCCTTTTAAATTGTTCTTCTCTCATTATAAACTATGCCCCCATGACTTTATTAACCCTGGCAAGGTCATCCCTCAGCCTCCTTCATTCCAAGGACTGTTTCCCTTTAGCACGGGAGGCTAAGATGTGACCTTAAAGAAATGTATATTATTACGAAGGACATAAGTAGGGTAGGTAGTCACTGTCTTTTTCCCAGGATAGTGTCACATGTTAAGTTGACAGGGGAAAGATTGAAAGGTAATCTGAAGGTGGCTGTTCAATGGAATAGTAAGATTAAACGAGAACTTACCAGTTTGAAGTTTGATCTTTATTTTATGAGGAGTCGAGTTGAGGGACTACGTGAATAGAAGCCCGTACAGCCGTTGGTGCGTCAATCTTCAAAGCAGCGGAATTAATTCACAGCTAACAATGACTGAAGTATAACGGTAAGATGATAAAACTAGAACTACCAGATGAGATCTATGAGGGTGGGAGCGGAGGGCACGTAGTCCCTCAACTCGACTCCTCATAAAATAAAGATCAAACTTCAAAACTGGTAAGTTCTCGTTTAATCTTACTATTTTACTTCGGAGTCACGTGAGTGACTACGTGAAGACTTCAAAGCACTGTGAATTCACGCCGCAGACTCAAATCCGACGTTCACACTGCCTGGATTGACTCAAAAGTCGTTAACAATCAATCATGCATCAGTAATACATTTGTTAAATGAAATAACAGTTTATTTACAAACAAATCATAACAAACCCCTCTAACTCAGGGGAAAAATGTAACAGTACTGACACCAGAATCAGCAAACACCCCGAGCCTTGAAATCGGCTTCCCACTGGCGAAGAAGCATAAGAACCTCACTCACATTCCAAATACCGGCATACCTGGGTTTAGGAGGATTAGAATTGAAAACTCCCTTCATGAATCGTGAACTAACAGATGTGTCCCTACTGTATGCAATTCTGCATTCATAGGTAAATAAGAAGACAGAGCACTTCTGGCTGAATTAATTGCACTGTAACTTAATTTTTTGGTCAAAATAAAGAGTTGACAAACTCCAATACATCCGTGATCCCTGCAGTGTGATATACAATATCCTGCTGTAGGCAGAATTGCTCCCACTTTCCTTATATAGGTGATATATTGCTGCTGTGTACTATCCCTGCAGGCCGACGTGAGAACATCCACCGTCCGATGAGACAGTCCTCTCCCCAGGTATGGCCTCCTTAAAATCTGCAAATTAACAGATCAATACGATCCTATAAAGGATGTTGATCCCCAGTGACTGGATTTACCAGTAGATTTTTATTCTTGGGCATAAGCATGTAAGGCTCCCTAGCCATTTGTAATACAACAGGAAACCATGCTCGTGTAGGCCAATCTGGCACTACCAATACCCCTGAAGCGGAGTCCTCCTTGATCTTTTGCAACCATCTGCTGATGAGACAGAATGAAGGAAATACATACACAAACATTCCTCCCCCAATGCAGCGAAAATGCATCCACTGCTACTGCCCCAGGATCTGGTTACCATGAAACATATCTAGGTAACTGATGATTTAATCGAGATGCAAACAAGTCAATATCTGGCAATGCATACTGATCAATCATTTGGTTAAATACATCCTGATTTAACATCCATTCAATGTTGTCATTAAACTGACGTGACCTCTTCCTGGCAAATAAAGTGCTGCAAACCAGATATTTTGGTCAATACACCAGCTCCAAATCTGGTTAGCCAGTCTATCACAAGACTGTGACTTAACTCCACCCATGTGGTTACATATGCCACTGCTGTGGTGTTGTCAATCTGACCTGCACATGCAGATCCCTCCTTGTAGAACAATAAGCTTTGAGCCCATACCAGGTGCCCAACAACTCTAAATAATTAATCCCTCTTAATTGAGGAAGCGATGTCTCATCCACATTCCATCTGCCTCCACAACTAGAAGACATATCTGTTGCACCCCAACCCAGTGCACTTACATCAGTCTGTAATATCAGTGACGGTGATTCCACCAAACCTTCCTTAAATTTTTTGAAACATGTACTATCCACCATTGCATGTCAGCAATCGCCCCAGCTGACAACTGCATAGGCCTATCAAAAATGGCCCCTTTGTATTCTGTGCCTGTTCCTTTGATGGTTGTAATTGTTGATAATGCAGAGGACCATACTGCACAGCTGGAAAGGCTGCAACAACTTCCCAATAAAACTGGCTACTTGTCTAATCGAAGGCCGTTGTTCTCCAACGAGATTAACACAGTCCTCAATTAACTGATTCAATTTATCCCTGGGCAAAGTTACCAACATGTGATTGGAATTAATGGTAAATCCCAGATAATCAATAATTTGGACTGGTGATAATTTAGATTTATCTGGGTGAATAACAAATCCCATTTGTTCAAAAGTGATTTTAACAACTGAAACTGATGATTGAGTTTCAGCATGAGTCTTTCCAACAATCAGAATATCATCTAAATAGGCCATTACCACATGCCCCTGAGCTCTAAGTAATGCTAACACAGGTTTTACCAAAATTTAGTAAATAACCTAGGAGCTGAAGTTAATCCATTCGGCAATGTCCTGAATTGCCACAGCTCAGTCATCCAAATAAATTTCAAATATCTTCTATCATCACCATGAATAGACACTGCGTAATACGCATTCTTTAAATCAATGGTTCCCCGTGGTAAAGGTCTCCATTTTGAAATGCCTATAACAAACAAATTTGTTCGATAAATCCAGAATAATTCTACATCCCCCAGTCTTTTTAGATCTGGGAAATATACTTGACAGAAATTGTTGACTTTGATAGACAGAAGGCTCAATTACCCCTTCTTATGTAACGACTGAATCTCTGCTTGAATAAGCACATTTTCCTCATCTGAAAAATAAGTTTATGACTAGGAAAATGTTGATTAGGTAGACTGTCCTTATAGTAAAATCCAATTTTTCACCCCTTCAATACACTAAGTATGAACAAATCTGATGTCAACTGCTGCCATTGTTTGAGAACAATTTTAACCTTCCCTAATTTGAACAGGAACATCAGTTAATTCATCGTCTGCCAATGTTATATTCCTTACGAGCATCTTTCCTTGCGGCCTTGTTGTCCTCGACTTCTTGTAGAGAACCTACAAGAAGGTTCTTTTTTTTTGTTTTTTTTTGCCTTGCTTCCAGCTGGCTTGATGAGGGCCATGGTTATAACAACCTCATAATAGTCTTTGACCCTTTTTGCAAGGTTACCACCAAACAACAGATTTCGTGGTGGTACACTGGTCGGTTTGCACAACTCGCCAAACTCGGGTTAGCACTGGCCTAATAGCGGCCCTCCCGATATTATTAATTTCAAAATGCATTACAAAGGAGTGCCAGTTCATCCTGGTGTGCTTCAACCATATCATTTGTATCAATAACTTACACCACAGCTGTAATACCTGCTGACAACAGTTTAAGCACTTTTTTAAAACTTCATCTCCTGGGCCCTAGCAGGCAAACCCATCTATGCAAATTTGGTGATTAACCACCGGTACCTTCAGGAGATCATAATTAACAGGAGCTTTATAGTTCTTTGCTACTTCATCCATAGCTAGCTCCTGTAACTGATGGGAGAGCATATACTGAATGGCTTCGGCCAATTCTACATCAATCGCCTTTCCTGCCTCTACACTCAGCAAACTTCCCAGCAATGTTCGGAATTACCTCCAACCGAACACCTTTACTGCTCTCCCCCCAGCATAGAAACAGTGTCAGCAAACTGCCCTGATAGAACATCCTCCTCACAGGCAGGATAGTTCTGCAGCCCTGAAACAGGTGCTGCTAGCACAAGCTCTCCATCAGCCTGGCTTGGGCACCACTCCTCCTCACGGAGCTGGAACATCCTCCTCACAGGCAGGATAGTTCTGCAGCCCTGAAACAGGTGCTGCTAGCACAAGCTCTCCATCAGCCTGGCTTGGGCACCACTCCTCCCCACGGAGCTGGTCCCTGTCGAGCATTCTTTTGAAATAGAATCTCGACGTGGGAGAGCCGTGAGCAAACGGACTCTCCTATGGAGGGTATAACCTCCAGGCCCGACTCATTTACGGGCCACAGAGACTTGCCAGTGGCCTTCCACCCTACTGACAAGCCTCCACTGCCCCCCGGCAGTGGGTCCGCAACCACTGGCTGTGTAGCCAGCACCGGACCAGGTGTACCAGACGGGCCTCCATCCTCAACACTCTCCTGCCACTTTTCCTTTCTACCCCCGGAGCGCCTCGCCAACACCTTCTTCCCTTTCTGCAACATTCTCTACCCAAACCGTCGCAGAAATTAAACATGCGGTAAAATTTTTAAAAAACCTTACCTCTTAAACTTAACGAAGAACTGCAAATGCTGGAGAATCGAGGGTGAGGTATGAAGAAGGGTCTCGACCCGCAACGTCGCCCATCTCCTTCGCTCCTTAGATGCTGCTGCACCCGCCGAATTCTCCAGCTCTTCGAAAAACCCGCGGTTTACACTTACCGCTCGGAGGAGCGCTGCTGCTCCAACCGCCCGACTGCACCAGCGTCTGACGTCATGACGCACCAACGGCTGTACGGGCTTCTATTCACGTAGTCACTCACGTGACTCCGAAGTAAAATGAGGTGCCAGTGGAAGTGACAGAGGTGGATATAATTATAACATTTAAAAGATATCTGGACAGGAAAAGGGACACAAAAGGTTGAGAGAGGTTTGGACCAAATGCAAGCAAATGGGATCAGTATAAATTAACAGCTTGGTCAGCATGAATTGAGTATGTCTGGCCTGCTTCCATGCTATATAACTATGAATACTTAAATCTATGAATGTAATTCTTACAACATCCCTTGTTAAACTACTGCAAATAAATTGAAATGGACCTTGTTTTGAAAAGGGAGCTAAAGGACGGAATGTGCAAATCTTTGTTTTAAAAACCGTGGCAAGAGAATTGTGAAAATTATAAGTTAAGGGAATTACTGTAATTAAGTAATTTAAGTAATTACTGAATTGAATAGATGGCCATGTGTTTCTAATAGCTTGGAGACTGCAGTGTGATCTGGGTAAATTATACCATTTATAGTAAAATATAAAGCACATACCAAGTAACTCTTCAGATGTCCTAATCTTCTGAGAACCAATTAAGTGGATAAATCTTACTAATTAAAATTTGCTGCATTGTTTTTAAAGTCAATAATTTTGTATCAACATGAAGAAAATAGCACAGATTACACACGAGGTACTATAATGTACAGAAGCGTATTTCTTCGAAAAAAATTGATTGCAACGATGCTTCATGTTACATTGATAATTTTTTTTAAAATAAGAAACAACTCATTATTGTACTGTGCACATTTTTCAACAACAGATTGTGGAAGAATCCATATTTCACATTAAGATCGGACTATCAATGACTGAGAAGCAAACGTGAAATGGGTAACAAGATCAATCAAAATGGAAATGAGAAACAAAGCTTATAACATAGGAAAATAGGAAAGGGCAAAACAGGTTAAAAAAACTACCAGCTTCTAAAAGACATATTTCAATATTGCATAAGATAGAAAGTGAAGTTATAAAACATATTTTTTTAGATGTCTTAACAGCACAACAGTGGCTAGGGGTGAATTTGGAGCAATAAATAGATTAAAATGCGATGGAGTAACAGAGAAAAAAAAGAGGAAATTATATTAACATTGCTCAAAGACCAGATTATGGAAATGTCCTTTGAGGAATCATGTCAGCTAATTATAAGAAGGTTAAAATACATTTCCAAGATTTTTAACTCAAAACTTGATGTGCCTCTGAACTAACAAATAGATTAAATATTAATATAACTGTTTCAAATCACAAAGTGCTGGAGTAACTCAAAAGGTCAGGCAACATCAATGGAGGGAATGGAGATTTTGCAATGTTTTGGGTTTTGACCCAAAGCGTTACCTATCCACTCCCTTCATTGATGCTGCCTGACCTGCTGAGTTACTCCAGGTCTTTGTGCTTTTACTTAAGATTGCAGCATCTGGAGTTCCTTGTATCTTAATTTTATTGCTCCACTGCAAAGTCTCCTCAAAGTATGACTACTTTGAAGAAGTTCTCCTCTCTCCAACAGGAATTCTGAGACTCCCTCTCACTGCTCCTCTTCCATCATTCTTGCTGCTTTCCTGCTGTTTGTCTATTTTCTGATCAGTCTGAAGAACTACCCTAAACTGAAACGTCTATCCATTCCCTTAACATATGCTGCCTGACCTGCTGAGATATCCTAACACATTGTGTTTTTGCTCAGGATACCAACATCTGCAATCTCTTGTAGCTCCATAGTATTATGCATATTGGATAAGCATATGTAGTAGTAGTTGTTACTCTACAATAAAGTCTACATACATATCCTGATGCTCATAATCATTAGCGATAATACTTATTGCTTTTATAAGATGGCATAAATTCCAGTATCTGCAGTTTCTTGTCTCTCAATTATAACTGTTTGTTTAGTTAAAGAATAGGATTACATTTGAAGAAATAAAGAAAGACAAATATATATTAATGGCCAAAATTACCAAACAGAAGAGTGGAGGTGGAAGTCCAAGGCTGGAAGAGATTGTGGTGATAAGATAGGACAATACCATTAATGGATTTGAAAACAAGGATGTGTTTTTAAAATACTTCAATGAATGCATGTGGTGTATCGCATACAAATTGGGAATGGTTGATCAGAAGAATAGTTGGACTTTCATAGTGGGAAATAGGCCAGAATTCCAGCAAAAAAAAGTTATAAGCAATGTTAAATGGTCTTGTCAAGATTCAAGAGTGTTTTATTGTCATATGTATCAAAATAGAACAATAATATTCTTACATGTAGCAGCACAAAAGATTTGTAAGCACAGTACTCCATAGATAATGAAATAAATAAACATAAAAAATTCAATAAGTAAAACACCAAACCAATATTTTGCATTATAACAAAACCAAGCCTGAAGTCCAGAGTACAATCCAAACAGTTCATACTTCAGAGTTTAGTGAGGTTTGTAGCATTCAATAGCCTGATAGTCATTGAGTAGAAGCTGTTCCTGAACCTGGGCATTTCAGTTTTCAGGCTTATGTACCTTCTACCTGATGGCAGGAGTGAAATGAACGCATGGCCAGAGAGGTGTGGGTCCTTGATGATTCTAGCTTCCTTTTTGAGGCCGTGCCTCCTGCTCTCTACCGTTCACCTGTAGAAATTCAAGAGATTATTAATTGACATACTGAATCTCCTCAATCTTTGAAGGAAGTAGAGGTGTTGATGGGCTTTCTTTATGATTGCATCAATGTGCTGTGTCCAGGACAGATCTTCAGAGTATGCATACCCAGGAACTTGAAGCTATTGACTCTCTCTACCACTGACCCGTCATAAGGTCATAAGTGATAGGAGCAGAATTAGGCCATTCAACCCATCATGTCTGTTCCACCATTCAATCATGGCTGATCTATCTCTCCTAACCCCATTCTCCTGCCTTCTCCATATAACCCCTGACACCCATCGATGAAGACACGTTTTTTGAGGAGGAACTGTTGTTGCAAATTTGTGCCAATTGTGTTCTGTTGTTGAGAAAGTCAATGATCCAGTTGCAAAGGAATGCACAGAGACACAGTTCCCTGAGCTTGGTGAGAAAGCTGGAGGGGGTGATAGTGTAGAAGGCTGAGCTGTAGTCTATGACTAACCGCCTATCATATGTGAGATAACATAGAACAAGGGTGAACATGTGATCAATGTCAGCATGGGCCGAATGGGCAGTTTCCACTCGGTATCTCTAAAATAAAGTGCAGCTTCAATAGCATTCAAGAAACTCAACACCAGCTGTCATAGCACCAGGGTCTCTTCTATACCCCGTGTTTCTACTCTCACTCTCCATCCCCCCACTCGTAACAAAGGCAGAGTCCCCTTGGTCCTCACCTTCCACCCTACCAGCCGTCACGTAAAACAAATAATCCTCTGTCATTTTTGCCACCTCCAAAGTGACCCCACCACTTGCCACAGCTTCCCATCTCCTTCCCTGTCTGCTTTCCGCAGAGACTGCTCCCTCCGTAACTCTCTGGTCAATTCAACCCTTCCCACCCGAACCGCCCCCTCTCCGGGCACTTTCCCTCGCAACCACAAGAAATGCTACACTTGTCGCTTTACCTCCCCCCTTGACCATTCAAGGACCCAAGCAGTCTTTCCAGGTGTGGCAGAGGCTCACCTGCACCTCCTCCAACCTCATCTATTGCATCCGCTGCTCTAGATGTCAGCTGATCTACATCCGTGAGACCAAGCGTAGGCTTGGCGATCGCTTCACCGAATACCTCCGCTTGGTTCGCAATAACCAACCTGATCTCCCGGTGGCTCAGCACTTCAACTCCCTCTCCCATTCCGAATCTGACCTTTCTGTCCTCGTCCTCCTCCATGGCCAGAGTGAGGACCACCGTAAATTTGAGGAGCGGCACCTCATATTTCGCTTGGGCAGTTTGCACGCCAGCGGTATGAACATTGACTTCTCTAATATCAGGTAGTCCTTACTTTCTCTTCCCCTTCTCAGCTCTCCCTCAGCCCACTGGCTCCTCCTCTTCCTTTCTTCTTCCCCCCCCCCCCCCCCCCCCCCCCCCCCCCGCCACCCTCACATCAGTCTGAAGAAGGGTTATTTATTTTCTTCAACCTCACCCACAGTTTCTCCAGCATTTTTGTCTACCTTCGATATTCCATCATCTGCAGTTCCTTCCTAAACACATAGGAATTTACTTGGTTGGTTCCCCGCCGTAAATATTTATTCTCTCCACCTATCTACAAAGTGCTCACCCAGGATATTTTAACAACAGTCCCAAACCTACAACCTCAAGTGCTTCAGGCATCAGGAATATCACCACATGTACCTGTACCTGTATATCACATTGTATTCTGGCTTGCAAATGCATTGCCATGTGTTCATCATTGTCTATGGGTAGGTCTGTGGGAATAATCTCACTAGAAAGACGAATCGCCACCACTGGCCAAGAGGCACCTGGGCTTGGGCAATTAAAATTGTCTTGATCATTATACCTAGATCCTGAATAAACTTTGAAAGAAGTATTTAAATTTACTTCAGCTGTTCACAAAATAAATTACGTTAAATATAATACTTTATTGAACATGTAATTAAATATCACAGTTAAAATATTGCATCATTACAGATTATACCTGAGCTCAGATTTAGGGCTAAATATTAATTCATTATGCACATAGATGGTCATTTTTGGAATTTATTTTGAGATGATTCACATTTTCATAGTTTCACTCGTTATCTATCTGTCCTCAAGCATAAACATTATTGTGAGAATTATTCTGAGAATTCATCACTGAAAAATATCTGCATACTAACAGCCTGAAATTTACTGTAAAATTAACTATAACTATAATTCATGACCCATATTGAATAAATCGGGTGATATCCTGAGATCAGATATACGTGGTCAGATGCTGAAATCGAGAGTTTTGCTGAATTGTTCTGCTCCTCTAGAATTTTCATAATAACAATTTTATTGTCCTCTTTAACCCATTTTCTTTGGTTCTCCTTATTTATTTTCTGTACATTATTTGACATTTAATTAATTTCCAAACACCATATTAAATTACCCGGTCCCCAACAAAATGAAATTTACCAAGCCACTCCATGGAGAGCCAACAGTTAAATCTGATATCAATACATGGAAGTTATATCTCAATATTGCAGAGAGATTACATAAGAAACAGGAGCTGGGGTGGACCAATTGGCCTCTCAAGCCTGCTCTGCCAAGATAATGGTTGAGATTGGCACCAGCAATGGCTGCCTCGCCAACAGTCTCTGTCCCTTCCTTCTTTGTTGTTTGATAGCACAGTATGTGTTAAATGTATGTTTTAGTGTTCTTTAGCTTGTTTTATGTGGGGAGGGAGGGGTTGGTGGAAACTTTTTTTAATCTCTTACCTTGAAGGAGATGCGATTTTTTTTCCGTAGATCTCCGTCTGCACTGTGATCTAACACCGAGGAGTTGGCGGCCTTTGCTGGAGACTGACTTTGGGAGCTCCAACTACAGAAGTCTGCGGACTTACCATCGTGGGGCTCGCAGTCTCTGGTTAGAGCGACTTTGGGAGCTCGAAGCCGCAGGAGCTTCAACCGCCCCGACGCAGGAGCTTCGATCGCCCTGACGCAGGGGCCTTGACTGCCCCAACATGGGAGCTTTGACTGCCTTGACTTGGGAGCTCCGATCGCCAGCTGCGGGAGCTTTGATCGCCCCGACTGTGGATGAGAATAAAGAGGAAGAATGTTAGACTTTATTGCCTTCCATCACAGTGAGGAACGTGGGGAATCTGCTGTGGTGGATGTTTATGTTAACTTTTATGTAGTTGTGTGCCTTGTTAGTTTTGTTATAGTATGGGTGTGTGGTAGTTAGAATTTCACTGTACCGTAATCGGTACAAGTGAGAATAAACTGACCTTGAAACATTGATTCAATAATGGGTTAAGCACCACTTTCCTGTTCTCTCTTTATACTGTTAGACACTCCTACAGTTCAAATGACTGTCAGTCTCTGCTTTAAACTCAATGAATCTGGCTCCACACCCTCAAAGGTAAAGAATTTGAAATACTCACTGCCCTTTCAGCGAATAAAATCCTCTTCAACTTTTTCTTAAAGTCCAAAGACTTTTTTATTCTGTAATTATGTCCCCTGGAAACAATGTCTCAGCATGCACTCTGTCAACTCCCTTAGAATGTGTCAAAAAGACTGCCTCTCATTCTTTCAACTTAGAATAAGCCAAACTGCTCAATCTTTTTTTCATACATCAATCACTGCATCAACCGTCAATACTTCTTGCATTGACTGGACAGTAAGCATATTCTTTCTTAAATATGTAACTAAAATTGTATGCAGACTCACTGGCACCCTGAAAGGTTAACTCAGATTTTCCCTAATTTACTCTCCTGGCAATAAATGCCTACATTTTAGTAGCTTTCTTAATTAATTGCTGCACCTGCAATTGGACACTTAGATTATTTTGGATGACAATGTTATGCAACAATGGCAACATAACATTATTTAAGTAAGAAATACCATTATTTGTTAAATAACATTATTTAACTCTCACTCTATTTAAATAATAATCTGCTTTTCCATTCTTCCTTCCCTTCCATTTTCGATTCAACATTAGACAATTGATAGAGAGGAGCATGGAGACAATGGCAAGCAAACTGAGTTTGTGATAGGGACCAAAGGCAATACTGTTAATTTTCCCAAATTTTAACTAGAAGAATCGTCTGCTCTTGTGATGGATACAGAATGCACCAACATTACCAAAAATCTTTATGCACAGACCTTTAACTAATAACATATATGGTTTATATGGTTGTTATATGGGAATGGAGGGGTATGGTCTGAGTGCAGGTAGATGGGACTAGGGGAAAACAAATGGTCGGCACGGACTGGAAGGGCCGAGAGGGCCTGTTTCCGTGCTGTAATTGTTATATGGTTATAACATGATCCTGCATGTCCCACGTTAATGCACATTACTGAGATATCTTAAAAACAGAGAAGGCCTTGCATAGACTCACTGCACCTGTGCAAACACTGGATCACTTAGATAATTACTAGACACAATGAAGGGCACTGACTGAGTAGAGGGGGGCTTTGGAAAGATGTAAACATTTCAGTGCTTAGCTGTTTCGACTCAAAGGACAATTCAGTCACTGATTAAATTTGAGTTCACTGTTCGTGGAAACTGGATGAAAATCCATGTGAATGGATGGTTGATCAAAAGACTTGACACCACAAGGTGACAAAAGATTCGTCCGTGAATGTAGTTCCAGAGAATCTCCAATGTGCCATCTCATAGTCTCTACATTTTACTCTGGAGTGGAAGTTGCATGTAAACATAATCCAATTCCCAAGGCAATTATCAACAAATAGCCAACAGATTTACGGAAAAACATTTCAGAAAGATACTAATGGCCCTGTCTCACGGTGCGAGTTGACCCACGAGTGACAGACTCGTGGTTGTGTACGAGATTCCAAGTTGATGTTCAAGTGTTTGAACCGAGTTCCCACGGGCATGGTAAGTTTGCCGTTTACTTGTAATTTCTGCGATGTTCCAAGTTCGTCTCCAGAGTTACCAAGTTCCTCTCCCATTTACTCTTGAGTTACCAAGTTCCTCTCCCGCTCAGGGCGTGTGTTGTTGCCGCAGTCTGGGATTCGCATTTAAAGCACTCGGTTATATTCAGCAGTTCAGGCGAGAGGTTTGGCAATATATTTGCATGCGCCCGAATTGACTTTAAATTCCAACAGAGAAAATAGGTTTTAGAGGACCTTGGAGGTGAGACGGGAAGGGGATTGAGATGCTGAGGTGGGGTGGGGGGTGGTGGGAGATGGGGTTGGGGAGCGCTGAGGAAACTGACTGAAGAAGGTTGGGTGGGGAAGGAATGAGGGAAGGTCTAGGAGGTAGTTGAGGGAATGGGGTGGAAGGGAGGGCGAGGGGTGATGGGGAGGAGGGTAATAGGACAGGTTGGGGGGGGGGAGGAGGGATGGTGGAATTGGGAGAAGGCAAGGACTATGGGTGGGGAGGAGTGAGAGGGGGGGCTGGGAACAGCGTTGGCGGTTGAGGAGAAGGAATGAGAGGAAGGGGTAGAGGAGTGGGCCTGGACTCGGCGGGAGGTCAGAAGAGGTGAAGAGGTGAAGAGCGAACTGGTCGAGATGAAAGAGCAGGTTGAGGGCTCAATGATCATTTTGTTCATACAATTGAGGAGGTTATGACTAAATCTGATGCACAAAAAAACTGAGTGCTTTGGAAAATCGTTTCAATTCCATTGGCACCAACCACGGAAGAAGAGTTTGAAGCCGTTTAATGTGCAGGTTTAACTAAATACGTAAGCACTGCAGCTTTGATTTCGCAGTAAGCATGGGTCAATATCGACCTTCGCTTCACGAGCAACTTTTCCCTTTGGAGGCTGCAGAGCGGGTACACAGACACCCTTAAAGTCTTCAGTACTTTATTAAGCACACGTTATACATAGCCCTGGCTGTACGTGGTCTGTCACGAACACTAGAGAGGGAGCTAGGGGCGTGTGGGTTGCAATTATACTAACTGGTGGGGGGAGTGGTTAGCATGGACATCGTTACTATCAATTAAAGGTGTACACACATATCATCTACATCCTTCCTCTACCAAAACAAACAGTGAGTGACAGGGCGACCACGTCTCATGCGCCAGGGTGAGTGCAAACAGTAAAGCACAGGGATACAGGATCACACGTAATCGCCGTAACGACCGGCGGCCTGACAGGCGACCAGACCGGGTCCGCACCTCGCCATCACCTCCTTCCCCGACGGGAACAAGCGGGGACGCTGGGGCATGGTGGGGGCTACGGACAGGAGAACTCCTTGGCGACGAAGGCATCGGGGAGGGTGGCGAAGAGAAGGGCGCGGAAGCCGGAGAAAGCGGGACCGCAGCCGGGGGCGTTCCGGAGGAGGACGAGGGGAGGTCGGCCCCAGAGGAATGGGCAAAGCACAGGGCCGCCGACAGGGGCAGCGAGGGGGCATACGGAGCCGCCGGGGGAGGGAGAGGCTCGTTCACGAGCCGGAGATGCTGGCGGGACCGGCGGTACACCCTTCCGTCGTGGTTGACAAGATATGAACGAGGGGAACCGGCAGAACCAACGACCACGGCCAGCCTGGAACGGCCAGAAGAGGACCACATTACGGACGACCTGGCCGTGGGAGAAAAGGGCAGAGGACACGGCAGGACCTGTCGTGGGAACGCTTCTGGATACTGTGTCTTTCGGCAATGCGTTCCCGACCAAGGCAGGTCTAAAGACGGAAGGGGACAGGGACTGCTGAGACACCGGGACCGTGGGCCTCGTGACTCGGGACATGAGTCGCTGAGCCGGGGAGCCCAGGGCATGGTCGCGGGAGATGTTGCGGAGGTTCAGCAGGGCCAGGTAGATGTCAGAGCGGGATAGGCGGCAACGTTCCAACAATCCTTTAGCACTGCGGACCACGCGCTCGGCCAGTCCATTGCTCTGTGGGTATTCCGGGCTGCTGGTGTAATGACGAAAGTTCCAACGTTCAGCAAAATCGCGGAACTCGGCACTGGTGAACTGGCTGCCGTTGTCCGACTGCAGGCTGACGGGGACCCGAAGGTGGCAAAGTGGCGGCGCAACTTGTCGATGACCGCGGAGGAAGAGAGGGAGTGGAGCTGGTCAACTTCAAACCAGCTGGAGTAAGAGTCGACAAGCACCAGGAAGTGCTTTCCGTGCCACTCGAAGATGTCGGTTGCTAGCGCAGTCCATGGCAGGTCAGCAGCTGGCTGCTGCAGGAGCGGCTGCCGCTGTTGCTGTGGAGCGAGGCAGTTACAGGTAGGGCACGCGGAGACCCTATCCCGGAAGTAGCGAGGCATGTCGGGCCAGAAGAACTGGCTCTGAGCGACAGAAATGGTCGCCTCGGCCCCGGGATCGCCACGATGAGCGGTTTCGAAGTATTGTTCCCGTTGTGCCCCTTCACAATCACACCATCACGCAGCACCGACTTGTCACGAACCAAGAAGTAAGGCACCGCTGCGGCCGGCAGGGAAGAACGGCGGTCTGGCCAACCCTGCCTGATGATCGCGGCCACTGCTGTAGCGAAGCGTCTGCCGCCGTGTGCTCGGCTAGGGACTTCAACTGACGGAGGGCACGAAGTTCACGCCCAGGACTATCGGATCGGACGTCTCGTACGGATGCTGGGTTGTGGATGAGAGAGGCGCCCGAGACAGCGTGTCCGCAACAACCATATCCTTGCCCTTGCGATAAACCACTGTGAAAGTGAAGGTGTACACACATATCATCTACAGAGGCCAAGGAGATTGCAGATGCTGGAGTCTGGGACAAAAGCAAACTGCAGGAAGAAGCCAACGGCCAGGCAGCATCTGGGAAACGGGGAGTCAACCTTTAGGGTCCCGGCCCGAAACATCTGTGTACATTTTATGATTTCCCTCCAAAGATGCAGTCTCCCGTGGTTTGTTTGCACAACTCTCTCCCCTTTCTCTCCCAACATGGGGGGGGGGGGAACACACGAGATAGTTTAAATGGATCTTACCGCCACTTCATGCTTCTGTTGCACATAATTCAGCAGCAAAACCTCTCTTCCCCTTACCCAGCGACACCCGATTCCTCACACCCCCACAAGTTCACATCGACAAGGGAAGAATGAGCGGGGAGTCTGAAGAAGGGTCCCGTCCCGAAACATCACCCATTCCTTCTCTCCAGAGGCTCTGCCTGTCTCGCTGAGTTACTCCAGCATGTTTGTGTCTATCGTCAGTGTAAACCAGCATCTGCAGTTCCTTCCTACACATGGACAGTGAAGTGCCTCAGCCAAATTGCATGTGTCCTCGGTCAAACCATACGCACCAATAAGTTTGGGATTGTTTTAGTTTGGGCTCGGTGTGGTGTCCGTAGCCTGGGCACACTACCGGAAAAAGTATCGATAAATATGTGTGGAACTTTCACAAATAAGTGGTTAGATAGGTCTGGAGTGTGGTGTTAACCGTGGGACTGTGCCCTGCTGAGATAGACACGTAATGCTGTGTCAATGGGACAGGCAGCATCTCTGGAGAGAAGGAATGGGTGATGTTTCGGGTCGAGACCCTTCTTCACATCAGCTGAAGCAGATTTGTGTGTTCGGACTTGGACTAAACCACCCCACCTAACCCCAAGATCAAAAAGATGCTGACATTTCCACTATATATGTTATTTAATTCCTCCATCAGAACCGGTGCGTTCAGTGGAGATTTTCTCGATGGAGGAGCGAGGATGATATTGAGAAATAAAGTGGCGGGAGAGGCTCCAAACAAAAAGAACTAAACTAATTCTGGTTTAAAAAGAGAATATGCCTGTTAAAAACCCCCCAGAGGAAATTAATTGTTTCTACTGAACAGCGGAGTCATTCCATTATGAATCATTGATTCTCAATGTATTTTTATAAATTAGATAATTTGAAATGCTGCAGTTTTGAATGGTAAAGGCGGGCTTTGGCATCATTTCTAAAATCTAGGAGATGATTTTAAGCAAATATCAGACCTATTTATTTTCTCTTTCTTGCTTTTCGATTTTGATGCGTTTATTTTGTCACCCAAGTAAATAGATACAGGTTATAAATATTTAAAAATATTGTACAGTGGTTTAACACAATCTCTATGATTGGCATACTTTGCATTTAAAGGGCAGCCCTTTAAATGTTGAGCTCATAGATGCATACTAATGCACGATATTCATGCAATTTAATATTGGATGTAACTAGGGTGTGTGGATTTTTATCCTGGAACAGTAGGATTCTCTGATGTGAAGGTAGTCTGGTTTGCGTTTCTTACACTTGATCATATCCGAAACTAAAGTATAGATAGACACAAAATGCTGGAGTAACTCGGCGGGACAGGCCGCATCTCTGGAGAGAAGGAATGGGTGGCGTTTCGGGTAAGTCTGAAGAAGGGTCTCGACTCCATTCCTTCTCTCCAGAGATGCTACCTGGTCCGCTGAGTTACTCCAGCATTTTGTGTCTATCTTTGGTTCAGTCTTTACTCGAGCGAACAAACAGATTAAAGAATTCCCACGGTAAACTCATGAGTCACTAAGGTAAACGCACGGGCCACTACGTTATTACAATGAGTTTAAATGTTTCCATTTTTAACTTGAACAGTAAATTTGGCTCGTGGAAAAAATCAAACATGTTTGATTTTTTTCACGAGTTAACAAGTTTCACGGGTACCTGCCGTTAGCGCCACGAGTCGATAAGTTGCTCGCGCGAGTTCCGACGTTCCCACTACGTTGATTGTACGTGATCACCACAAGTGAAAACTCGGGGTCACTCGTGGGCCAACTCACACCTTGTGACAGGGGTTTAAGGGTATTTGAAATAAAATAAAAGAAATGCTAAAACATACTCAGCAGGTCGGGCAGCATTAATGGACTAGAAAATAAGAGTGAGCGTTTCTGATTAATAAACTTTCATTCACATGTTTTGATCTTTCTCCCCATTTTTCCCTCAGTTGACAGTAAAGTCCAAACATAGTTTAACTTGATAGCATATAAATCATTCAGGTAGATCCTTATTCAAAACAAAAGGTTTTCCAACCATCCACATTGTATATGTTATCACAGTTTTGATACTTTCCTTCATTAAATAGGATGAAGAAGATATTGCGATAAATAGTTTACTTTTATCCTTCAAATTAACTTCAAATCCCAAATACGATGAAATATAGTGTAAAAATGTACTTTGTTTAGACACACATTCAAATTCTGCCTGAGAAATAAATCTGCCTTCTTTCAAGATTACAGATGCTTCAGAGATTTAAAATCTACTGGAAAATTACCTGAACTTTTCTCTTTGAAACAATAAAGGATACTTGACTTGATACTTGATACTTCTAGAAACTGTTTCTGTTCCTTTTACACTTTGCAACCATTATTGTAGATGATTCTAAATCCTCATTTGTACTGATGGAACTTATGTCAACATGCTAGTGTTGTAGTGTAAATTCTGTTTGCAATTGGATTTCATAGGTACTGTCAAAGGCTTTGGATCTATTTTTCTACAGAGAAAGATTCTCAAGGCCAAAATTGCAAGAATGCCAAAATATATTTAATAAAATTAGAATTTAACTTACTTGGTGAATCCAAAACACTCACAGACCTCCAGTTGCAGCTGCTTTTTTACAGATTCACTGTTTTTGTTTAAATTCATTTTGGAATTCATTAGCTTCGACCACGGAGTTTGAACCGGCCCGTTCTGATTCAGCCGCGGGACTTACCATCACCCGGCGGGGTCACAACATCGGAGGCCTGGATCGCCTCAGCGCAGAGGGAGAAAAAGGAGGGAAGAGACAACGACTTAAGACTTTTTGCCTTCCATCACAGTGAGGAGGACCTGGTGAACTCACTGTGGTGGATGTTAAATCTGTGTTTATTGTGTGTTTTTGTTGTTTTAGTCTGTTATGACTGCAAGGCATGAAATTTCGTTCAGACCAAAAGGTCTGAATGACAGTAAAGGATACTTGACTTGATACTTGATACTTCTAGAAACTGTTTCTGTTCCTTTTACACTTTGCAACCATTATTGTAGATGATTCTAAATCCTCATTTATCTTTTGTCACTTTCCTTGGCACCCAGCTAATTTTATACAGAACAGTAAATCCAAATTATCACAGTAACACAAACATGTTTTAAATCTTCATGGTATCAAATGATGATGAAGAACCGGCCTCTGACTAATTTGCCAAAGCATCACATTAATAACAAGCTTTCAATCCAGCCTCCAAATCTTTCACTAATTTAGTAACCATAGAAAGAATCAAGAGTAATATTTACCTGCGAGTGGAAGTCTAGATGCTCGTCCTCTGAATGCTTTTCTACCTGAAGAAGAGTGAGATGAGGAGAAATTGCTGAAATACTGTTTATTCTTATCTAGCTAGTTTCAGTGTGTATGGAGATAGTCTATGAGTCTACCTTGACTGATTAATACTAATTGCAATAATATTCATGAAATGCCTGGAGATTTTTAATGCAAGGATGTGTCATTTGTTGCAGAATAATAACAACAATAATTACAACTAACCCATGTATTTACTTCACAATATTGATGATGCAATTATGTTACATCCTATCATGGACTTATTTACATACAAATGTATAAACCTCATATTTAGCCGAATTTAAACTTCTGTTTACCAAAATTGTTTTGGTAACAAGTACTGTAACAACTACTTATTAGCGCTGATTATTAACTAAGAATCTTCATTCCTCAGATGTAATCATCACCAGTTTGATCATGTAGGAATAAACTGTGGGAAATACACAAACATTAAAAAATAGAGCTTGGCGACAGAAAATAAATATTCATAAAAAGAGTTGCAATAAATCTGCTAACCATCTATAGTTAGATCTATCAAAATAACTTATCATGTTAAGAATCATTCAGTCTCACATTTGACAAAAAGTGCACAATATTAATATTATACTTTTACTCAATTGGATGCGAGGAAGCTAGACTTGATTCTGCAGTAAGTGAAAACATTGGTTCACTCATTCCTTCCCACTCAAACTATTTTCTCGCCAGGTACTTCCCCTACAACGGAAGGAGATGTAACACCTTTCCCTATACTTCCTTCCACGCATTCCTCCAGGAACTCCAGCACTGCTTTCGGTGCTCCCAATGTGGCTTCCTTTACATCAGAGAGACAAATCGTAGACTAAAAGGCTGTTTTACCAAATACTTACGCTCGGTCTGCCAAGGCCTGCTGAATCTACTGGTTGCCACCCATTTTAACTCCCCTGCCTATTCCCATACTGACCTTTGTGTCATGTGCATTACCAGAGTGAGGCCACATGCAACATTCCTTAATTTTCAGTCACAGAGACCTGATTCCAGACAGTGTTACCAATGTCTGCTAGCCTTGTAACTTTCCTTGGTACCAAACTAAATCTCGTAACAACACATTGGAAATCAATTGGAATTCTGTTGCTAATTTTAGACTTGTTTGAGTGAAGAATAGCAAGATTAAACGAGAACTTACTAGTTCGAAGTTTGATCGTTATTTTATGAGTAACGATGAGGGATTACGTGAAGAACCCCGCCTGGCGCTGGAAACGGCATACTTCAAAGCAGCGGCATGAAAAACACAGAACACAAATAGCCGGAGTAAGATAGTAAGGCTCATCATAGATTTAGAACTACCAGATGATCATTTATTTTATGAGGGTGGGGAGTGGAGGGCACGTAATCCCTCATCGTTACTCCTCATAAAATAACGATCAAACTTCGAACTGGTAAGTTCTCGTTTAATCTTACTATTTTACTTCGGAGTCACGTGAGTGACTACGTGAAGAGTTTGAAGCTTTCTGTGTTTTTTCGTGTCGTAGAATTTATTCCATACGACAGTACGGCTCATTTAACACAATAACGAGCGAATAACACATTTTTCCCCAAACATTGCCTCAAGTTATGTGATAAATTATTTCACATTATAAAAAATGAAAATAATGCCCTTTCCATTGAAAGGCAAGTTTATCACAAATACCAATTGATATATATATATTTTTATGGCATGACAAAGCAACAATTATAGAGAACCGAACATTGCGTGTCTAAATCTGACACCATGACTGGTTCCTTTTTACTTTTAACAGTAATCTACAGCCTCCTGCGGCCTTGCATCTTTGCTCGAGTGGCTCATCCCGTGCCATTCCTGTGAATGTATTTTCCTCATTAACAGAGTGATTTTCCACCTTTCAGTGTCTAGTTCCTACTGAATGTATCCAATTTTTAACCATCTAGAAATACATTCCTCTATAACCATCAGTTTTTACTGAACCCAATGTGGTTTTTGTGTGTAATAAGCAGTCTCATTGCCACAGAGACTCTTACCTACTGCAACATTTTCATCAATGTTCACACACACACACACACACACACACACACACAACTTAAAGCCGGCAGGATATGCTTATAGGTTTACTTTGGTTTCAGGTCTTCTTGGTGTGCTTTGTTTGGTAGATTCATAAACATATATGATAATGCAATCTGTATCCACATGCAATTATAACGTAACATTTGCAATGTTTGCACTCTTATATTGATACTAAAGTTATCAGCATTATTATTTTCAATGTTTAAGTTTTTTGAATCATAGATAGAGTTAGAGTCCATTTCTTAAGGCAATTCAAGATTATTTATCTCCTGCCTTTATATTTTTTACAATTTTGGACAGATTATATATACATATACACATATATATATATTTATTAACATTTACATATATATCCCTTTCCATATTGGGATATTATGAATGCATCTGATAACTTCTTGGTTAATATATTGTCCGTTAAAAGACGGTAACACTCTGAGCCCTATTATTGGCTCTATCAATTAGATACTTAGAAAATGCAATCCACAAGGAATTCACATATATCTAATATGATAAAATAACTTTACTGTATATACAGACCTCCAATTTCTTATAACAAAATATTGTTTTTTAGACTTATTTCTGCAAATTGCAGGTATAACACTTTATACATAATTATTTTATTGATATGTTGTTATATTGGTTAACATTCATAGACTTCTTTGACCATCAGCTGTTGTGATGGTCTGGTCAACCTGTAGATAGTCAAATTCATATTTTCATGTCATGGAGGTTTTTGTACAACAATAAATTACTGCAGGGTTTCTCAAACCTGGAGATCCCAGTGGGTGCAGCAGCATCCAAAGAGCGAAGGGAGACAGGCAACGACCTAGGTCGAGACCCCTTTTTTGACTTCAATAAATTGCTGCCACTATGAATCATCACTAGCAGTTCAAAATCACACAATATTTATGAAACCATAAAGGACCCGTATTAGGCCACCAAAATGCCTCTGGCAGTGTCCCGCTACATTTTCATCAGACACTGCCCTATTAAACAAAAATGAGGAACACAAAGAAATCTTTTCCTCATGTAATTGGGAGAAAAGCATCCACCTTCACTGTTCTTGGTTTACCCACAAGAAATATTCGAAAGATCTGTATGCAATCAGATTAATCGTAAGTAATCCATATTAATGACAATATGTTTTTTCTCCCAAATTTGTTATCTTCCGATACCATTGTCTCTTCCTTAGAGATAAACAAGTGGACTAAACTTTAAAATATGCCACATCTGTTTACTTAGATAATCCCATGATTGTTATTTGACTTATCTTGTGACCCACAAGAAACATTTGAAAGATCAGTGATTTAATCTGTATACAACCAGATTAATCGTAAGTAATGCAAAATAATGACAATATGTTTTTCTCCCAAATTTGACCATTGTTAACATATGCCACAGCCGTGGTATTGTTCATCTTGATACGACACGGACAGTTCCATAATAAAACAATCGATCTTTTTTAATCCACAACTCCTTATACTTCAACAATTAATACGAATGTTTGGAAAATTTCTTAGGACAAACCATTTATGTTCGCCTGGTATTTTTGTCTGCAGTCCGAACAAGAGACATATCAATTATTGTTATAAGAATAGATAATACTCTTATCTTTACCCAAACATTCACAGAAGCTGTACATCATCTGTAACACTTGCTTCAGTTTGCAACAGCTGTTAATCTTATAGTTGAAGCAGCTTATGAACCTTTTTTACATTACTTTAATAATGATAACGTATTATTTGATATTTTGCATAAGCCTCTTCACAAGGCATACATATTCTTATAAGCTTCTGTATTCCTTCTTTTGGAACTTTATTTATTTTTTACCTAACCTAATGGAGGGACAAAGTATGTCAACAACAATTAGACATATTTGTATCATGGAACAATTTTCCCCCTCTCTTATGGTGCTTGAATTACTTCTAAATTCAGAATAGTAATTTATAAATATTTTATTAATGCCTAAGCATATGCTTTATGTAATGGGTCAGGTCCTTACCTACCACCAGGTTTGTAATGGCAGGCACTAATTTGCAGCTGCTCTTATCTCTTCCAATTTAAATGTAATCGAGATAACCCATGACCATGACCTCATTAGTGCAAGTGCTGATCTTTTATCAGTATAATTGTTCCTTCAGTGTTCAGTTTAACAGCCTTGAACTGATTGATTGTTTGGACAATGTTTTAACTTGCACAGCTTGACCCACTTTAATTAATTTCAAGCACCTGTAATATTGATTAACACTTTGTTAATCACAACAGTTTTTCCATGTTCTAGATGTTTCCATTTTCTTACACTGTGAAAGTGTAAATATAATGATATTTTGTATGGTTTATACCATGAAATCTTTACACTGAGGTAATTTTATAATATACATGTACCTTATTAAAAATTCCCTTATTAAAAATTACTTTTGAGTGCAAACCTGAAATCTATTTTTAAAGTTTTCTTATACAGGTGAACCAATCCTTCCTTAGTTATATTAAATTAACAATCATAATACACCTGTAATCCCCCATAATTGGAGATTTCATGAACTTATTTTGTAACCAGATGTTTGCACCTCTTCAACGTACTTCAAGCCTTCTTTTCCCCAATTTATATAGGTTTAGATAAGGCTATGTTTGGATTATACCACTTCTGCCTTTGTTTTGATCCATTATCAAATCTTTCATTGGATCATAGTTTTTTCACCGCAAGTTAAAAGATCTTTGCCTTTGTTTTGATCCATTATTGTAATTAATATCTTTGATTTATTATAAGGCAGGTTTATTCTATAATAATCAGGAGTTTAATATATCCTGATTTGTATTGATCTGCAAACCTATAGTGCAGATTCGGTAAATTATATATATTTCTTCCTATTGAGCTCCACAACTGATGGCAATTTATTTTATTTTGAAAGTATTACTTATTTGCACCATTTTGAAATACTTTGAAATTGTATTTCTTATATCTCATATTATTTGAGACATGGATATTATAAACGGATTTACCGTTGATATTTTAATAAAACATAAAAGTTTTATCGTATTCTTGAAGTTGGTGAGATACCATATAATTAATGTTGGCAGCTAGGTTTTCTTCCATAGCCTCACCACTTCCTTTAGATATAGCAAAATCTTTTGCTATCTCAGGCACATCTGGCCTCACTTTTTTATTTGTGGTGTGCATTCATAATTCACATCACCACTTGCAGGGTGTGTCTTTTGCAGCCCTGATCCACTTGGAATTATATCCAAAGAGACTTCCTCCACCCTAATCCAGGGTCCAGGGTTTCAAATTCTCAATTTGGCACATAGCCATATTTTGTATATTCAAGCCCCTCAGGGTCTTTTTTGGGGAACTGTTTGGGTACTGTGACCCTTGTCTCTTTTTTATATTTTGGAGTACTTTCTCCATATCGCGAATTTTATTAACTTTTTAAATTACAGCCTTTCTGACTTTTAAAATTTCCTGCCAAAAGATTGTGGAGCATTTTAACCTCTCTACCGTATTTTTAACGGTACCAGTATCGGAACCGGCCCCGTAATTAATCTCTCGTCCCGATCGCTGGGTATTCCCCTGGGACGTTCTTTTCAAAACTCCGTTGTTTTAACAGAGTATTTCTGTTCAATTTAAACTTTTACTTTGTTTTTAAAATCCTTTAAAATCCTGGTTTCCACCAGGCACGGAGTTTTCCAGTCCTAAAAAAAATATTTTTCAACTGCACTTACCTGCCGGTTCCGAACCTACCGCTGTCGAGGAGCTGTCTGTGCAGCTCCTGCTACTGCCGTCAGCGTCGACGTAATGCCGTTTCCAGCGCCAGGCGGGGTTCTTCACGTAGTCACTCACGTGACTCCGAAGTAAAATTGAATTTGTTTCTTAATCGGGCCTCAGCATGGAGGTGAGCAATTTCTTTTCACACAATCCAAAGGTGTGAGTACATTGACATGATGTAGTTCTTAATGTAGTTCTTGCAGCCTTGTCTGTCAGGTAAGACACTAACCTTAGTTTGCCCTTTTAGTAGTTTTCACAGTGTTTTGCTAACATTTATTCTTCCACCCATATCAGTATAGTAGATTAACTGGCTATTTATTTCATTGGTGTTTTGGGATTTTGCTGTGCACAAGTATTGTCTAGTTTATGAATGTGACAGAATCTTAAAAATAATGCCATTTCAGCTCTGAAGCATTTCAGGAAATTCTAAAATTGTAAAAGGAAATATATTTAAAAACTTCCTTTTAACTTTAATTGTTTATATATTACTGTGATTATCAGAAATAATATTATGCCATGTGCACATTGTAAAATAATACATAAATCATTACATAGAGGAAAATTGATTGGATGTGTGCCTTAAATATAAACGGAAGTAGAACAATCAGTGTTACATATTACCTGTAGTTATCACAGTGGGTTAACATTGCATCAACGATTTATTTCGGAATGGAAACGTCTCAAAGCAGACAATTTCTTTAAAATAGGTCAGAAAACTCAGGATAAAGGATTGGGTGGTGCACGGAATCTTTCTAGCCCTGGGTCCTGAGTTCAAATCCAATCCAGACATAAAGTCGCCTTTCTTTGATAAATTATGAATACTTATTCTATTTCTATTGGAGGCTATCCAAAATGGTAGTGTCAGTAAATCTCAGAGTTTAAGGTACATTTAATGCAAACAGTAAATTTATGTTACTAAATGGCAGTTAATTTTTTTAAACATTGATCAGAATGTAATGTTTATATATGGAGATAAATATTCCATTTTAAGATTGCCTTTTACATTGCAAGCAAGACTTAATATGTGGTGTATTTCAGATGTTCAAAAATAAGCTTATGCAAACATAACTAACAGAACATTTGTAGAGCTCCAGCTTCTAAGGCTTACAGTACGTTGAATAAATATGTCCTGCATTTATATGCAGACTATTTCTTGTTCTTTCCTTTAAGCTTTTGTAAAATGATTGTGATTAGTGAATCCCAATTTAAAAAGTCCAACACCATTTTAATTAACCATATTTAGTTAAGAATAGTTAATTTAAACACTATTTAGAAACAGAATTATACTGCAGGTGCACTTGGAGAATATTTCCAAAGTTGCCTAGAAATTCATATTCAGTAGGTAGCACAAAATAGACAATTTATTGGCGGCACACTTCATTCTCATTCAAAATTCAATCCAAATTCATATGCAATGTAGCATATGCAGCTTCTACCAAATAGTGCATTTGCCGAAAATAACCAGGAATAAATTTCTCATCAAAAAGTATGATCTAACATAACAGAGCAGCCGATTATGTAGACCTTATCAAAGGCCCTGCTGAAGTCCATCCAAACTGCATCTTGCCCTCGTCAATGTTCTTGGTTACTATCATACTCCTTAGGGGTTTTATTAATAGTTTTATACTTCCTGTGGTCAGTTTTACAAATGGTTCAAATTCAAGATTATTTCAGGCTCCATGAACTTGAACAATTCTGGTAAATTTCCTGTCAAGACTGTTTAAGGAGACTTGTGTTGAACTGGAGGCCAACATATTCAGGTCTTAGGCAATTTATTTTATTGTACTCAGTATAATCAGAATATTATACCAGCTTCATAGTAGAAGGTTTTTTTCCAGCCTAGAGTATTTCCTACCTCCAAGGTAGACAAAAATGCTGGAGAAATACAGTGGGTGAGGAAGCGAAAGGAAGAGGCAGAGATAGTGGCTGAGGGAGAGCTGAGAAGGGGGGGAGAAAGCAGGGACTACCTGAAATTAGAGAAGTCAATGTTCATACCGCTGGGGTGTAAACTGCCCAAGCAAAATATGAGGTGCTGCTCCTCCAATTTACGGTGTCCTCACTCTGGCCATGGAGGAGGCCCAGGATAGAAAGGTTGGATTTGGAATCGGAGATCTCACCGATGCAGAGCAGCTACACCTAGAGCAGCGGATGCAATAGATGAGGTTGGAGGAGGTGCAGGTGAACCTTTCCCGCACCTGGAAAGACTGCTTGGGTCTTTGAATGGAGTCAAGAGGGGAGGTAAAGCGACAAGTGTAGCATTCAGGATCTACTAGGATCATTTATCTTATGCCAAGAGTACCCAGAAAACATCTCTAGCTCTGTCACCCCACGTTCCTTTCTGGAAAGATTTGCGACATCATTTGATGTTAATATTACTTCTCATTCTCAGAGAAAGTGGTTTATTACAATGCTGAATACCCCAAATAATGTTATAGTAAAGTGTAAAGTTAATTTCTTCTGCAGACCATGGCTGAAGGCAACACGGCTTTCCACCACAAAACAAATTATAAATTGATTGACCCCAAACTAGTCAGTGCAGATAATTCCACATAATCTGAAAGATCCAGAAGAAATCCTGCAAGACCTGCAGTAACTCCTTCTTCACTGGATAAGAAGCAAGTTTGAAATAGCAAAAAGCCACCTGACAAAACGTTGACAGCAAGAACCTACTCTGCCTTCCCACCCAACTCTGACTTCAGGAAATACTCAAAAGGTCACAGCACCATTAGCCAGACCTCTTCAACTGCTATGAAGTGTTGCCAGGGTTTAAGTGCATGCTACATTGATAGGAATGGGTGCAGAGTTCCCACAGGGATGCAAAGTAAACGGGCTTCAAAGAACAGTGCATCTTATAAAATTGCCTTGTATGCAAAGGGTGACAAAAATGCTGGAGAAACTCAGCAGGTGAGGCAGCATCTATGGAGCGAAGGAATAGGCAGCATTTCGGGTCAAGACCCTTCTTCAGACTGGAGGGGGGGGGGGTGCAGGAAAAATAAAGGAAGAGGCGAAGACAGTAGGGTTGTGGGAGAACTGGGAAGGGGAGAGGAAGGAGGGAGAAAGCAAGTATGGATAAAGCAAGTGTGCAAAGGGTGTCAGTGATAAGAAATGCAAGCTAGGCAATCACAGGGGTCTTTTTGAAGATGCGTTGAGGGGCTGTCCCACTGCGGCGACCTAATCCGCGAGTTCTGGCGAGTTTGCCCTCGACTCAGCATGGTCGACACGAGATCCTAGGAGATCTTTGTAACTCTCCTTCATGCTCGTACACAGTCCCCGTGTACTCGAGGCCTCAGCTGGGTCGCGGCGTCTTTTTCAACATGTTGAAAAATGCCCACGAGTAAAAAAAAGGTTGCCATGGAAAAAATTGATACTTTTTTTCCGCGTAGGTTTAGTCGAAGTAGGTCGTAGTAGGTCGGCATGTTATTCGTAGGTAATCGAGGGTAGTCAAAGGTAATCGAAGGTAGTCAAAAGTAGTCGTAGCTAGTCTTCAACATAGTTGAAGGGAGGTCGAAGGAGATCAAAGGAGGTCATCTTCACTTTCCACTATTCGGAGTCCAATTTTCCCGAACCTAGTCGAAGCTAGTCTTCAACATAGTCGAAGGAGGTCGAAGGAGATCTTCTACATAGTCGAAGGAGGTCTTCAACATGACATTTTTTCAAACTCTCGTAAACTCTTCTAAACTCGCAAATTAGGTCGCCGCAGTGGGACAGCCCCTTTAAGGGAGTTCTGCTGTGCCACTAAATGTGGCACATTTCCACGAGTAGAACCACCCTCAATTTTGCTGGCTGAACTTCAATGAACATGCAGCAATGTTTTATTGATGGGAATCTGCTATCCTTCTCCAATTACTGGAACATTCACTGCAAATCTCGATGGCAGTTGGAAAGTGTGGCTAGGTTATGACATGACCTTGTTTCCTGAATTCAGAATAGTAAGGAAACATTTCACAAACTCAAGAACCTTTGCAATAATGCCTGTTCTTCCTGCAATAGAATAACATCGAATAAGGAAGACAGTCAGTCCTGTTATGGAATAAATGCTTACCAATTTTATGTTTTTTTTAGACTTCCTGAAAACTGCATTTGGGAGATTACTAAAGCAATTTTAAGGTTCTAAAATCATTGCAAAGATTTTTTTATGCTGTTATTTTTAAAACCTGATGCCAGATTCCAACTTAGTTTCCAGTCTCTTTGTTGTCAGTGCCTGAATGGTGTGACAAATCTTTGGGTGCCGTTGCCAGAAGAGGAGCTATGATCATCCATTATGATTGTTCCACTCTTTTAAATGTTTATTCCAATTGTAAATCTATCAGAATTTCCAAAAATACTGACAACACTCTCCTTAATATTTTTATTCAGATCTGGCGACCTTACAACCTTCAAGGATCAACCCGACTCCTGGATCCGAGATACCCAACCAGAGACCACAGCAACCAGGGTCGGGACCCTTCTGAAACGCTACCTATCCGTGCTCTCCAGGGATGCTGCCTGTGCTGCTGTGTTCCTCCAGCAATTTGTGTTCTTCCTTGGTAAACCAGCATTTTCAGTCCCTTATTTCTACATTTCTACTCAAATACAACAGGCAATGAAAAAAAATACCAGAGCACCATATGTAATGTTAGAGCATTATCGTGTTAGAGTTACATTGAACGTGCAGATAAAGAAAAAGTGTTGTACTTGTGTATGGCTTGATAATGCTCATGTATAGTAGGATTTGCCTGAATAGCATGCAAACTGTACCTCGGTACACAAGGTAATAATGAACCAGTGTTAAATACCAATACCGATACCAATACCGATTAGAAGGGTCATGTGAAATATGGTGCTCACATGATTTTTGCATGCACCCTGCATTACTCTCAATATTCTTTCAGAATGTGCATATTTAGGGATAAGAGAATGCCACTGATTCCGCATGACAGCCGGCATTTCCCATGGGAGATGCTCCATGCCTGCAGAAAAAAAGACAATAACTGCAGAGATTGTAATTAGTCCTAATGCCGGTGTGGAGGACCCGATCCAGACCATTGACAGCAGGAAGAAAATCTTCCGATTGCAGGTCTTTGATTCCACTGGGCGTAGATTCCGGAGGATGTTAATATTAATCCTGTTTTGAGAATGTTAAGGGCTGCTTCTGAATCACTTAAGCAGCCTGTCTGTAAATGACCTGCGATCAAGGAATTCAACAATGTATATTCCTGCAGCACAGTCCCACGGTCATCCTTGTTGAACATGTTATTCTTTTCCTTTTTCCAACCATGCCATGCCTGCCTCAGCATGCACCACTGCAGGATAACTCTGCCCCAAACAGCCTCACTAGTTCAAGTATCTATTTTAATATCACCTGTCATGCTGGGAATGCAGAGTAAGGTGCTTTGGTTGATGCAACCCCTTGTGGCAATTGCATGCACAGGACTCCATTCTGCTGATTGTAACACGCAGACCACATAGCATAACATGCACATCAGGATAATGTCCTTTCAATGCCTTGAACAAAATTTGTGGATGCCCACACACAGCTCTGGTTCAACGTTTGTTTTTAAGTGCATTATAATTTCCACTCTAACACCCAAAGTGAGAGATATGAAATGAAATAATAATTTAATACATATGAATTACCTGGAAAATCTATTGTTCTGTACAATAATTTGTGCACAACACTTTTATGTGAATCTGCTCTTTTGGGTCTCCAGGCCGGTGATGTTATTTTAAAGGCTTTGCGTAATCCAAGCTATTGCTGTCATGTAGTGGCATTTTTGACGCAGGCTTATCTCTGCCTAAATTGCCTTTTACCGCACGAAAACTGAGTGGCCCCTCAATATTACATTTTTGGCATTAAAAATAGTACTGATCTCTGAGCTGTGATGTAAGACATTAACAGTTTGAAGAAGGTTCTTGACCCAAAACATCACCTATTCCTTTTCTGCAGTTCCATCCTACACAATATTGGTTTATTATTGCAATCAATTTATTATTATCATGTGGACCAAGAAACAGTAAAAAACTTTGATTTGTGTACTATCAAACAAATCATCCCACACACAAATATACTCAACATGTGCAAAACGTAAAATGAATGGAGTGCAGTATGTAGTGTTATATCTGCAAGAAGGTGCAGATTAAAAAAATGCAAAAGCCACAGTGAGATTGGGAATTCATCCCTAACATCTGAGAGATCCATTAAAGAGTCTGACAGCAGGCGGGAAGAAGCTATTCTGGTGGTACATGCTTTTGAGCTTTTGTGTCTTGATGGGGAGAGTGAAGAAGGAGAGGAGAGAAAAGACAATGACTGTGGCGTGAATTGTATTTGGTTATGTTGGCTGCATTTCTGAGGCAGCGTGAAGTGTAGATAGAGTTGAAGGGGGGGGAGGGAAGTTGGTTTGTGTATTAGATCGGACCGCATTCAAAGCTCTCTGCAATTTCTTGTGGTCTTGGGCAAAGCAGTTGCCATACCAAACTGTGATGCATTTGGATAGGATTCACTCAGTGGTATCTCTGTAGAAATTGGTAAGAGTCATTGCCAATTGTCCTTAACCTTCTGAGGAAATAGAAACATTGGTGTGCTCTCTTGGCAATGTGGTTAAAACAGGACAAATTGTTGGTAATATTTACACCAACAAACTTGAAGCTGTCATCCATCTCCACGTCAACACCAGTGATATACAGTGGCTTGCAAAAGTTTTCATACCCCTTGAACTTTTCCACATTTTGTCACATTACGACCACAAACGTAAATGTATTTTATTGGGATTTTATGTGAAAGCCCAAGAAACACACCAGACAGGCCAGGGATAAAGTTGTGGAGAAGTTTAAAGCAGGGTTAGGTTACAAAAAAATATCCCATTCTTTGAACATCTCACGGAGCACTGTTCAATCCATCATCCGAAAATGGAAAGAGTATGGCACAACTGCAAACCTACCAAGACATGGCCGTCCACCTAAACTGACAGGCCGGGCAAGGAGAGCATTGATCAGAGAAGCAGCCAAGAGGCCCATGGTAACTCTCGAAAAGCTGCAGAGATCCACAGCTCAGTTGGGAGAATCTGTCCACAGGACAACTATTAGTCGTGCACTCCACAAATCGTGGCAAGAAGAAAGCCATTGTTGAAACACATCCATAAGAAGGTTCAATCTTTGGGTGTTAATGGTGGAGTAGCAAGATGGATTCAACAGTGGCTGAATGGGAGATATCAGAGAGTAATGGTGGATGGCTGTTTGTCAGGTTGGAAGCCGGTGACCAGTGGGGTGCCTCAAGGATCTGTGTTGGGTCCACTGTTGTTTGTCATGTACATCAATGATCTGGATGATGGGGTGGAAAATTAGATAAGTAAGTATGCAGGTGATACTAAGATATGTGGTGTTGTGGATAATGAAGTAGATTTTCAAAGTCTACAGAGAGATTTGGGCCATATGGAAAAGTGGGCTGAAAGATGGCAGATGGAGTTTAATGCTGAGAAAGTGTGAAGTTGCTACATCTTGGCAGGACAAATCAAAATAGGTACATGGTAAATGGTAGGGAATTGAGGAATGTTGTGGAACAGAGAGATCTAGGAATAAACTGTGCATAATTCCCTGAAGGTGGAATCGCATGTAGATGGGGGTGGTAAAGAAAGCCTTTGGTGTGCTGGCCTTTATAAATCAGAGCATTGAATATAGGAGCAGGGAAGTAATGTTAAAAATTGTACAAGGCATTGGTAAGACCAAATTCTGGAGTATGGTGTACAATTTTGGGTCGCCTAATTATAGGGAAGGATGTCAACAAAATAGAGAGAGTACAGAGGAGATTTACTAGAATGTTGCCTGGGGATCCAGCAACTATGTTACAGAGAAAGGTTGAACAAGTTAGGTCTTTATTCTTTGGAGCGCAGAAGGTTAAGGGGGGACTTGATTGAGGTCTTTAAATGATGAAAGGGATAGACAGAGTTGACGTGGATAAGCTTTTCCCATTAAGGGTAGGGAAGATTCAAACAAGAGGGCATGACATGCGAATTAAGGGACGGAAGTTTAGGGGTAAACGTGAGGGGGAACTTCTTTACTCAGAGGGTGGTGGCTGTGTGGAATGAGCTTCCAGCAGAAGTGATGTGGAGGCAGGATAGATTTTAACATTTAAAAGTAACGTGAAGGAATGCTGAGTGCAGGTATATGGACTTAGAAGGAGACTTGGTGATGGAGGGTATGGAAGTTTTGGTCTGAGTTTGCAGAGGAGTAGATGGGATGTCAGGAGGACTGTCTTAAGAAGGACTGATAGAACTACTTAAAGAAACTTACAAAATTCTAAGTTGGACAGGCTATGGAATATTGTTATCCGAAGTCCAGACAAGGGGTCAACAGCTTAAGGATAAGGGGGAAATCCTTAAGAAGATGAGAAAGTGAGTCCTGGAACTCTCTGTTGCCCTTGTGGCTAAGGGGATCTATGGGCTACTGAGTTGGATATTCAGGCCATGATCATATTGTGGCGGCAAGGCTCGAAGGGCTGAATGGCCTACTCCTGCACTAATTTCTATGTTTCTATGTTATCTAAAACAATGGTCGGCATGGACTGGATGGTTTCCGTGCTGTAATTGTTATATGGTTATATGGTTAAGTCCCGTTTGCAGTTTGCCACAAGCCATGTGCGGGACACAGTAAACATGTGGAGGAAGGTGCTCTGGTCTGATGAGACCAAAATTGAAGTTTTTGGCCTAAATGCAAAACACTATGTGTGGCGTAAAACTACCACTGCACATCACCCTGAACACACCATCCCCACTGTGAAACATGGTGGTGGCAGCATCATGCTGTGGGGATGCTTTTCTTCAGCAGGGACAGGGAAGCTGGTCAGAATTGATGGGAAGATGGATGGAGCCAAATATAGGGCAATCTTGGAAGAAAACTGTTAGAGTCTGCAAAAGACTTGAGACTTGAGACTGGGGCGGAGGTTCACCTTCCAGCAGGAAAACATACAGCCAGAGCTACAATGGAAAGGTTTAAATTAAAGCATATTCATGTGTTGGAATGGCCCAGTCAAAGTCCAGACCTAAATCCAATTGAGAATCTCTGGCAAGACTTGATAATTGCTGTTCACAGACTCTCTCCATCCATTCTGACTGAGCTTGAGCTATTTTGCAAAGAAGAATGGGCAAAATTTTCAGTCTCTAAATGTGCAAAGCTAGTAGCGACTTACCCCAAAAGACTTGCAGCTGTAATTGCAGCAATAGGTGGTTCTACAAAGTATTGACTCAGGGGGCAGAATACATTTGCACGTCACACTTTCCAGTTTTTTATATGTAATAACATTTGGAAACCATGTATCATTTTCCTTCCACTTCACAATTATGCACCACTTTGTGTTGGTCTATCACATAAAATCCCAATAAAATACATTTACGTTTGTGGTTGTAACGTGACGAAATGTGGAAAAGTTAAAGCGGTATGAAAACTTTTGCAAGCCACTGTAGACAATCTCAATGAGGAGAGTTTGCTTTTGCAGAAACCCATCCTCATTGTGATATTCTATAATGCAGAGCTACGCCTTTTGCCCAAGAAACATGAATTGAAAAAAATGGTATTTATTTGGTTCTATTTATTTTTTTAAATTCTGCTAAAGCAAATTTTATTCTGGATGTCAAATTCTTAGGTAATGATTTGTGAATTCTGTGAAGCCAAATTTCCAAAATCCGAACAGCTATAACACAGGGTTCATGGGTACTGTGCTCTAATAGTTACCTGGGTACCCATTTGAGCAACTTTGGAAGCTAGTGCAGGTAGCATCGTTGATAGATATGAGATTGAATGTTTTTTTCTGTGCCATTCCATTCCCAACAGCCAGGAGGCATTTAAATTCATTTACTTTTCACAGAAAGTCTAAAGGAATAAAACTTCTCTGCAAAATATCAAATTGCTGTTCCAGCTGTAAGATTAGAAGAGCACCTCCAGCTGTAAGATTAGAAGAAGCCAAAGATAAATATGCACCAAATGAGATCATAGCCCCTTGGATTTACTCACAGCATGATTATTATTATTGACAACTTTTCCCCATATGCTGCTATGAGGACTTGATAGCTTTGGTAAGTTTAGACCGCCTCTGCAGCAAGATAAAGGGGGCGTAATGATGGGAAAAATGTAAAATCAGGAAACATGCAAATATACGCACCATAAACATGTACAAATCACATTTTTGAAGTTTTCCTTCTGAGTTAATCAAATGCCTCCATGTACAGTTATATTTCACAAATGTGAGTTGATTTCTCCACTGATATTTGCCAAGTCTAAAGTATTTGGAGAAAATACCAGTTAAACACTTGTTACGTGGATCACAATTCATTAAACGTATGGGAAGTGTTATTTTGCTGAGTAGAACCCTTTCTGGCAGAAATCTCTATGTGACAACAACTTATTTTCAAGTTTCTATGCCTGCAACATTACAAAACAAATAAACCAAAAGCAAATTCAATTTAGTCTTTGATGAATGATACAGTATTGTGTGTGCCTTTATTACAGGAAGGAACTATGGTTACTTCTGGAGGGATGTATTATGTAGATTAAGTAAAACTGTGAAAATATATTGTCCGGTAAACTTGTTTGAAACTCCTGTATTTCATCATTAACGAGATTGTTTCAACAACTTTGAAAGCAAAGTACAAGGAAACATTTGTTTATTTTTTGTTGCTGCAGATGATGCAGCATCAGTATACATAACATCAGTATACTATGTAGCCTGAAATAAAATGCAAGAGGTTGAACATCAAATGATTTTTAGTAAATAAAAAAATGCAGCAATTCTCTTTCTGAGATGAAAAATGTTAACTTGAGCTTAACAGACTACAGTACCCAATGTTAAGACATTTCCCCTTTCTCTGCACATCTCTATGCAGCAAACTAATGCCTGTGTATGTTCATGATTGGTTCAGATGATGATCCAGTGAAACATCCTTGCTTTTTCTTAGAAAGTTTGTAGATTCACAGAGCCTTGGTTGCTTCAGGGCCTGGTGGGATATTGCACTTGTGGTCATTTTGTTAAGACAATGGACTGTGGGGTGGAAGATTGCAACTTTCACGTGGTCCGCTCTGTTTCGACTAATGCAAACAACTCGACGTGCACAAACGGAAGATCAAATAGAACAAGTTGTCCAACAACTTTAGGCTGTGCACGCCACACGAAAGAAGAAGAAGAATGGACTGCAATCAGTGTCCTATGCTGCTGCCCAGTTTGGTTAACCACTCTTACTGCAGCTATTAAGATGCTACTAATTTACAGAACATAAGCAAAAATGTTGTCTTTCTAAGCACAGGGCCAGATAGGCTGCATCCCAGAGTACTTAAGGAAGTAGCTCAGGAAATAGTGGATGCATTAGTGATAATCTTTCAAAACTCTTTAGATTCTGGAGTAGTTCCTGAGGATTGGCGGGTAGCAAATGTAACCCCTCTTTTTAAGAAGGGAGGGAGAGAGAAAATGGGGAATTACAGACCAGTTAGTCTAACATCGGTAGTGGGGAAACTGCTAGAGTCAGTTATTAAAGATGGGATAGCAGCACATTTGGAAAGTGGTGAAATCATTGACAAAGTCAGCATGGAATTTACAAAAGGTAAATCATGTCTGACGAATCTTGTGGAATTTTTCGAGGATGTAACTAGTAGCGTGGATAAGGGAGAAACCAGTGGATGTGGTATATCTGGACTTCCAGAAGGCTTTCGACAAGGTCCCACATAAGAGATTAGTATACAAACTTAAAGCATACGGTATTAGGGTTCAGTATTGATGTGGATAGAGAACTGGCTGGCCAAACAGGAAGCAAAGAGTAGGAGTAAACGGGGTCCTTTTTCACAATGGCAGCAGTAACTAGTGGGGTACCGCAGGGCTCAGTGCTGGGACCCCAGCTGTTTACAATAATATTAATGATCTGGATGAGGGAATGAAGGCAATATCTCCAAGTTTGCGATGACACTAAGCTGGGGGGCAGTGTTTCGCTGTGAGGAGGATGCTAGGAGACTGCAAGGTGACTTGGATAGGCTGGATGAGTGGGCAAATGTTTGCAGATGCAGTAATAATGTGGATAAATGTGAGGTTATCCACTTTGGTGGCAAAAACAGGAAAGCAGACTATTATTTAAATGGTGGCCGATTAGGAAAAGGGGGAGATGCAGCGAGACCTGGGTGTCCATGTACACCAGTCATTGAAAGTAGGCATGCAGGTGCAGCAGGCAGTGAAAAAAGCGAATGGTATGTTAGCTTTCATAGCAAAAGGATTTGAGTACAGGAGCAGGGAGTTCTACTTCAAGTTGTACAGGTCTTGGTGAGACCACACCTGGAGTATTGCGTACAGATTTTTGGTCTCCAAATCTGAGGATGGACATTATGCCATAGAGGGAGTGCAGAGAAGGTTCACCAGACTGATTCCTGGGATGTCAGGACTGTCTTATGAAGAAAGACTGGATAGACTCGGTTTATACTCTCATGGAATTTAGGAGATTAAGAGGGGATCTTATAGAAACTTACAAAATTCTTAAGGGGTTGGACAGGCTAGATGCAGGAAGATTGTTCCGATGTTGGGGAAGTCCAGGACAAGGGTCACAGCTTAAGGATAAGGGGAAATCCTTTAAGACCGAGATGATAAAGACTTTTTTCACACAGAGAGTGGTGAGTCTCTGGAACTCTCTGCCACAGAGGGTAGTTGAGGCCAGTTCATTGGCTATATTTAAGAGCGAGTTGGATGTGGCCCTTGTGGCTAAGGGGATCAGAGGGTATGGAGAGAAGGCAGGTACGGGATACTGAGTTGGATGATCAGCCATGATCATATTGAATGGCGGTGCAGGCTCGAAGGGCTGAATGGCCTACTCCTGCACCTAATTTCTATGTTTCTATGTTTCACAGCACAATAATGTGACGATATGTACTCCAAATTCTCAGCAAATTTGAACCATAATGTCTTATATTTTACTACACAATAGGAGACCATTATGCCCACCAAGAGCGCTGACTCACAGTCTTCACTTTCTTTATGGAACTTGATATGCATACTCTAAAATTTGAATATGTCTCAATTGTATCATGTTGTAGATTGAGTGATGTTGCTATGCACAGAAAGCTTGTTGCAAGTTCTGGTTTTGCAGCTGTGCCAATACTTCAAGAAGTACTTTCTTCTTTATAAAACACACTAGCATCTTGTGATCTCAAAGGGACAGTGTAAACTGAAAGGATTAAAACTCTGTTAAAACAGTAATGTGATAAGTAGATTTTTTTTCTAATGCTGCTGATAGGATTATTACCAGACTGAAGCCATGGTGATTGGCTCTAAAGTATTGAACATGTTGGTATTGACAATGCCATAAAGTATATTGTTTGAAACTTTCAAGGCAGGCTTGCCTGGCCCACATAAAATACAATGCAAGGAGCATAATAAAATATATTTTCTGCATACTGCCATGTGAGAAATATTGGTCTGTTTGCCAAATGTGTTGTGAGCAATATTTTGGCAATATTTCAGAACTTCAGACCACAAGGTCCCAAAATAGTTGACAACGCTTTGAAATGAAGGAAAAACGTGATTGGAGAGTATGCTGAGAGGATTTATGAGGATGTTGATAGGAACGGACAATTATTTGGGAGTTATGATGAAATACTGGATAATCTCACTGGATCAGAAGGGAAAGTTAATTGTGCCATACAAAGGATTGAAGGGCATGCAAGGATTTGAAAGGAGTGTATTACTTCTCTTAACTATATGGATAAGATTTACAGGACTGAAGAGGAATCATTTTTCACCCAGAGTGGAAAAAAGAGGTAAGAGATAAAAAAGCAGGTTAAAAAAAAGTGGTAAGAGGTGAAAAAGAGGTAACAGTTGAAGCTTCTTCTTAAAAGGGTGACAGAAGCAGAAGTCTTATCAATTGAGAGTTCATTCATGCCAACCAGGTTTTATAATTGAGCTAGTCCCATTTGGCCCATGCTCCTCTAAACCTTCTTATCCATATACACATCTAATTATCCTTTACTAATTGCCATTGTACCTGCCTCTACAGTTTCCTCTGAAAGCTAATCCCATGTACACTTCATGCTCTGTATGAAGAAATTACCTTTCTTACTTGCTCACTTTTAATTCCTTCCCTCGCACCTAGATCTATGCCTTCTAGTTATGTACTGCTCTACCCTGGGAAAAAGACTGTGACCATTCACCCTCTATGCCTCTCATGATTTTGTATATCTCTGTTAGGTCAACCACAGTGTCCTGGGCCCCAGGAAGTAAGTCACAGCCGATTCAGCCTCTCCTTATAAATGAAGTCCTGATAACATCCTAGTGAATTAATAAAGTACTTGCTTGTATCCTTAAAGTGTCATGACCTGCTGGGCTACTGATCAAGTCCTGGAACATGGGATTAGCTGGATAACTCTTTTAAAACCAGCATGGATACGATGAACTATATGGTTTCCTGCATTGTACTTATTTTATAATTCTGCTGTAGGGAATAAGGATATTAGGGCTGGGTAAGGACAGGATCTTATGCTTCAAATGTAGGTTTAGTCTATGACTACATACAATATAGATGAATATCATTCAGGCCTTTAAGTCTGTGCCAACTTTCATGGTGTTCCCATCCATCTAATTCGCCCCAATTGTGTCTCTGTAACCCATTCTCTCTCACATGGCAATAAACTCCCCTCTGTTTCATCTTCAACTCATGTACACTTACATTCACCTGGAGTACCTAATTAATCTTTTAACTAACACATACATGGATGTGGGAGGAAACCAGTGCAATAATAGAGAGGATATGCAAACTCTACATGAACTGCACTGGAGGCCAGTAGCTAACTTGTGTCATTGGAACAGGAACACTAATTATCACACCAATATATTGCCTACACTGGTTACAAACCTTTACAAAGATGTTTAGAACACCCAGCTTCTTTTAAAAATGGTTGCATGGAATTTCAATAACAGAGTCAGTCCTAGTGACTTCTCCAAACAACATTTTTTTGAGGAAGAACCACAGGTTGGGTTTAAAACCTTCTGTGTGCTACTCCACGCTACTGAACACATTATAGGTCGACACATGAGAAGGGATGTCGATGGTGAACATCTTCTTGAGGGACTTACATAATCTGCTCGATGAATGGAAGAGGATATGAAATAAGGCAGAGCAGGAGTAATTACTGAGGGAGTAGAACTAAAGGCTGAGCCTTTTCCTTTGTGGGTCATGGCCATCTCTCTGGATTTTCTCCAACAGGAGAAAAACTCCAGTATAGACTCTATTTGGTGCTATTTTCTACCAGTTGGTCTAAAATAGCCCTGCACCTCATGCACTTTCCATTATTCCCAAACCCCACCACCCCCAACTTAAAGTTGAATTAATCATTGCATTTTCAATTTTTATAATACTTTATAATCCTTTATAATACTTCTCTATGTTTTCCCAAATATTTGTTTACTATCAACTCAACTCACCCCAAATATGCAATGGTTAGATGTCTAAAAAATAGCAAATCTATCTAATTTAAGCTGCTTTAAAGTCAATTTGCTTTTCGCCTACAAAATTCCAGTATTGAAAATGTTTTGAATGAAACTATATTGTATCTTACTCTTTTATAATTATCTTGATTGATTTAGGCTGGCTAAATAAACCAACTTCTGTTTTTTTAAATGGGATTCTGTATTTTTATCAATCAGTCTGTGGCTAATTTTTCTGTGAATATCATAAACCTGTAAATATTCCTGATATTCCAGCTCTATACCAGTGCATTCGACTAGAGAGACAGAACAATTTTGATTGTAGACATATTTATTGCAGCTATTTTAGATGCTTCCTGAAAAACCAAAAGTTCAATATGATGCAGATAGAAGATCTATCAACCAGGTGGTTTTATAAACATCCCGTCACCATGGCAACATAAGCCTCATCATTTTAGAGCTATTCCCTTTGTCCTATTCTTCCTTTCCCGCCCTCTCTCAAACTTAAAACTAAGTGTTTTCTCACTTACCCAGTTATGATGGAGGTTAGACACATGCCTGTACTTATACCTCCTCCCTCTACTCAATTCAGGGACCCTTCCAGTCCTTTCAGGTGAGACAGAGGTTCGCATGTACTTCCCTTCATCTCATCAACTGCATCCACTGTTCCCGATGTGGACTCTTCAACATCATTAAGACCAAACGTAGGCTTGTCGACCATTTCATAAAACACTTACGCTCAGTTTGCCGAAGTCTACGGGATCTCCCAGTTGCCGAACATTTCAACTCCCCTTCCCATTACCCTAACTGATCTTTTTGTCTTGGGCCTCCTCCACTGCCAGAGTTAGGCCACACGCAATTTGGAGGACCTCATATACTGCTTGGGTAGCTTACAACCCACTGGTATGAACTGGCTGTGCCGAACACATTTCCACATACCTTGAGCGCCATCCATCCCCCTTTGTTAAATCCCCTCCCCACCAATGTTCAAGACACCTCAGACCTCTCCGTCGGCTCCGGCATTCCATCTCCAGGCCCCATTCCTCTCATCTTTAACCATGGACCGTCCAGCACTCAACACTCCATCCCCAACCAGGACGGTCTCAAAGCCCTCCGTTTCCTTCCTCGACCAGAGAGCAACCCATACCCGTCCACTGACACCCTCCTCCGCCAAGCAGAGTTGGTCCCACCCTCAATAACTTCTTCCTTTTGATTCATCCCAATTCCTCCAAACACAAGCGTAGCTATGGGGGACACGCATGGGCCCCACTACGCTTGCCTCATGTTGGTACGTCGAACAATCTTGTTCTCGGCGTACCAGGGCCCCATCCCCGACCTCTACCTCCGTTACATCGACGACTGCTTGTGTCACCTCCTCATCCCACACACAACTGACTGAACTTCATTCATTTCACCACCAACTTCATCCGGCACTCAAATACAATTGGACCATTTCCGACACTTCCCTACCCATTCCTTGACCTCACCATCTCTATGGCTGGTGATACGCTCCTACGACATCCACTACAAACCTACTGACATCCCACATCTACCTGGACTACTCTTCTCCCCACCCTGCTTCCTGTAATGACACCATCACCTATTCCCAATTCCTCCGTCTACCGCCGCATCTGCTCCCAGGATGAGGTGTTCCACACCAGGTCATCACAAATGGCCTAATTCTTCAGAGAACGGGATTCCCCTCCCCCACTATTGATGAGCTCGCACCATGTCCCCTCCATACCCGCAACACTGCCCTCGCATCCAAGCATTCCCCCACTCGCAAACGTGCATGATCCCCCTGGTCCTTCACCTTTCACCCACCACCGGCAAATACAACATATAGTCCTCCGCCAGTTTCGGCCACCTCCCAACGTGACCCCTGCCACCCGCCACATCTTCCCATCTCCCCCCCCTGTCGCCTTCCTCAAAGGACCGCTCCCTCCGCAACCGGAGCGACTCCCTTGTCCATTCTTCCCTCCCCTCCCACTCCTACCCCTTCACCGGGCACCCTTTTTTCCCTTGCAACCGCAAGAAAATGCAACACTTGTCCCTTCAAAACAAAAAAAAAACCAATGCACCAGCAGGCTCCCCCCCGCCAAAAACTCCTTTCAGGGACCCAAGGCAGTCCTTCCAGGTCCGACAGAGGTTTTCACCTGCACCCCTCCAACCTCATCTACTGCATTCCGCTGCTCCAGTATGCCAGATGATCTATATCGGTTGAGGACCAAGCGGAGGCTTGGCGATCGCTTCGCCGAACACCTCCGCTCGTCCCGCAATAACCAAACCCGACCGCACCGGTGGCTCAGCACTTTCAAACTCCCTCCCCATCCCATTCCAACATCCGAACCTCTCGGTGTCCATGGGCCCCTCCTCCACGGCCAGAGTGAGCAAACAACAAACTACCGCAAGCTGGAGGAACAATCACCTCATATTCGACGCTTGGGAGTCTGCATCCTTTGGGCTTGAAATATTGGAATTTTTTCTCAATTCTGTTAACCCTTGCTGTCCCCCTCAAGTAGCTCCCCTTGACACACCACCTCTCCCTCAGCCCTCGGGCCCTTGGCATTCCCTCTATCTCTATCTCTCCCCCACCCTAGTCGCACTTAGCTTCTCATTTTCACAAATCCACAAAAAAACAGCTTACAAAATGGCTTGTTCCCTTTATCACCGATACTTTTTTGCATATTTTCACTCATTGTTCCTTATCTCTCCCACATCACCGTCTATATCTCACTCGTTTCCCCTGATCCCAGACCAGTCTGAAGAAGGGTCCCTCGACCCGAAACGTCGCCTATCTCCTTCGCTCCTTAGATGCTGCTGCACCCGCTGAGGTTTCTCTCAGCTTTTTGTGTATCCACCTGGTGATGAACGAATTGACTTCTCTAATATTAAGTAACTTCTACCTACAAAATCCCCTCTTCACTCCATCCTCCCCTCTCCTTTGCTCCAATCAATGAGAGGCCATGGTTTCACTTGCTCAGATCCCAATCTCTGGAATTCCCAATTTGGATTCCATCATCTATCAACTGCCCCATATAATTTAAGGCCACCATTAAAGCTTATCACTTTGATCAAACCTTTATTTATCACTCCTTTTCTTATGTCCTTCTTTTCCTGTCTGCAGATCCTGTATGAATAGTGTGAAGGTGCTAATGGGTTCAGATTGCTATATGTATCCCGCTACCAAAAGTCAATTGCCTAATCTAAAGTAATAAAAGGTACAATTCTTTGCTTTCCAAGCTCCTTATGGAGGATGAGTTACATCAGAATGGCATACTTAAAAGGTAAGCCAAATATCAATGTATTTTAATTAATCAACTGTGGCAGCACCTGGTGGTAGGCCACGGGCAGAGCGAACCCTCGGCTCTGGAGGGATAGTAGGGAGCAGCACTGTTAACAATAACTACCGTTTGATCATGCAACTTCGTGTCCCGTCTGATTCTTGGTTGGACTCCTGCGAGTCCCCGCTACACAACATAAATAAATTGTGTGGCTGCCTAAATTAATCAAATTAAATATTTTGTGTTGACCTCAAAACAGAGGAATAGCTATAAGAACATTTCTGTTGCCGGATTGCTTTTACACTCATGTAGAAATACTTCATTAAAATATAAGTTTATGATAACGTAAGAAGAATTTTAATTACATTACTCTCACCAACAATATTGTACTTGTAAGTAAATATTTTGAACCATCAAGAAAATCTTAAACAACTATATCCATATAGGTGTTTCCAGGCAGCAGAATAGATTCAGTCCCTGGCAACACTAGTAGCCATCAGGGCCATTGCATATACTGTAGGTAATCGGTTGCACCAGTGTCCATTTTTATCCCCGCAATTTGCACAATGCATTTTTATCTTATCAGAGCGAATAGCGTCTTCCAAAGCTGTAAAATGCCTTTCTGCAAGTTTATCTTTACTTGTGGCACAATTCCAATTTCAACATGCAGGAGAGGGGTATAACACAAACAGTACATGTTATCATCTCCAGAGGTTATTTGACATCACAACAGTGCTGAAAAAGAATTTTATTTCCTTATATTAAAGTATTTCCCACAAAATTTGCAAAGGTTTTTGAATTACTAATTGGGTTTGGTTTATGCTGAATGTTTTTATATTTGGCACTGCCTCATGGGGGTTGGGGGGGGGGGGGGGGACGGACTCTTTCAGTAGCCTAACTTCTAAGAACAACATATTTTTGAAATGGGATCTCCACAAGAATGTTGCTGTGATGTAAACATTCATTTCATATCTTTCTTTCAAACAAAGCAACACAGGAAATCAGATCTGAATCAGACCTGGTTCCATTTAACCATTACACCTCCTATTACATGGGAAACTATCTTGTATGTCTCTCCATGTTGATAAACGTCATTTGAAAACATAACATGCTTTCCAGACCAAAAGCAGAGATTTATTGGATGAGGAAAAGACACACACAAAGTGCTGGAGTTACTCAGCAGGTCAGGCAGCATCTCTGGAAAACGTGCATAAGTGATGTTTTGGGTGGGACCCTTCTTCAAACTGAAATGGCTGAAACGACACATCCATTTTCACCAGAGATGCTGCCTGACCCAATCGGTTACTCCAGTACTTTGTCCTTTTTTCTAAACCAGCATCTGCTGTTCCTTTTATCTTCAACTTATTGGATGATCCTGCCCCTGTAGCTTATCCTATGTGGCACTGCTTCAGACCACAGAGCAACAATACATTCAGGTAACGCTAAACTTTAGTGGTCATCTTATTTATTAATTAAAAATATAAGTAATGTCTTCAATTATTCAAATTCACTTGTTCAATGTTTATAATGATATTGATGGTCATAATTAAGCACTTGTGCAATGGTTAAAATAACAAACAACACAATAGTTATTTTAGATTAAATTGGAAAGTTCTCTAGAAACAATGAACTTTGCAAGGTGACATTCTGAAATTTACAAAATATCTATTTACATTTTTATTTCCATAATTTCAATGAAATAAAGATTGTTCCTTTAGTTTATTAACTTTTCTGAATAATTTGTTATTAGTTAGTTATTAATTAATTACCATGCCTAATTAACATACATAATTAACATAATTTATTTCAATAAGATGTTTACTTCTAATCACAAGTTTGCCCAGTGTTGAGAAAAGTTATCCATTGAAATTAAATGCTGGTATTCCTCCACAGGAGTTGTGATACAAATGTCCCTGTAAACTCATTCACATAACAATGTAAGCATCATTTTATTTAGACAACTCATACAACACTCATGCAAATAATTCCCATGAGATGAAAGCATTTCACTGTACCTCAGTACATGTGAAAAGAAACTAAACTAAATTAAACTAAACTAAACTAAACAAAACTAAATTAAAGAATGTGCATAGATGTGCCACAAGCAGGAATCATACCTGTGTGCAAAGCTTCATTGTTCTATTTGTCAGTCACCAAATAAGTATTTTGTGTTCGAGAATTTGTAAAACATCTGACAAAAAAATATTTAACCAACATTCACCTCCTATCATATCAAATCAGGAAAATAAACTAAATTGTACGAATAATGAATGTCACAGAATCAATCTTTATTTCAGTTTGATGGTCTTAGCTGGCTCAACAGCATTACTTTTATAATTGTCCTCAGTCCCCAGGGTTAGGGAGGAAAAAGATGGTCAGCTTTCCTGTCCATGGACACTGCTGAGCAAAGATATCTTTGCTGCTGAGTGATCCCTGCATAAAGTGTATGCAGGCTTGTAATGTGTGTGGATTCGAGCTAACCTACAATGGGAATTAACAAGATAAAATAAAAACTGTAAATGATTGCCACAGATATACAGTTACAATTCAGCATGGATAAACCAAAAATAATTCTAAAATGTTTCACTTCATCTTAACTGAGGAATAAAGTTTTGACATTGTACTTGTTTGCAGAAGGAAATTTTTGTATGCAGTAATTCTGACCTTAAAAAATGTGAAATGCAGGAAAGGCAGCATCTCACTACATAGGGGGACATTTACGTTGTTTAAATATATTTAGAACTCTCAGTACATCTCAATATTCCTGACCATGGTCTAATTTTACTTCAGAGTCACGTGAGTGACTATGTGAAGAACCCCGTACAGCCATTGGTGCATCATGATGTCAGACACATTGGTGCAGTCGGCCGGTTGGAGCAGCAGCGCTCCTCCAAGCGGTAAGTTTACAAACTCGAGGTAAGTTTTACATTTTTTTCAGAGTTCATTTTCTGTGAGAAAATGTTGCAGAAAGTGAAAAAGGTGGCGGCGAGGTGCTCCAGAGGGAGTCTTGTGCACCTGGTCCGATGCCGGCTATAGAGCCAGCGATTGCAGACCCACTGCCTGTGAGCAGTGTAGGCTTGCCGGTAGGGCAGAAGGCCACTGGCAAGTCAGTTAGGCCCGTTGATCCAGAGTCGGGCCTGGAGGTTGCACCCTCTATAGGAGAGTCCGTTTGCTCACTGCTCTCCCAGATCGAGATTCTATTGCAAAGAATGCTCGACAGGGACCAGCTCCGGGAGGAGGAGTGGTGCCCAAACCAGGCTATGGGAGAGCTTGAGCTAGCAGCACCTTTTACAGGGCTGCAGGAATATCCTGCCTGTGAGGAGGCAATGGTGCAGTTCGTTGACACCGAATTTATGGTGGGGGAGAGCAGTAAAGGAGTTCAGTTGGAGGTAATTCCTAATATTGCTGGAAATTTTGCTATGCCTAGAGAGGCAGGAGAGCCGATTGGTGAAGAATTGGCTACAGCAATTCAGTATATGCTCTCCCACCAGTTACAGGGGTTGGCCATGGATGAGGCGGCCAAGAAGTATGAAGCTCCTATTAATTGTGATCTCCTGAAAGTACCTGTGGTTAATCATCAGATTTGGACACAGTTGGGGGTGTCAGCTAGGGCTCAAGAAATGAAATTTCAAAAAGTGCTCAGGTTGTTCTCGGCAGGGCTTACGGCTTTGGTGAAAATAATTGATACAGGGAATATGTCTGAAGCCCATCAGGATGCACTGGGACTGTTTTGTAGTGCATTCTTTGAAATCAATAACATCAGAAGAGCCGCTATAAGGCCGGTGATTAATCCTAATCTGGCGGCTTTGTGCAAACCGCCCAGTGTACCGCCACGAAAACTGTTGTTCGGAGGTGATCTTGTTAAAAGAGCTAAAGAATGTCATGAGGATGTAAAAACTATGGGCCTCAATAAGCCAGCTGGCAAACAAGGGAAAAGGTTTTATCCTTATCAAAGAGACACCATTCGGTTGCAGGGGAAGGAACCAGCCATACAGGTCTACAATACCGGAATTGGCACGCTGCCACCGGTGTGAAGGGGAAGGTGTCTTTCTCTACAAGGGGCCGTGGACAACAAGGTCTACAAGGACATATGCAGGTAAGGAATATACCTTTGAGAGAGAATGAATTAAGTAATGTTGCTGTTGAAATTGGGGGAAGGTTAAAATTGTTTCTCAAACAATGGCAGGAGTTAACGTCAGATTCGTTTATACTTAACAGTATTGAAGGGGTGAAAATTGAATTTTACTTCGGAGTCACGTGAGTGACTAAGTGAAGAAGCCCCGCCAGGCGCATGCGCGTCATTACGTCGACGCATGTCGCATTGAACGGAGCTGGCGAGTGCAGCTCCACCAGTAGTAAGTAGAAAACCTTGCAGGTAAGTTTTTAAAACTTCCAGCGAGACTTAAGCTCCGTAAGGCTGGCTTGTGTGTCAGTAGGAGCCTGTTCAGCGGGAGGGACAAGCATGGGCCACGCAGCATTGCGGTCCCATCGCAGCGATCGGCAAAATAGATAAGTGCGGTGTCGGTTCCGATACCGGTGGCCGTTATTCCGTAGTTAATACCCTCCAGCTACTCTAGAGTCGTACGGGCTGAGGCCACAATGATAGGTAAGCATACAAGGTCTGCTCTGAGTATGTGTTACCAGATCCAGTTCCTTAGTTTAATCTGAATGATCAGGATATGTGCATTATTAAACTTCTCATCCCTGCTCTGAGAAAACAAGCAGATTGAATACAAAGGTTTGATTCTGGGAGTCCAGCAGAGGCAGGGAGATGGGTACTATATATGGGTACTTATACCCAATACAGCCACATCAACCCTTATATTGGGAGAACTGTGTGATACTGAGATTAATATAAATATTCTGCAAGTAGAATGTGCCTGTCAGAATCTATAATTCTAAACATGAACATATATGATTATGCACAAATACACAAGAAAATGTAAAGAATGTTACTCTCCTCCAAGAGAGGACAAGTGGGGGAGACTAGAAATGGAGAAAAAAATGCTCCACACTTACTCAGTCAAGGGTCCAAAGACCCAAAATTCCCAGTCAGCCTCCCGAAGGAGTTCCATACACTATGTAAGGTCCTGTTAAAAATGGGAATCTGACTCTCCAGTGCCTTTCTTAGTCTGGATGAGGTCCCCTATAGCAAGACTAAAATGCTTAAACTAAAAAGTTAATCAGTCAAGGGTCCAAAGACCCATAGATTCCCAGGTAGCCTCCAAGGATTCCATACACCGTATGGTGCCTGTTAAAAAAGAAAAAAAAAAGAATCTGGCTCTCCAGTGCCTTGTTTAGGTCTGGATGAGGTCTCCTAGAGCAAGATTCGGGAGTACCAGGGAAGGAGGAAGTAGACTGACCCAGAAGGCTGGTGACCCTACTATATTGAATACACCAGAGCAAAAGAGCCACGCTCCGGGTGTTCCCGATGTAGCATCAAGTTTGCTATATCGGTATGGACTGATGAGGCTATGGATGAGACCTGGCTGCCAACATTTTTTGGTTTCTCACCTGCTCCAAGAAACTGTTATGACTGAAACAGTAAAATATATTAACACCTGTCTATTGTGCCTCGCTCAGGGTGCCAACAGTAAACTCAGTAATTTGAGCACCCATGAGTGTTACGATGTTACAGTTGGCATCACTGCATTTGGGGAAGACATACAAGGGTTGATAAATGTCCAAAACTTATAAAGACAGGTTTGCGTTACTTTGCAGTGCCTATTCGAACCTAATTGTATGATGAAAATTACCATTTGGCCAACATTATACCCAAAAATGCAGGACTATGTAAGGCAAACAATAACCAGATTAATTATTGATGAAAATCTGCCAGAACAATTCAGGTTCTTCTAGTTCATTTATGGAGGTACAGGAACTTCATTCCATCACACATAGAACTTCTGGGGTACAACCTCTGGTTGGGTGTAATTTAAAACATTTGTTTTATAACGAATGATGCTGCATAATATTGATCGGTTTGGTGTTTGCTGCACCAGAAACTCGTCAGGTAGAAAATATATCCCAGACAGAAGAAGATTGGGGTTGCAGAATCATTCTGGACCTCACAAACTAAATTCATATGTTCAGTATAGGCATTTAATAAAGTACACCTTCAACACTGTAACGCAGTTGTTATCACAAGGCTGCTATATGGTTACTATGGACCTAAAATTAAAAAATAAAGATACCTTATTATTCCGTACCAATGCATCATTATCGCAGGTACTTTAAATTAATTCGATGGGTCAGCTGAGGTAATTTAAAGAATTAGGTGAACTTCAGCTCACATAATTATTGAAACCAGCACTGGTGTTACTGAGGGCTCAGAATCACATTGTAATGGCTTATCTAGAGGATATGTTAATTGTAAATGCCACTCAGGAGACAGCTGAAGAACTGGTTTCAGCAACCATAAGCCTATTGAAAGGCTAGGGTTCTGTCGAACCAATTTATTCCCAACAACAACTAAAGTTACAGCCATCCCAAACAATTGATTATTTGGGGTTTGTCATTAAATTCTCGCTGAGAGACCATCACCTCCATCTGAGAAGTAGCTACGGGTATTGGTAAAATTGTCCAGCATTCCTGCTGTCGAGTCTGGACCTCTGCATTATCAAAGTCTGCTAAGAGCCAGAGACAAGCACTAAAAATAAAAAGTAAAAAATAAATAAATTAAAAATATATAAATAAAAAAATAAAATAAAAAGCATGCAGGTCATTTGATAGGTCCATGCAGTTACCAACTAAAGTTTTAGCTGAATTGCAATGGTGGATTCTCAATGTTGCACAAGCTACTAGAAAATATTTTGGTTCAGCAACCTTCAGTGGTATTACAAACTGATGGGAGTGCTCTCGGATGGGGAGGTAAGGACAGTGAACCAGTTTGAGGTGGTGATGGACTGTCCAAGGACGATTAATTCTCCTAACACATGGATAAAAATATTTGGAGTTATTGGGGGTGTTTTATGCATTGATAGCTTATTGTTCTACAATGAATGACTTACATGTTCAATTACAAGTAGACAATACCACAGCTGTGGGAGAAACAATTTTGTGGCAGACAACAGATCACAAAAGTTCAATGACAATTCAGAATGGATGTTAAATCTAGAAGTTCAAAAAGATTGTCAGTCAGAATGAGTACCAAATATTGATCTGTTTGCATCCAGATTAAATCTCCAGTTGCCTAAATATGTCATAGGAGCCAGACCCAGGAGCAGTAGCGGTGGATGCATTCTCACTACATTGGGGAAGTATAGTCTTCTATGTTTCCCCATTTTGCTTGATTAGGCAATGTCTCACCAAAATAGAGCAAGACTCCGCTGCAGGCGTTTGGTGGTTCCAAACTGGTCTACACAGCCATTGTTCCCATTGGTGCTCAGAACGACGACTCAGCCATTCATGACAATCCCCAGTTGCAGTAATTGTTGGTACATCCAGTACAGAAATCATCCATTACATGATCGTATTAATTGTTAATCTGCAGGTTCTGATGGACTGTCGGATAGGACAACGGATGTTATAACTGCAGCTTGGAGATAGAGCACTAAGAAACAATATATGTCTCATATAAGGAAATGGGAACTCTTTTGTATACAGTCAGATATATTTTATCATACTGCAAACATATCGATGTATTGGAGTTCCTTGCTATGTTGCACCTGAGATATAGTGCCATTAATAGTGCTCGGAGTAACTTGTCCTCCTAATTTAGGACAATTTTCAGAACGACAATCTATTGGGTTCATCCGTTAATACCTGAATTATGAGAGGAATTTTAATAAAATCCTACCAAACCCAGAGATACAGAAATCTGGGATGTTTCAGTATAATTCTCACATTGCTTCAGCAGCCGGCTCCAATTACGTCACTGTCTTTTCAGAAGTTAGCATTTAAAGTGGTTATGCTCATGTCATTAGGATCAGCACAATGAGTACAAACATTACAAATGTTGCGCTTAGATTGTATGTAGTTGTCTGTAGATAAAATTACTTTTTATGTCGATGATCTAAGCAAGCAAAACAAGCTAGGGAAAGCTGGAACCAAGGTAATCTTTAATGATACCCTGTCGACCAAACATTGTGTGTGGTTAAGCATCTAACTCAATATATTAAAGTAACTAAGAGTATCCGAGATTGTGAGACACCAATTCTCATTATCCACAAAATAAAAAATAAAAATAAAAAAGTGACAGTACAAACTACTCTAGAAGGTTAAAACAGGTTCTGTATTTAGCTGGAGTTCACACTCGTGTGTTAAATCTCAACTCCACAAGGGCGGCAACAATGTCCGCGGCAAAGGTGCAGGACATGCCGCTCGACCAAATTCTAGAGGTCACAGGATGGTCTAAAGAAGTATTTTTTTTTTAGATTTATGAAAAACCTGTTGTCACAGTGCCAGGGTTTGCACATGCTATGTTGTGTTCAATTTGTTTGCTTTGTTTCATATCATTGTTTCATATCATTTATTGTAATTTTCCCCTGGGATAGAGGGGTTATTACTTTCCTTGTTATTATTATTATTAACATAGTTATTGAATAATTTGAAGCAATGTTCAATATATTATTTATTCACTACTGTGTCAACTGAAGCAGTATGCCGTATGGAGTGAATCTACGGCATGAAAATCACATAGCTTTAAAATCTTCACGTAGTCACTCATGTGACTCCGAAGTAAAATAGTAAGATTAAATGAGAACTTACCCGTTCGAAGATTGATCTTTATTTTATGAGAAGTTACGATGAGGGATTACGTGCCCTCCGCTCCCGGCCCTCATAATCTAAAGGTTCATCTGGTAGTTCTAGTCTTCTGTAAGCCTTACTACCTTACTTTGGCTATTGGTTTCTGTGTTTTTCACACCGCTGCTTTGAAGTATGACGCGCATGCGCCTAGCGGGGCTTCTTCACGTAATCCTTCATCGTAACTCCTCATAAAATAAAGATCAAACTTCGAACAGATATGTTCTCATTTAATCTTACTATTTTACTCTAATGAGAGTCCAGCTAATCAACATGTTCCAAGTCAGAAACTTAGATTTCAGATGAAGAAAATGTGCTCATACAAGCAGAAATTAATTCATTACACAAGAAAGGGGTAATTGAGAGTTCAGTCTATCAAAGTTGTCAATTTATAACCATATAACCATATAACAATTACAGCACAGAAACAGGCCCTCTCGGCCCTTCCAGTCCGTGCCGACCATTTGTTTTCCCCTAGTCCCATCTACCTGCACTCAGACCATACCCCTCCATTCCCTTCACATCCATATACCTATCCACTTTACTCTTAAATGTTAAAATCGATCCTGCCTCCACCACTTCTGCTGGAAGCTCATTCCACACAGCCACCACCCTCTGAGTAAAGAAGTTCCCCCTCACATTACCCCAATACTTCTGTCCCTTAATTCTCATGTCATGCCCTCTTGTTTGAATCTTCCCTACCCTCAATGGGAAAAACGTATCCACGTTAACTCTGTCTATCCCTTTCATCATTTTAAAGACCTCAATCAAGTCCCCCCCCTTAATCTTCTGCGCTCCAAAGAATAAAGACCTAACTTGTTCAACCTTTCTCTGTAACATAGTTGCTGGAACCCTGGCAACATTCTAGTAAATCTCCTCTGTACTCTCTCTATTTTGTTGACATCCTTCCTATAACTAGGCGACCAAAATTGTACACCATACTCCAGAATTGGTCTTACCAATGCCTTGTACAATTTTAACATTACTTCCCTACTCCTATATTCAATGCTCTGATTTATAAAGGCCAGCAAACCAAAGGCTTTTTTTACCACCCTATCTACATGCAATTTCCACCTTCAGGGAACTATGCACAGTTATTCCTAGATCCCTCTGTTCCACAGCATTCCTCAATTCTCTACCATTTACCATTTGTGTCAAGTATTTTTCCAAGGTCCGAAAAGACTGCGGGATGTAGAATTATCCTGGATTTAACGAGTTTGAACAAATTTGTTTGTTATAGGCATTTCAAAATGGAAACTTTTTCCACAGCCAAACATCTAGTTTCCAAAGGGTGTTCTTCTTCTTCTTCTTCTTCCTATAGGATTCCGGCAGTGTAGATGCTGCAAACGTATTACTGCCCTCCACAGGTCAAAGTTTGAACTAAATTCTTACATACAGTCCTGTAACATGCTGGAATTGAAGAACAGCCCTGGATATCAGCTGATGTTTCTCACTGTGTCCAATCAAAGATAAAACAGAAAAAGCCTCAACTCCAAGTCCTATCAGTCTAGGGAACAATGCCTTTCTTTCTACCCTATACTTTTTACATTCTAGGAAAACATGCTTAACTGTCTCCTTACTCCCACATTCACACAAGCCAGAAACATGTTTCCCTAAAATGCACAAACAGTAATTTAACCCACAATGTCCCAACCTCAATCTACAGTCTAACTGAGTCCCTACGGGACAGAGATGTACAGAAACATATTTTTCTAACTTCAGCTTGTACAGAAAAGTAGTGTCTACCCCTGACTTCCTTTTCCCATCCTCTCTGCCATTCTTTTGTTAAGTCCTCTTTAATTATTTCTCTCAGTTCCACTCTCCCTAATGATACATGGATATCTATTTCTCTTCTTAAACTCTCCTTTGCTATGAGGTCTACCTGCTCATAGAAACATAGAAACATAGAAATTAGGTGCAGGAGTAGGCCATTCAGCCCTTCGAGCCTGCACCGCCATTCAATATAATCATGGCTGATCATCCAACTCAGTATCCCGTACCTGCCTTCTCTCCATACCCCCTGATCCCTTCAGCCACAAGGGCCACATCCAACTCCCTCTTAAATATGGCCAACGAACTGGCCTCAACTACCTTCTGTGGCAGAGAATTCCACAGATTCACCACTCTCTGTGTGAAAAACTATTTTCTCATTTCGGTCCTAAAAGACTTCCCCCTTATCTTTAAACTGTGACCCCTTGTCCTGGATTTCCCCAACATCGGGAACAATCTTCCTGCATCTAGCCTGTCCAACCCCTTAAGAATTTTGTAAGTCTCTATAAGATCACCCCTCAATCTTCTAAATTCCAGCGAGTACAAGCCAAGTCTATCCAGTCTTTCTTCATATGGAAGTCGTGCCATCCCAGGAATCAGTCTGGTGAACCTTCTCTGTACTCCCTCTATGGCAAGAATGTCTTTCCTCAGATTAGGAGACCAAAACTGTACGCAATACTCCAGGTGTGGCCTCACCAAGACCCTGTACAACTGCAGTAGAACCTCCCTGCTCTTGTACTCAAATCCTTTTGCTCATTCCCCCTCACCCCAGCATGCCCGGGAACCCAGCAAAAAGTGATGTTACACGCAAACCCAATTCTAGAAAACACACTCAAGATTTCATTTGGAATGTCAGGACGAGCGTTAGATTTCCCTACTCTTAAAGTTTCAAGAGCAGCTGCAGAATCAGAACAGATAATGACTTCTCTAAAACTGGCTTCCTCAATCCACCATAGAGCCCATTGAATTGCCATTAATTCAGTCATGAGAACAGAGCTTCCATCAGAAATGCGTCGGCCAATCTTCAACCCAGGCTGCTCCACATACAGTCCAAACCCAGCTCTCCCACTAACTGGATCTTTAGATCCATCTGTAAAAACAATCAAAGTGCTCTCACTGATTGAATTAAGATATTCCACTATTCTTGGAGTCACCTCGCGCTTATCTTTTTCCTGAAGAAAAGCAAGCTCAATAAACAGTTCTGGAAGAACCCAATAGGGCACAGGTAGCCATATTGTATGCTCTATAATACCCCCTTGTTCCAAACCCAGCTTCCTAGCCCATTGATTTATAATGACAAAAAAATGTGTTATATTTGTTAACATCATCAACCTCTTGCAACAAACACCTTGCTGGGAAGATCTCATTACACCCACAAAGTTTAGCCCAGTAATGTAACCCTAGCTTAATGCGCCTTAACCATAAGGGCATTTCTCCAATTTCAACAATCAGGACAGGGACTGGGGAAGTTCTGAAGGCTCCTCAGCAAAGCCTCAAAGTCTTTGCCTGCAACACATCTAGCTTAGCCAGAACAGTTTTAGATGCAGACCCATACACAAAACACCCGTAGTCAAGAGAAGATCTGATCATGGCCTGATAAATTAGCAGCAGTGTCTCCCTGTTAGCCCCCCACTCACACCCAACCAGACTTCTCATAACATTCAGAACTTTTTCACATATGAACACAATTTTACCTACATGCACAGCCCAAGTCATACGCTCTTCAAACCAAACACCCAAAAACTTAAAAACCTTTACCTTCTCCAATAGAGACCCATACATGTACAGCCCTATCTTAGGAACTTTCTTTTAAAACCAAATACCATATATTTAGTCTTAGAGGCAGAGATTTTAAAGCCCCATGTGTTCCCCCATTCCTCTACAGACACTAACACTCTTTGAATCTGTTTTAAAACAAACTCTACATTACTCTACAAACTCTTTTCCAGATGGCCCCATCATCTGCAAACAAAGACAGACCAAATCCTCTCCAAAGGGTGTTATATGGCAAGCATTGATTTAAAGGATGCATATTACTCAGTATCTATTCGTGGTGATGATAGAAGATATTTGAAATTTATTTGGATGACTCAGTTGTGGCAATTTAAGGCACTGCCTAATGGATTAGCTCCAGCTCCTAGACTATTTACTAAATTGGTAAAACCTGTGTTAGCATTACTCAGAGCTCCGGGGCATGTAGTAATGGCCTATTTCGATGATATTCTGATTGTTGGAAAGACTCATGCTGAAGCTCAGTTGTCAAGTTTCAGTTGTTAAATCCACTTTTGAACAATTAGGGTTCGTCATTCATCCAGATAAATCCAAATTATCACCAGTTAAAATCATTGATTATTTGGGATTTACCATTAATTCAAATCACATGTTGGTAACTTTGCCGAGGGACAAATTGCAACAGTTAATTGAGGACTGTGTTAATCTCCTTGGAGAACAACGGCCTTCAATTAGACAAGTAGCCAGGTTGATTGGTAAATTGATGGCTGCTTTTCCAGCTGTGCAGTATGGTCCTCTGCATTATCAACAATTACAATAATCAAAGGAACAAATGGGCCATTTTGACAGGCATATGCAGTCGTCAGTTTAATGATAACATAGAATGGATGTTAAAATCAGGATGTATTTAATCAAGTGATTGTTCAGTATGGAGTGCCAGATATTGACTTGTTTGCATCTAGATTAAATAATCAGTTGCCCAGATATGTTTCATGGGAACCAGATCCTGGTGCAGCAGCAGTGGATGCTTTCTCACTGCATTGGGGTGGAATGTTTGTGTATGCATTTCCTCCATTCTGTCTCATCAGCAGATGTTTGCAAAAGATCAAGCAGGACTCTGCTTCAGGGGTATTGGTAGTGTCAAATTGGCCTACACAAGCATGGTTTCCTCATGTATTACAAATGACTAGGGAGCCTCACATGATTATTCCCAAGAATAAAAATCTACTGGTAAATCCAGTAACTGGGGATCAACATCCTTTACATGATCGTATTGATCTGTCAATTTGCAGATTTTAAGGAGGCCATACCTGGGGAGAGGACTGTCTGATCGTACTGTGGATTTTCTCACGTCGGCCTGCAGGAATAGTACGCAGAAGCAGTATATTACCTCGATAAAGAAGTGGGAGCAATTATGTCTACACCAGAATATTTCATATCAAACTGCAGGGATCACAGACGTATTGGAGTTTTTGTCCACTCTTTATTTTGATCAAAAATTAAGTTACGGTGCGATCAATACAGCCAGGAGTGCTCTATCTTCTATTTACCCATGAATTCAGAATTGCATTCAGTAGGGACACATCCGTTAGTTTCACGTTTTATGAAGTGAGTTTTCAATTCTAATCCTCCTAAACCCAGGAATGCCGGTATTTGGAATGTGAGTGAAGTTCTTATGCTTCTTCGCCAGTGGGCTCATGTTGCAAGCCTATCTATAGCCAAATTAACCATGAAGGTGGTCATGCTTATGGCGTTGGTTTCAGCCCAACGTGTACAAACATTGCAAAAGCTTCGGCTAGACAGAATGCATATGTTGGCAGATGCCATTATATTTTATATCTATGATTTGCTTAAACATTGTAGAATAGGCATGACAGGATGTAAGATTGTGTTTTCAGCATACCCCACAGATGATCGCTTGTGTGTAGTCTCACATTTATCTCGTTACATTGAGGTCAGTAAATGTTCCTACGAGGAACAGAGTGCATTATTTTTTAGCCACAAAAAACCACACAGTAAGGTGTCGGTGCAAACAATTTCAAAGTGGCTAAAGCAGGTTCTGGGAAGTGCTGGAATTGATACTGATAAATTCAAATCTCATTCCACCAGGGCGGCATCAACTTCCGCGGCAAGGGCGATGGACGTGCCAATAGATAATATACTCGCGGCCGCAGGATGGTCCAGTGAGCTGACCTTTCAAAGGTTTTATCACAAGCCGGTTTCAAGGCTGGGGGTGTTTGCTGATTCTGTTTTGAGTTCTGTTATAGTTTCCCCCTGAGTTAGAGGGATTTCTTATGGTTTCGTTTGTAAATAAACTGTTATTCATTTAAGAAACGTATTATTGATGCATTATTGATTGTTAATGACTTTTGAGTCAATCGATGCAGTGTGAACGCTGGATTTGGGTCTGCGGCGTGAAATCACAGTGCTTTGAAGTCTTCACGTAGTCACTCACGTGACTCCAAAGTTTAAATGAGAACTTACCAGTTTGAAGTTTGATCTTTATTTTATGAGGTGTCGAGTTGAAGGACAACGTGCCCGCCGCTCCCAGCCCTCATAGATTTCATCTGGTAGTTCTAGTCTTTGTTATCTTACCATTATACTTCAGTCATTGTTATCTGTGAGTTCACTCCGCTGCTTTGAAGATTGACACACCAACGGCTGTACGGGGTTCTTCACGTAGTCCCTCAAATCGACTCCTCATAAAATAAAGATCAAACTTCAAACTGGTAAGTTCTCATTTAATCTTACTAGTTTATTTTAGTTAAAGGGACTTATAATTAGACATAAAGTAAATGACATTGGCTTATGTTCTTAGATGGTGAAAACCCCAATGTGTTTAGCCGGCAAAGGCTTCACGGTTTAAACCAGCATCTGCAGTTCCTTTTCACATGTCTCACTAAGGTAAATCAGTCCAGGAGATTACTTGCAACTGAGAAAGTACGGTATGAATATTGATTTCTCTAACAGCAAGTAACCCTTGCAATCCCTCTCTCTCCATCCCTACCCCACCCTAGTCCTCTTGATAATTTCACCATTTGTGACCCTTCATTAACACCTCGTCCCCAGCCAACAATGGACCACTGTGGGCTCCACTTTTCCTGAGTCATTAGGGCAGGCAATCATTGTTTTGTGCCTTCTCATACCTTTAGTTTCTCTCTCCCTGACTCTCAGTCTGATGAAGGGTCTTCACCCAAAATGTCACCTATACCTTTTTTCCAGATATGCTGCCTGACCCGCTGAGTTACTCCAGCATTTTGTGTCTATCTCCAGTGGAAACGAGTATCTGCAGTTCCTCCGTACAATAGTAAGTTAATCAGTTGCATGCAGATCTGAGAGGAGTAATCCACCAGACCTCATATTTATTTCATTTCCACACCCACAATTTCTTCAGAATACCAACCTTCCCATCCAGAGACCCAAACTGTGTAGACAGAATAAATAGCCTGTAAATTATTTAAATCTGTTCTCTGTGTAAGGAAGTACCTAAATTCTACCAGCATATCCAAATATATGTCATATTGGATATTTGTTTTGAATTACAAACTACATTAGGCTGAGGCTTTGCCATGTTAACGATATGGACAGATTTTACAATATAGAAACATCGTGTGAAGCTGGATTGTAATAATTCATAGAGAAGGCCGTGATAATTTGAATATAAATATTGAGATTAAAAAATTCCATGAGAAGCATCAGAGAGATTTAAATATTTTCTTCCTATTTCATTACATAAACTAATGTCTGGCCAATGCACCATTGACTCATTGTCATGGAATTTTGACTCTTCTAATGGGACAAATAAGGCTATTTTGGATTATTGGTACATTGGATACTGCTGCTTTGCCACAATCCAAGTTACCAAGGCTTTAAAATGTAACAAAACCTTTGGTAATTAAAAACACATTTGATCTAAAGCATAACCATGTGTAAATTTTAAACTCAAAATGAAAACCATGCAAATTCTGATCTTTAATCTAAAGGATTAAATTGGACGACTACTAAATGTCAGCCAAAACCAATTAAAATGATAAAAAAGAATTGCTAATATTGTCATCATAATATCTGCAAAACATTAAAAAGGATCAGAACAATATTTTTACTGATTTCCAATCTGTTAACCAGTCATTTGCCTGTAATCCCTGTGGATTAGATTTCAACCTTAAGCATGGTATTATTTCTAAAGAATAAATTTACATTTAATTTTCACACACATACATACAGTGAGATCTGAATGCATAAATTCTAAAAAAATGATTTTTTAGGAGTTCTAGAAATCCCATGCAGTGTTAAAGTGGCTGGCGTGCAGTTTGCCAATGTGCCTTTTCTGAAAGCCGTAGGTAGAGTTCTACACTGCCTGAGGCTCATGACGTTGTGAGTTAAAAAAAATATGCTTCACATAATTAAATGGCTGAGAGGCTTTTTTCCCATGTGTAAAGGAAAGTAAGTAAGTAGTAGGTCATGGTGACACCAGTGAAAATGGATGTCTGAAAGTGTAAAATGGCAGAGTACCAGTTGTGGGGTGGAATTGGAGCCTCAAGGGACTGACTTTGTCAAGCCATTAAGGCGGGAACTTTATGGTTGACTGTCATCGGTTGCCTAGTTTGAGAGGGAGGAGTGTGTTTCTATTCGCCTTGTAAATAGTTTGAGACAGATGGGGCTTTGCATCATTTGTGGTTGTAGATGGGATGGGTGAAGAACAGCCAAGATACATTTCTACCTGGGAGAATGCTGAGGTGAAGCAGGTTTCGGGAGCCAAATGATCAAGCAGGTTCCCTTTAACGTATCCTGAACACAACTGGTAGGTCTTGGTAAAATGACTTCCCCTCAAGTCCAAGGCCCATGCATTTGTAATGAACAGCCACAGAAGGGATGCCAGGTGTATGTTGCAGTCTTCATTACTGGGTGCATATTAGCTGCAAAGTGTACCTGAAAGGAAAATCTTAGAGTTTGGAATCTACACAAATAATCCTTGGTTTCTTTTGATGACTTTTTTTAAAGTAGAAATTCACTTACCTCAACCTTAATCCTAACCCAGAAAACACCAGGACAAAATGATCAACACATTAAGTTTAGTTTAGAGTTTAGTTTAGTTTGGAGATGCAGCGCAAAAACAGGCCCTTCAGCCCACCTAGTTCACACCGACCAGCAATCCCTGCACATTAACAATATCTGCTCACTCTAAGTACAATTTACGAAGCCAATTCACCTACAAACCTGTACATCTTTGGAATATGGGAGGAAACCGAAGATCTCGGAGAAAACCCACACAGGTCACATCGAGAACGTATAACCCATATAGATAATTACCCATAGTCAGGATCGAAGCCGGGACACGGGATCTGGCGCTGTAAGGCAGCAACTCTACCGCTGTGCTGCCCAAATCTCAGATGTCTCAGATAAGTATCAGATGTTTCAATAATTATGTTTTGCTCTTGTGAGCATAGTCTTCAAAATGTTGGGGCTACTTGAATCAATTTCTAGGCAAAGTATCTTCCTTGTTCTAGTTGATTGGTTTCATCTACACATATTACATCATCCTCTTGTGACTCTTATTAAAGTTCCTCATTTCAATTCCTGTTTGAAACTAATTTTTTGGAGTTCTATTTTCTAACTTCCGACATACTGAAGCTATAAAAAGCTCATTATAAGAACAAGAAGAAGATTAAACAAGTTGGCAATCTGAGTCTGTTCTGCTATTCAATCAAATCATACTAATTGATTTGGCTTCCATGCCACTTTACTGCTCTCCTTGAAAAGCTGGACCTAGTTACCAACAACTGCTTCTGACATAACAATCAAGATCAATATGAACTCAGACTCCATGTCAAAGAAGGCCTATGGGCAGGCATCGATGGTAATGGCAAACTTTGACCAGAGTCATATGAAAAGCTGAAACTATTCTATATTCATGGGAATGGTTGTCATGTGACAGAAGACATTTTGGCTGAACTTCATACTGAATACAATGTATGGAGTTCAGTACAGAAGCAGTCACTAGAAGTTTTGTTTACTAACCTCTTTTGGACAGAAAATGTTGGAATGCTGAAACAAAAACAGTAAATGCCACAAACATTTGGCAGATTAGGCGGCATCTGTGGAGAGAGTCAAAATGTTGATGAAGTGTCATTGACTAAAAACGTTGATTTTGTTACAATCTCTACAAAGCTTGGCTGATTTGGGGTTTTCCAGCATTCTTCTATTTTTATTCTCAAATCGGTGAGAAGAAAATGCAACATTTGCCATAATTGGAATAACAAGCTGCCAACATGTCCTTTTGGGTTTTGGATGCTATGTAGACTTCTGTCAAGAAAAAGAATTAAAATTTCCCAGTACAGATCCATCGCTTATTAAATTGCAGTGAGACTCCTGGATTCATATACAACTACTGTGTGAATTGTCTTCAGTTTATCGATTACAGGTTGGCCTTCAGCACTATCATCCCATCCAAACTCCAAGACTTCGGCCTACATACCTCCCTTTGCAACTTGATCCTTGACTTTCTCCTCAGCATACCTCAAACAGCGCAGATCAGAAACGACTTCTCTTCCTCAATGACCATTAACACAGATGCAGCTCCAGACTGTGTGTTTACCTCCTACACTACTCTCTTTACACCCATAACTGTGTCGCTAAGCAAAGGCCACAATGTCATCTATGCATTCGGCGACCACACCACAGTTGCTGGCAAAATCACAGGTAGCGATGAGTCGGCATACAAAGAAATAAAACACCTGGTTGAATGGTGCCGTAATAACATTTTTCACTCCGGCTCACACCTTACTTTCTTATCACAGATCTTTGTTCCAACCATCTCCCTGTCAAACCCTCTCCCCTTGCCTATCTTGACTTATTACCTGCCATGCTATGTCCTATCTCTCTTTTTTTCCGATTTTCTTTCCCCCCCCCCCCCTCCCCACCATCAGTCTGAAGAAAGGTCTCAACCCGAAATGTACTCCAGAGACTCTGCCTGTAGCCTTTTCTGTAGCTTTGTTTGCATGCCATGATCCTATTGAACAACAGGGCATTGATATATGCCAGTTTCTTAATGGAACAGTTCTACATACGTAATGTTTGCAACATTTTAAATTCTCAGCATGTGAATGTAAATGCCCTGTTGGGCAAATAAATTGTTTTGAGCCTTTATTTGAATCATAATGTGTTCTATAGACAGTACTATTGTTCCTAACAATACAAAGAGAATGGAAATCTGATGTTAGACCCTACTCAGAAGAGAAAATCACTCTTTTGGGTGACTGGGGCTTTGACCCTGGATTCACATGACACATTGTTGGTGCAAAATTAAGTTCCCTTTTTTTTAATGCTTTAGCTGCAATGTTATTCTAAATACCAAAGCAAAACAGCATGTCTAATCTTCCATGACTTCAAGATTATCAGTGGCCTGCCTTGAAAATATTTAAGCTCATAAATGGTAAGATATTCTACCACATTTGTCAAACAATTTCCATCTTTAATTTGAGAGATCCTAACTATTTACCCTTGACATTTAATGCCTTTATCATCACCAATCCCCAATGGTTAAAATCCAGCAACTAATTATCACATAATTCAGCGATGTTACAAAACGTACCTTCAGCAGCGCTGCAGTTCTGCCACTGGCCCTGTGCGCAGCTTTGGCGCCTTTGTGGAGGGGGGGCGGGATTAAATTGCCTTTTTATCCTGTTTATCGGAGGCGGAGTTCCTCTGGCTGCTAGCTGCTGAAGAACAATCGATCGGACTTCCGTTCCTGATTTATTTATTTATTTAATTGCGAGACAATTTAATAATTACATTTTAAAAACAAAGTGACTTCTAACGCCATGAACGGCTACAACGTGACGGATCGCATGAACGAGACAAAACTAAATGTAAGTCGTTTATTTTACATATAAACTTGGTACTTGGGATGGCTTTAGTCAAATTTTACGATGTGATAATGTGATTTGGGCCCCATACAAACCAGCAGTGTTTTTCCTGCCGATATGGGGTTCAAATTCACTGCAAATGCAACGTTCCAATCGATCGCGTTCCAGAAAAACCCACTCGCAAGATGATTTAAATGTTATTTTTTTTGGACAATCATGTGACAAGAGCATCTAAATCGTCTATATTTTGTGTTATTGTTTACCCATAGTCAATATTTTTATACTAATTATCAGTTTTAGTCCCATGTATTGTGCAAAAAAATATGAATTTTAATTATATTGAGTGGATGTTCCTAGATTAATTTATGGGAATTAAACATTAAATTCCTTCCATCTGGCATATGAATTCATGACAGTGAGATTTAAAAATCATGTTTGTTATTTGGATACGTAGGCTATTTTAAAAAAAAAATCATTTTCTTAAAAAATGGAATCTACAGGACATTCTTAATGGGAAAGTAGTGGGCAGAAAGACATGTCATGTGTGGTTTGAAGAGCAAAAACTTGTAGTTTACAATGCCAAAATTGAAAAGTTGAGGAAAAGCAAGGTGTACAGAGTTGCTTATTGGTTACAATCTGAGTATGATGATGCTACTGATTATGATATGCCAATGTACCAGCTAGCAACTGATCTTCTCCATAAAAACGTGATCTATTGCTAGAAATTGTAATTTATTTAAGGATTTATGGCATATAATACAATAATATTAAAGTTCTTATCTTGAGAATATAACATTTTTGAAATTTCAAGGCAGTCTGGGTGTTTATTACTATTTCCGTCACAACGGTCAATTTTGTAATTAACTACAATTAGATAATTAACTAATTATATGTTTTAATTTCAGGTCATCCAAGTAAGATTTTTTATATTTGTTTCACAATGCTTCAATCTATAATAACTGAAACAAAAATTCATTCAGTTGTCTTGATTTTTAAGAAAATTATGTGCTTTTGACTGTCCTCGATCACAGCTTTTGTCAATGCGAAAGCAATAGGGAACAAGATGCTAATTTCCGAGTATGAAAATGGCCATAAACGTTTTTTAATGCTGAAGATATGAAAGTGAATTAGATGTCAAATTAAACTTCTTTTTATGCTTTATCTGATGGGATAAATTGCAGACTTGATTTTTAAAATCCCAATTATTTCGTAACATTGCTACATAATTCCCTGAAAATGGCAAGTCTGGTGGACAGCATGATGAACAAAATGTTTGGCATGCTTGCCTTCATCGGGAAGGGTATTGAGTATAAAAGTTGGGACATCATAATGTGGCAGTACAAGTCATTGGTGAGGCCACACTTGCAGTACTGTTTGAGGTTCTGGTCACCCAGCTATAGGAAGGATGTTATTCAACTGGAAAGGGTGCAAAAGAGATTCACCAGAACTGGGCTTGTGGGCTTGAGTTATGGGGAGAGACTGGATAGGTCGGTGTATTTTTCTTTGGAGAACTCACCAAAGTGAACATGTCATGAGGCCATGGATAAAGTCAATGGTCAGTTTTTTTCCCCAGGTTAAAATAGAGGGCATAGGCTTAGGAAGAGATTTAGGTGGGACCAGATGAAGCTATAGTAGCGTAAACAATTATAAATTCTAGAGGCCATTTGGATAGATGTATGGAAAGATTGAGCCAAATGCAGGCAATTGGGACTAGCCCTGTATGTCATCTTGATCGGCATGGTCAGGGTGGGCCGAAGGGCCGGTTTCTGTATTGCTCTCTGACTCAAACAAAGATAAATACACTGGCTATTGAAGCAGGAAATGCTGGGTATCCCACAACAGATACCTCACCTTCAGACACCATAAGCCTTTCAAACATGAACAAAACACAAATCAGTAGCGTGATGGAATACGTTCCATTCGCTTGTATGTATTGCAGCACTCCAAAATCTTAGCAACAGTAAAAAATGGTGCAATATTGTACCATAACCACCATCCTGGAAAGACCACAGTGGTTCAAAAATGTAACTCACTATCTTTGAAGGCAAATAGGTAATGAGTACAAAATCCTGGCCTTCTCAGCAAAATACCTCTTCCATGAAGAAATAAAACAAACAGATAGACAAACCACTGGATTAATGCAGAATATATATAATTTATGCTTAAATTATCAGAGAATTGGAATGCTAATCTGTGAAATCTTGCCTCAACAACGATGATTAATTGGCATTCAGACAATTAAAAAATGAAGGTTGTGGGTTACATCTGTTGAGATTATGAAACAGCTCCTTTCAGTGTATAACCAGTGCAGTACCAATTATGGCTTTACATTGTTGATTTTTCCATTGAAGCGTGCATATTAGATACTGGCTCTATGACCTAGAAAATGACCTAGGGTGACATAGAAAATACCTTGCCCATTACCCTGAACAAAGCTTTCAAGTTTTTTTTCGCAATGTGTTGATGATTTTGAGATTATGGAGTGGCACATACATTTTCTTTGGTGCACCCTCTGATGTCTGAGGTACCCTCTTGCCTTTGGCCCAAATAATTATGCCTTCCCAGATTTATAGAAATATATTCAGTTCTGCTTCACTAAAATGTGAAGCACTTTTCCCAGAACGTCTGTTGGCGGCTGACATTTCTCACATCTCTTCATTGCAGTAATTGCCGTTGGGTTTTAAAGCCAGGCAGTTTTCTTAGTTTCAATATCTCTCCCCCGTGGCATATATTTTCTCCAGCAGGAAATCATTGACTTTTTTTAAAGTAGCAGACCCCAAAAGATCTGCCAAGGTCAATGTATGGCTAGAGCTGTACACCTCAGTGCACAACATAACAGAGTGAACACCATTACTCACCACCATTGGCGGAGGGGAAGGGTGAAGAGAAATGTGTTCTTGTCAAAAGGGGTAGGAGCACTTCCTGATACATATGCAGATGGCAGTGAGAGGTATTAGCTGAAGTTTTCCATAGCTGACATTAAACGGAAAGGCTCACAAACGTACTGACTCACTTAGATAACCTGCTGCCCTCTATTAGCATTCGTGATGCCTCCATTATTAGTCAATCAGAGCTCTTGACAATATCTGTCAACCAGTCAGTTCAGACTCCTCGGGCCTTTCTTGCCCAAAGATGATGGAGGTCAGTTTCAAGCTCGACCGTGGTCACCTCTCCTGCCAGTGAGCTGCCCTCAACCTCTCATGCTGCAGCGATTTTAAAGGAATGTGATGACAGGCACACAGGTGGCAGATGTGAAGGGAATGTATATGCATGGTATTTGTCAAAGTTTAATTTATATATCTGATTTGGAATATTGATTTCATGGGTACTTTTATTTTGGCCCTGTGATGGTCAGCAGCTGAGGGAAATGAAGATGGTGACAATAAGGAATGAGGATTACACAAAAAGCTGGAGAAACTCAGCGGGTGCAGCAGCATCTAAGGAGCGAAGGAGATAGGCGACGTTTCGGGTCGAGACCCTTCTTCAGACTCTCGACCGAAAACGTCGTATCTCCTTCGCAGTTGCTGCTTCTCCAGTTTTTGTGTAACATTCTCCAGCATCTGCAGTTTCTTCGTTAACATAAGGAATGAGGAATTGTGGTTGTGCTCATTGCATTTAATCACGGGTACCCATGCTTTCAGATTGTGGTATAGGTTGTTCTTCTCCTTAACATTCCCAAACACTCTTTCCCTCTTCTTAAATATCCTACTGCCCTGTAGCAGAGCCCCGCTGATGGTGGTTATGAAGCATAAAGCAGGTCAACTCTAATCTTGATACATGCTCAGTTGAGTAATACAGAGCTCCTCCAAACAGGCTTAGTCAGCAGATCAGTGCTAGAGGGTGGGGTTGCCTTTTTCAAGTTCAACTTCAAGTTCGCGTTCAATGTCTTCTTCTTCTTTCGTATGTCGTACGTTAACAACTTAAGGGGTTGAATTGCAGTTAACCAATTAAGGTTCAGTGAAATTTGAGCTACCATACAGCCATACTAGGCAAAAAGCACCAATACACACAGCCACATGAAATAAAATTTAACATAAACATACACCACAGTGAAATCCACTTTCCTCACTGTGAAGGAAGGCAATAAAGTTCAGTCATCTTCCTCCTTTGTTCACCGTTGGTCGGGGCTGAACCCTCCACACTTGCTGCTGCCGATGGTCCGATGTTGAAGCCCTCGCGTCGGGATGACCGAAACTCGGGCGCCAGGACAGATAGGAACACTCTGCGGCATGGAGCTCCCGAGTTGGCCTCTTCTTACCAGAGACCGCGGCTTCACGGTGTTAAAGTCTACAGGCCCTGCAGTCGAATCATTTTGGTGTTGGTGTTCCTCAGCAAAGGATGGCCCGCTCCGTGGTGGTAAGTCCGCACCGAGCCCGTGCTTGTAGATCTGGGCCGGTCCCCAGGAAAGGCCGCACCATTTCACGTTTTAGGCCATGGGGGGGGGGGGGGGGGGGGGGGGAACGGAGATGCAACACGGAGAAAAATCGCACCTCCGTCGAGGTAAGTGACTAAAAAGTTTCCCCAGATCCCTCACACCCCCACATAAAACATACCAAGAAACATTAAAACATACATTTAAGATATACTTAAAATAATAAAAACGGAGAAGGGACGAGACAGACTGTTGGCGAGGTGGCCATTATGGGCACCACCTGGTGGCTGTAGTTGGTGTTGAAGAGTCAGAGGAGAGATCAATGGTGGAGGAGAGGGTTTTGTACTGTGGGGCCCCAGTCTAAATGCAGGAGCACATCGAGGTTTTGGGGAATGCCGAATGATTCACATTGCTTAGAACAATTGCACTGATTTCCCTGGCAATGCTTCAAAAATACTGCTGCATGGGAAATGCATCAGTCTCAGAATTCACATCAGATTCACAAGGTGATAATAAATGGAAGTGACATAGTGGTGTAGCTTGTGGAACTGTTGCCTCACAGCTCCAGTGACCTGGGTTCAATCCTAACTTCCAGTGCTGAAGTGTGGAATTAACACATTCTCCCTGTGACTGCATGGGTATTTACTTTAGTTTAGTTTAGTTCAGAAACAGGCCCTTTGGCCCACCAGGTCCGTGCCGACCTGCGATCCCCGCACATTAACACTATCCACACCCACTAGGGACAATTTTACATTTACCAAGCCAATTAACCTACAATCCTGTATGTGCAATTCAATCTGGAAAAATCCAAAATAGTTTTCCTTTAACAAATAAAAACTTATGTGATGCACAATGCTGAAAAAGATGCATAAAAAGTGATCAATCCAAAAGCCTTCAAAAAACACTTACCGGACCGTCTTCCGTCCCCTTCCAGTCAAAGCAGGAGGAATTAATCAACTGCGCAGTGTTTGGTGCAAAGTTCCTGGTAAGTCTGAAGCACAGGTGTGGGGATCTTTGAACAATTTTCCTTTCTCACATTGACGCTGTGGTCCTGTGCTTGAATATTGCCAAATGCCTGACTGTTACCATTGAATTTCTGTCTTTATATCACAGTTTAGTTTAGTTTAGTTTAGACATACAGTGTGAAAATGGGCCCTTGGGCCCACCGAGTCTGCACAGACCAACAATCTCCGCATAGTAAACACTACCCTACACACACTAGGGACCATTTAACATTTGCACCAAGCCAATTAACCTACAAACCTGTACGTCTTTGGAACATGGGAAGAAACCGAGGATCTTAGAGAAGACCCACGCAGGTCACAGGGAGAACGTACAAACTCTGTACATACAAGCACCCATAGTCAAGATCAAACCCGGGTCTCTGGCAATATGAGCTCCACTGCTATGCCACGGTGCTGCCATGATGTGGAAATATGGACAACCCTGTAACTTATGGATGGACTTCAATAGGAATGTTAATATTTCTATCCACCATCCAAATCTTTGGTATTAATATAGGTGCTTGTGTTTTTAATTTTTTCTGCTTCTCATTCTAATAGATGTATGTTAGTTAATCTGAATATCCCTGAAATGTAAGGCCTACATTCCTATTTTTTTTCTGGTGATTAATTAGATTTAAAATCTATGTTCAAAGGGTAAATTTAATGTTAAATGTTCCTGATGGGAAAGAGTTACTTCGATGGAGTCAAGTGAAATAGAATTTGAAGTACAACACTGAACTACCAACCATTGTAAAGCAAGTAATGGATACTGCCATTTGCTGCAGTTATTTGAATAACATTCAACTATTGTCCCTATTATAAAAATGTCAGCATGTGCAAATATATTAAAATTTCAATATGCCAAACAAGTGATTGTACATTGAAACATCTTCTCTTCCCGTGAGGGTTACAAAATTAATGAATCCAAAACAAAATGAATCCCTCCTCAGAGAACTCGTACTTTGGACTGTTCGGAGACCTATAAACTATACTCTAGACTCAGAAATCAGATCAGAGGATGGTAATTGGTCTCACCGGTGGCTATAATGGAAAATATTGTCAAGGAAAATGGGATAACCAGGAGAGCCAAACTGAATTGGTCGCTAAGAGGACCGTGTTGCCATGTACTAATTGTCAGTTTATGACAATTAACTGATCGGCCAAAGGCCCTTGAGGACTTTTAGATATGAGGTCCAAAAAATCAATGTGTTTGTACCATGTCATTTAAGTCTTGTCTCAAGGCATTTTATATTTAATAAATGAATAATCTTGCAGATGAAGGAGTTACTCATTTAATAATGTTTTGTCGCAAAAGTAACTTTAAAACTGCCTAGCAACTTTATTTTTTCTACTTCAAGCAAAATTGCAGACCATGAGTAAGTGAAGGTGCTGACCTAATGTGCGGCAGTCAATAAGTGTGACAAAGAGCCATTGTAGTAAGCTGGAAGGACTGCGGCAAACGAAAGCAACTGCAACAATAGCAAGTGACTGAACTGGTCACATCACTGCACTTGCAATGATAACAGCGCCATGAACTTTGTTTTAGCTCTGACCACTCATTTCTTTATGCTGGACAAAAACTATCTGGAATTATTAGTTGTCATTTCATCAGCACAACAATTTTACATGAGCATTTGAATGTTCCCAACAGTTTAGTCCATTCATCCACCTAACAGTTCAAAAAAAAAAACTATTCTCACAAGGTATGATTCAAATAATTACAGTTCCAAGTTTTCTCATGAAACAATATACACATTAGCTGTCACTATGGGCTGGCTGCTTGTCATAAACTAACAGCTTTCTGCTATTTTTAATGGCATTGGATCAAAGTAATCCTCCAGCTGCTGCATAATGTATTTAAGCAAGACATTTGAGGCCTTCTGTGGATATGAGAAGGTTTGGCAGCAAATCATGGGCTTGAGTACAAACTTTTTCAGGATCTTGGACATTTAAAAAAACTGCAGATGCTAGAAATGGAAAATGAAAAACGTTAAATTGGGCAACACAGTGGTGCAGCTTACAGCACCAGAGACCCGGGTTCAATCCAGACTATGGGTGCTGTCTGTACGAAGCTTGTATTTTCTCCATGTGACCGGATGGGTTTTCACCGAGATCTTCGGTTTCCTCCCACAATCCAAAGATATACATGTTTGTAGGTTAATTGGCTTGGTATAAATGTAACTTGTCTCCAGTGTGTGTAGGATAGTGGTAATGTGCGGGGATCAGTGGTTGGAGTGAACTCAATGGGCCGAAGGGCCTGTTTCTGCAGTGTATCTCTAATCTAAACTAAACTAAATGTTAGAAATACTTGGCAGGTCAGTTCTGATAAAGGGTCTCTGACATGAAATGGTGTTTCTATTTCTCTATTCACAAATGCTCCCTGACATACAGAGTGTTTCCAGATATTTTGCTGCTTGTTATTCTAATTATTTTAGGCTCTTTTGAGAGAGAGAGAGAGAGAGAGAGAGAGAGAGAGAGAGTCCAATTCTTGGTCGCAGAAAAACTCCTCTCGACCATGAAGGAGACTCACAGGAGACCACCAGCGATCATGAGGTGAGCGTAGAGTCTCCTGCACTCTCCTAAAAAGTCACCTGTGGCCCTTTAAGGAACATGTTCATTTATTTGATGTAAACAGAAAGACTCTAAGCTCAGTATAAGATACCTCAGATCAACACTCAAATTCTAACTAACTGCTTCACACTCAGACTAATAATTTGTAAAAAAAAGATATAACCTACATAAAAAAGATATAACCTTCTTAGAAACTGCTTTGAGAAAATGATGAAAATACTAAGTAGGCCAGTTATCGTGTGAGGATTGAGAAACAGTGTTAATGTTTTTATTGGCTTAGTTTCTCTCTCCACAAACGCTGTCTGATCTGCCGAGTGTTTCTGGGATTTTCTGTCGTTTCAAGCCTTCCAGCATCTACAGTATTTTGTTTTTGACTTTGAGCAGTAGTCTAATAAAAACCTGAAAAGCAAAAGTTACTAAATTCACTTTCATTAAAAAGCTCTCTCTTACCAGCTCAACACCACATGGAATCTACTCGGGCAACAGTAGCAAATATTTATACATGCATTTATGAAAATATAAACACAATTTTCCACTTTTGTGTTAACACAGAAGCAGTTTTTTTTCACAGGTGAAATAATTAATTCTGAATATGAAGTTGTGAAGTTATATCATATTTGTATTTGGTTCTATTTGTCAAAGATTTCCATTCAAAATTTCATTCCTAATAATTTTAAGTTAAATGATTCATGCTAATTTCATGACTTGGTTTCCATTGTAGTATATTGTATAATTGATGCATTTTGTAGGCACTGCCAAGAACTTTAGGCAATATCAGCAAATCAAATGTAATAATTTTCCATAAGATAAGTTGTGCCCAGCGAGGGTTTCATGAAGGATTTGTCACTGTGCCATTATAGGGGAGGTGCAACGAGACCTAGGTGTACTTGTACGTTAGTCACTGAAAGTAAGCATTCAGCAGGCAGTGAAGAGTGGTACAGCAGGCAGTGAGGAAAGCAAATGGTATGTTGGCCTTCATAGCAAGAGGATTTGAATATAGGAGCACGGAGGTCCTACTGCAGTTGTACAGGGCCCCAGTGAAACAACTGGATTGGACAGGCTAAATGAAGGAAATATTGTCCCGATGTTGGTGGGTCACAGTTTAAGAATAGAGGGGGGGGGGGAGCTATTTAGGACTGAGATGAGGAAAAACTTTTTCACCCAGAGTGTTGTGAATCTGTGGAGAAGGCAGTGGAAGCCAATTCACTGGATGTTTTCAAGGGAGAGTTAGATATAGCTCTAAGGGCGAACAGAATCAAGAGATATGGGGAGAAAGGAGGACTGAGGTACTGTATTTTGGATGATCAGTCATGATCATACTGAATGGCAGTGCTGCCTCAAAAGCCCGAATGGCCTACTCCTGCGCCTGTTTTCTATGTTTCTCTGTTTCTATGTCAATATAATATAGTATAGCAGCTGAACTATTTTCCAAATATTACAATAATTCCTTCTCAGCTTAATTCATGTGCGATGGTGGGATTTAAAATCATATATCTATATTATGATTCCAGATGGTTAACTGCTTGCTCAATACCATAAATAAGACACTGTTGGGGACTTCACAAATGAGCCCAGGAAAGATAGGACGCAATGATAGCAATGAAAAGTCTATATTAGGAACTACAGTCTTCCAAGATCTTCTCAGCTTAATGCCTAAAGCAATGCAGGTAGAAATTGCTATGAAAGATGTTGATGACTGATGTCACATGAACGTATGGTATAATGACACTAACTGAATCATGAATGGGTTTGTAACACAAGATACAGCATGAATGTCTATCATGGAACCTCAAGAACAGTTGTGAAAGAAGTATTTTATTCTCGGCCAAAAAACAGAATGCTGGAAGAACACAATGAATCATTTTGACATCTGAGTCGAGATATATGATCATTGGTATGGTTTATTTTAATAGATATTATGAGCAAAGGTTAAAGAAAGGATTCTCTTCTGTCCCTCAAACCAGCATTTATTTCTTTCACTTGGAATGAAGTGATCTGGAATGTTTGACTGCCTTGGCAAGAATGTATCATGACTGTTCAGAGGTGACTATATCTACATGCACCTTATTTTATGCTTGAACATGAGTTGTACCCTTAGTGGTTCAATGGTCTTTCCAACGTAAAAATTCAGTAAATCCAAACAGAAAAATAATTGCCGTGTTCTCTCTGTAAAATGTCTGAGCAAATTATTTTATTAATAAAATGCCGTATCACATCTCCTCCATTTCACCAGTTGAAGAAAACTAAATTTGTGTTTCAGTTGGTATCAGTCTTGCCTCTGTGGACTATAGGATTCTTGGCCACCCCCAGTCTTAGCTAACATTCAAGAACACCACTGAGAGGTTTCCACCTTTTACAAGAGATTATATATTCAGGCACTGAATATTTGCTCAAGTGAGTGCAATGATTTCATAGCACTCTTCTGAAGAATAGCAGTATCTTTACCAATGTTTATCATTCATAGGTTCATAAGTGACAGGAGCAGAATTAGGCCATTCGGCCCATCAAGTCTCCTCTGCTATTCAATCATGGCTGTCCTCTCTTTCCCTCTTAACCCCATTCTCCTGCCTTCTCCCCCTGACACCCATACGACTCAAGAATATATCTATCTGTCTTAAAAGTATCCAATAACTTAGCCTTCTGTCTGAAGAAAATCTATAAAAGCATAATCTAGTTATGATTTTATTGATGATGATGGAAGCTTGTTGTGTCTAAAGGTTTCCTTCATTGCAACAGTAATTACACCTCAAATACAATTTATTGTCTGTAATGTTCTTTGGAATAGCCTGAAGGCTTTTTTTTTTCAAAAGAAAACCTATCAAACTTGCTGAAAAAGGAAAATGTATCATTACTCATATTTACTCATAATTTTAAACAAATCTAAAGATTAAAGCATTTCATGCCACCCGGATTGCTGCCAGGCAAAGATATGATTCAGAGATAGATTTTGGCAGTGCATGCAAATATGTTAATTTCTTGTGTTTGTAGTGAAATTGTACTAGCAGGAAGGATTTATGATAAGCCTGAAGACTCAATTCCTTTTTGACTGACTATTAAATAACAAGGATAAAAAGAATTGTAAATTGGGCTGTATTGATATGTTTTTTTTATTTACTTGTGCTCAGGATATGCGTGTCACTGTCAAAATTTATCACCTCTCTCTAATTGCCCTTGAACTAAATAACTCACCACTTCAAAGGGCAATTAAGGGTCACTCACACCGCTGTGTGTCAGGGGCTCATGAAGTAGACAAGGAAACAGATTTCCTTCTCTTAAGATGTCAGATTTCCATCCGTGAAAGACATGAAGGGTGTCATTAGAATAATTAAAATTTTTACCGTTATTGCTGCTAGATTTTTTACCCAAATGTTTAATCCGCAACCACTATGTGCTCAGGATCAGACATTTGAATTACTAGCTTAATGATTTAAACATTTTGTCAATGTAGCCTTAACTTTACTGCAAACAACTTATTTTTTCACACTCTCTTCTTCACAGAGTGAGAGCATACAAATGAAAACAAGTGTAGTAGTAGTGGAGCGGCCTTGTTGGGAGCAGCCTTGGTGAGGTGAAGTACTCTGGTGAGGAAAGTGTGAGTCTTTGGCTCGAGAGTCTTCAGCGAGGAGGCTGAGGCAAGAAGGCTAAAATAATCGAAATTTGTGGTTGTGATTTTTGCCCACTGAAGAAATGGCAGGCAAGATGGTGCAGTGTGTTTCCTGCAGGATGTGGAAACCACACCTGTGTAAATTTTGTCCAGATGCAGCTCCTGAGTGAATGTGTTGGGGAACTGGAGCAGCAGTTGGATGTCCTCAGGGCCATCAGGGAAAACGAGAATTTCCTGGACAGGACCTATGGTGAGGTTGTCACACCAAGGATACAGGAAGAGCAAAGATGGGTAACTGTGAGAAAGGGGTGTAAACATGGAGTGCACGGTGGATGCACCTACTGAAAACCGGTACACCCTCTTGGAAGCAGATGACATGACAAGATTGAGTGATAGCCAGGGCTGTGATTCCAACCCTGGTGTTGAGGCTCAACGGGTAAGAGTGATGTCAGGCAGAACCATAGTGGTGGGAGACTCCATCGTCAGAGGTGCGGACAGGAGATTCTGCGGCAACAGGCAAGACTCCAGGATGGTGCGTTGCCTTCCTGGTGCCAGAGTCCAGGACGTCTTAGAGCAGCTACATGACATCCTCAAGAATGAGGGGGAGCAGCCGGAGGTGGTTGTGCATGTTGGCATGAATGATATAGGTCAGAAGAGGAAGGAGGTTCTGCAACAAGATTTTATGGAATTGGGCAGAAGACTGAAAAGCAGGTCCTGCAGGGTAGTGATCTCAGGATTGCTTCCAGTACCTCGTGCTGGTGAAGGTAAGAACAGAAAGATACAGTCAAGTCAAGTCAAGTAACATTTATTTATATAGCACATTTAAAAAACAACACTCGTTGACCAAAGTGCTTTACATTTTTTATAAGAATAGTATACACAAGCAGGCTACATACATATATACAAATAGCCCTCGTTCAGAGGACGTCAGGGAAGGCTTGGGAGAACAGATAAGTTTTTAATCTAGACTTAAAGGAGTCGATGGAGGGGTCAGTTCTGATGGGGTGGGGGATGCTGTTCCACAGTCTAGGAGCTGCAACCGCAAAGGCGCGGTCGCCCCTGAGCTTATGCCTAGACCGCGGGACATTCAGCAACCCCAAGTCGGCTGATCTGAGGGACCTGGAGGTGGTGTAGTGGGTGAGAAGACGTTTAATGTAGGTGGGTGCAAGCCCATTGAGGGCATAGTAGACAAAGAGGAGGGTCTTGAAATTTATTCGGAACCACACAGGGACCCAGTGGAGAGAGGCCAGGATCGGGGTGATGTGGTCCCTTTTTAGGGTGCCCGTCAGGAGTCTTGCTGGACCAGTTGCAGGCGGGACAGGGAAGGGAGTGTAAAGAGAGTCGCAGTAATCTAGGTGGGAGGAGATAAATGTATGGATGATCTTTTTGAGGTAATCAAACTGGAGGAATTGTTTTATTGTAGCTATCATCCGAAGCTGAAAGAAGCTAGCTTTTACCACGGCATTGACTTGTTTGTCAAACTTCAGTGCTGAGTCAAATTTCATGCCAAGGTTTTTGACGTGTGGTTTGAGTAGTGGGGTAAGGCTTCCAAGGCTGCCTGCTATCATTTTGATTGAGTCCTAGGGGCCGAGAAGGATGACCTCAGACTTACTCTCATTTAGTTGGAGGAAGTTCTGGACCATCCAGCACTTTATATCCTCGAGGCAGCGGGTAAAGTTAAGCAGATTTGATTGGTTTTTGGGCTTCAAGGGGAGATAGAGTTGTGTATCATCTGCGTAGCAACGGACGGAAATGCCGTGCCTTTCAATGACTTGGCCTAAGGGGAGCATATACAGGGAGAAGAGAATGGGGCCAAGGATGGAACCTTGTGGAACCCCACAGCAGAGACTAGCTGGGTAGGAGAAAGAGTTTCCTATGTTGGTAGAGAAACTCCTACCTTTGAGGTAGGAGATGAACCAGCTCAGGGCAGTGCCATTAATACCAACCCCGTATCGGAGACGGTCAATTAGGATGGTGCGGTCGACAGTATCAAATGCTGCGCTGAGGTCAAGAAGGAGCAGGATCGCACAGTCACCGGAGTCAACGGTGAGCAGTAAGTCATTATGTACCTTCAACAAGGCAGACTCTGTGCTGTGGTGAGCCCTGAAACCTGATTGGAAAGTTTCCAAGATAGTATTTTGGATACTGGATATGAATGTATGGCTGAGGAGTTGGTGCACGGGGCAGGGATTCAGATTTCTGGATCGTTGGGATCTCTTCTGGGGCAGGGGTGACCTGTATAAAAGGGACGGGTTGCACCTAAACTGGAGAGGGACCAACATACTAGCGGGAAGGTTTACTAATACTACACGGGAGGTTTTAAACTAGATTGGCAGGGTGGTGGGATCTCGTGCAGGACAGAGGCACAAGAGAGGCTAGACGTTGATATGGAGGGTGGTGTAGGGAAGGTTAATGGACAGGATAGGCCAAAGGCCAGAGAGCGAGGAAGGAGGGTTGGTTTAAACTGCACATATTTTAATGCAAGGGGCTTGACGGTTAAGGAAGATGAGCTTAGGGCGTGGTAAGTATGACTGGGACGTTGTAGCCATGAGGATGTTGCCAGAATTAGTGTGGGCTATAGGGAGAGGTTAAGTAGGCTGTATCTCTATTCCATGGAGTGTAGGAGGATGAGGGAAGGTCTTATAGAAGTGTACAAAATCATGAGAGGAATAGTTCGGGTAGATGCACAATCTTTTACCCAGAGAAGGGAAATCGAGGACCAGAGGCCATAGGTTCAAAGTGAAGGGGGAAAAGATTTAATAAGAATCCCAGAGGTGATTTTTTCACACAGAGTGGTGGGTGTATGGAACAAGTTGCCAGAGGAGGTAGTCAAGGCTGAGCATATAATCGTATTGAATGGTGGAGCTGGCTTGTGACAAAGATGATCATATTGATCACATTGATCACTTTTTCACACAGACGTTGGTGGGTGTATGGAACAAGCTGCCAGAGGAGGTAATTGAGGCTTGGACTATGAATGGCGGTGCTGGCTTGAAAGGCCGAATGGCCTACTCCTTCACCTATTATCTATTTTCTAATGACTATCCTATTGTTTAAGAAACAGTTGGCCAGGTACATGGATAGGACAGGTTTGGAGGGTTATGGACCAAGCGCAGGCAATTGGGGCTAGGGTACCTGGGATATTGTTGGACGGTATGGGCAAGTTGGGCCGAAGGGCCTGTTTCCACACTGTATTAATCTATGACTCTCTGACACTACCCCATATACATTTGTCACAAGATTGAGAATATCCAGTCTACTACTTCTGCATTCCTTTTCTTTCCACATTCATCAACATTTCTTCATGCACCTCTGTTCCTTGTACCCCAATCTTTTATTGTTTCACTCCTATTACTATTCATGCTGCCCTTGAGTTCAATTTACCCATGAACTTGTCTTTTTAACCCAACATCACTCCATTATTAACAACTCACTGTGATACATTTCAGTCAGCTGATATTGGAAAAATACCATAAGCTTGCTGAGTTGTTGCAGCATCTGTGTCACTTGATTGCATCTTATTGTGTCATTTGCACCATGCTGATTATTCAGTTTAAGACCAATTGTTCACTTTCAGTCATGCTGAATTATACAAACATCAACTATCAAATATAAAAAAGACAAGTATATACACCATGACAATCGTTTCTTTCTTGTTTCTACTTTGTGTTAACTTATATTGTATCTCTTTTCCTCAGTGTGTCTACTCCTCTCCTCAAAACTGGTCTAACTTGAAAAGACCATTTGGCTTCTTCTTTCACATGCATTTTATCTCTCAATTTGTTTCCTCTCCCAACTAAATAGACATTCCGTCATTCCCAAAGCTATATCCATCCTTCTTGTAACTCCTTGCTTGAGTCCATCCAATCAGGTTTTCAATCAGGCAACATCACCAAAATGGCTCTTAAAATCACAAGTTATGTTCTGTGAGCACATGACAAAGGTAAAGTAAACCTCTTGTCATTCTCCATTTGTCTCTAACTTTTGACAGGATTGCCTCTTCCAACTACTCTACACTGTATTCCAGATTTGTCAGACCCCATTCTCATAATTCTATTTTTATCCTTGCAGTGGAGACAGGATCAATAGATCACTTACAATGTTTCACTTTCCATTCCAAAGCTACTGATGTTCAGCCATTAAATCTTTGCGGCAATCTTTGTCAGGGCCTGGTTACCAGATAACGCCAACGCACATTGGTTGCTTCGAATATATTTGTTCTCAGATGTAATATCTTTTGATGTTATTTATGAATCAAATTTATATTGTCAGTTGTGGATTGAGAGGTAACTATTGAAGGTGAGATACAGATCGACACTGAGTTGCTTTAAAATATCACACATGCACCACTCAAAATAAAATGCCCACACCTGAAATCTAAACTTAGTTGAGAAGGTGCAAATATCTGAGAAAGTCAGTCAATCAACTAAATGTTTAATTGATGTACATATGCAAAACATTTCATCAAAAGAGGGAAAGCGATAGAGTATAATTTTCTGTAAATGATACATGGGCCTGCAGCAAGTACATGTAATAGTATCATGCAGAAAATGAAGTGCTGGAAGAAATCAGCAGGACAAGCAGCACCTGTGGAGGGAATGGACAGACAGTAAAGAAGGGTTCCCACCTTTTGTTTTTTTTGCTCAAGATTCCAACATCTACAGCTTCTTGTTTTACAGATGCACCATAGAAAGCATTTTATCAGGATGCATCACAGCTTAGTTTGGAAACGGCTCCATCCAACCGCAAGAAATTGCAGCGAATTGTGGACGCAGCCCAGACCATCACAGAAACCAACCTCCCCTCTATTGAGGGTTACACAAAAAGCTGGAGAAACTCGACCCGAAACGTCGCCTATCTCCTTCGCTCCTTAGATGCTGCTGCACCCGCTGAGTTTCTCCAGCTTTTTGTGTAACCCTCGAATTCTCCAGCATCTGCAGTGCCTTCTTTAACACTCCCCTCTATTGACTCCATTTATACCTCATTCTGTCTCGGCAAGGCCAGCAGCATAATCAAGGATGAGGCGCACCCTGGCCACCCTCTTCTCCCCTCTCCCATTAGGCAAAAGGTATAGAAGTGTGTAAACTCACACCACCAGATTTGGGGACAGTGTCTTCCCAGCTATTATCAGGCCCCTGAATCATCTGCCTCAAATAGGCAGCCAGCATCATCAAACATACATATCACCCTATCTATGCTCTTATTTAATTTCTACCACCAGGAAGGAGGTCGATTTTGAAAACTTTGACCTTCAGGTTCAAAAACAGATTCTTCTCAACAACCATCAGGCTCTTGAACAATACAAACACTAACTATGCACTACCTTGGGGGTTCAGGCTTTTTGCAGTAATGATGTTTATTTCAAATGTATTCAATTTTTCTGTTAATGACGTTATGTATGAGTATTGTGTTTACAGGCCTGTTATCTTGCTGCAAGTAAGAATTTAATTGTTCTGTTGTCGGTGTCAATGACAATTAAACCCTCTTGACTCTTGATCCAATAATTACAATAGTAGGCCTCACTATTCTAATCTTCTGTTTAATTAAATGTCAGTGGCCCATATGCTTACTGACCTATGATTGGTCATGATTAAACAATAATTATATAATTTTCATCCTTGTATTCAAATCCCTCCACAACCCTTTAAACAACAGATTTGTCTCTGTTTGAAGAACATAGGTATCTATGGCACATTAACCTCGGTCTGGTTTTCTAAAAAAAAAACACCAGTCTAGACAGTTTGTCCATATAACTATAGTCATAGTCATTAGTTATACTAATGACTATGACTATAGCACAGAAACAGGCTCTTTGGCCCAATTCATCCATGATGATTGCCTAGATGTGCTCATCCAATTTACACGTGCTTGGCCCATATCCCTCAAAATCTGTCCTATCCATGTACCTCTCCAAATGTTTCTTAAAATTTCTAATTGTGCTCATCTTTCTCTGGCATCTTGTTCCACTTACCCATCACCCTCTGTGTGAAGAAGTTGTCCCTGGACAATAGACAATAGGTGCAGGAGTAGGCCATTCAGCCCTTCGAGCCAGAACTGCCAATCAATGTGATCATGGCTGATCATCCACAATCAGTACCCTTTTCCTGTCTTCTCCCCATATCCCCTGACTCCGCTATCTTTAAGAGCCCTATCAAGCTCTCTCTTGAAAGTATCTAGGGAACCTACCTCCACCGCCCTCTGAGGCAGAGAATTCCACAGACTCACAACTCACTGTGTGAAAAAGAGTTCCCTTTAAATCTTTCGCATCTCACCTTAAATTTATGCCCTCTAGTTTTAGACTGCACTAGCCTGTGGTTCTTTACTTTATCTATTCCTCTGCTGATTTTGTATCTCAATGATTATTGTAAATCTCATATAAACCCTATCCAGAGCAATCACTTACTTTCTGCAGTATTGTGATCAGTATTGTATGCAATATTCTGGTTATGGCCTAGCTAAACTTTTTGTACAGTTCTAGCATGACCTCTCTGTTCTTGTATTCAATGCCTTGGCCAATAATGGCATGTATCCTATATGCCCTCTTCACCATCTTAACAATATGTCCTCTACGTTCCTCTTTAGCTCTCTAGTGCATCATTTTCATATATTAGTATCAGATCTCGAGTGTTTGTCCAGTGCCAGTTTAAATGCACCATTGTTGAAGGCTGTGCCTTTAGTTACCAAAGATTGAACTCTGGACTTTCCTCCCATAATATCAGTCTCCTTAAGCCTCTTCCTGCTTTAAGATGCTCCTTAAAAAACATGATTTTGGAAATATACACCAACATCCCCTTATATATCCAGTGTTAAATGTTGTTTATATTAAAATATTATACGGTATCATGGTGGTGCAACAGAGAGTTGCTGCCTTACGGTGTCAGAGACCCGGGTTCGACGGGTGCTGTCTGTATGGAGTTTGTACAATCTCCTTGTGACCTGCATGGGTTTTCTCCGGGAGCTCCGGTTTCTTCCCGCACTCCAAAGACGTACATGTTTGTAGGCTAATTGGCTTGGTAAAATTGTAAATATTGTCCCTAGTGTATGTAGGAAAGTGTTAGTGTGCAGGGATCACTGGTCGGCATGGACTTGTGGGCCGAAGGGCCCGTTTCCCTGCTGTATCTCAAAACTAAACTAAATCAAACTATAACTTTCCTGTACAGTGCAGGTTTTTTGTTATTGTTGTTGGCAGGTGTCACGTGGATCTGTTCCAGGACCATCGCAGCTTATTGGTCAATAAATTATTCTGACTTAACAGAAAAAAAATAGCAGTTGAAGCAGATAGTTTCGCATGACAAACAAATAAAGTAAATTGCTCCCATGTTTATTTCAAATTTCAAACCAAAATGCCCACTGACAGGAAATATATGTTGGCCTGGGAAGGGATGTAGTGAATATTCATTCAAGTCATAAACAATAGAGTTGTGTGATTAGTCTGCTCTTGCTTGTCATATAATCTTTTGATTTTAGAAGCCTGAGGGATGATCAGGTTGAATTGTTTAAAATAGAGATAGGGTGGATACAGAAATTAGAAATTACTTTATTAAACAAACACGTTTAGAAATTTGAATCACACTGTGCTGAAAGACTACCAATGCCAGGTAATTAGAGTGGAAATTAACTAAAATGTAATTAAGGGTGGGACAGGAAAACAGCAAGAGGCTGAATTCACACTGTGGTCCGAGGTCTGCTGTCAGCGTGTTGAACTAAGAGAATTCATTTCAATTGATGTTTTTAATTGTTGGCAAGGTATATTAGCTATTAATCTGTTCTGTAAAACACTGCTAAAGATGGAGGTTTACATTTATTTTGTTTCTTTTTTACTGACAACATCTCATGGAAAGAGAGGAAACTGCTGTAATCTGATCAGTGACCTTTTTTTTCAACTACCTGATATTTGATTTTTACTTTGAACTGACCAATAAAATAAACATGGTAGAGAACAAGTTCCAATCATAAAAAAGCAAATACAGTAACTGAGGGATTAAAATAAGATCCATTCAATAAAGTAGGTGCTTGTGGTGGGAGTACCATTTTACAGGGTGGGGGGGGGGGGGTCATTTTGTTGCATTTTTGTTGAGAATCTGGAGAGAAGGTCAGTGGACAATGTCTTATCATTAGGATTCTATTTGTTGATGAACAATTAATACAATTATAGGTGATGTTTTTGTATGCTGTATTAACCGAGCAATACAGCATGAAAACAGGCTCTTTGGCCCAACTCATCCATTGCGATCAAGATCTCTATCTAAGATAGTCTCATTTGAATGCAATTGGCCCATATCCCTCTAAACCTTTTCTGTCCCTGTCCTTCTGACTTTTAAACTTTGTAATTGTACCCACTTCTACATCTTCCTCTGGCTGCTGTTATACATACCTACCACCCTTCAACCTCAATTCCACTTTAACTTTCCCCCTCTCACCTTAAATCTATGCCCTCTAGTTTTAGACATCCTTAGCCTGGGGACATGACTATGATGATTCACCTTATCAATACACTGCAGTATTTTATATACGGTCACCCCTCAGACTCCTATGCTCTATGGAAGGAGCCTATTCAGCCTCTCCTTATAAGTCAAGCCTTCGAGTCCCAGTAACATTCTTGTGAAGCTTTTCTGCACTTCTTCCAGCTTAATGCCATCCTTCCCACAGCTGGATAAATGTGCACAATACTCCAAGCGCCGTCTCACCTGCGACTTGTTATAGTTGAGGAATAAGTCTCGACTCCATTACCAAATGTCCTAACCAATGAAGGTAAACATGTCGGTTACCCATTTTCTGTGGCTCCACACATAAACAAATACATTGGTCCTTAAGAGGACCTATTCTTTCCCTAGTTACCCTTTTGGTCTTAATATGCCTTATCTGCTAAAGATAACATAACTTCTTTTTGCACTCCTAATTTCCCTCTTAGTGTACTCCCACAACCTTTGTATTCCTCAACGGGTTCATTCGTTCCCTGCTGCCTAACCTGAGCATAAAACTCCTTCTTTTTCCTAAGTGCCTCAATATCCTTTGTCAACCAAGTTCCCTAATCCTAACAGTTTTGGACTTCATTCTAACACTATTTGTTGTGCCTGAACTCTCCCTACCTCACTTTTAAAAGCCTCCCCTTGCCAAACATCCCTTTACCTGCAAACAGCCTTTCCCAATTAACATTTGCAAGTTCCTGCCTAATGCCTTCAAATTTTACTCATCAAAATATAGGACGTTAACTGGAGACCAGTCCTATCTTTTTTCCTGCCTCATTTCCCAATAGGAAGTTGAATGGTGCCCCCTTTCTAGTAGGGTAATCTTCGTACTGTTCTCCTGCACACTTAAAAAAATCCTGGACACATTTCACACATATTCTCGCATTTACTATGGTAATTCAGGTCAATATGAGGAAAGAATAAATCCCCAATTAGAACCCTATTAATCTTACACGTATGTGCAATCTCCCTGTTACTCCCATTCCTATTTCTAAGTTCCACACTTTCACCGCACTGCATTATGGGCCTGTCCTACCAGCATCCGACTCCATGCGGTGAGCGTGATCAAGCCGGCAGCGGGGGCCGCGCGGAGGTCGGGTGATCCCTGTACAGGGCCGTTCCCACCAGCATGCGCCTGCATGTGAAGAGCGCAACCAAACCGGCAGCGGGGGCCGCGCGGAGGTGGGGTGAGTGGCGCAACGCGGCGCAAAGTGAGGCGAACTTGGAGCGAAGTCTTAAAGGTAAGTTCGCCAGGACAGAGAGGGACACACAGAGAGGGGCACAGAGGCACACACACAGAGGGGCACAGAGGGACACACAGAGAGGGTCACGGAGGCACCTACAGAGAGGGTCACGGAGGCACGACGTCGAGGCGGTGTGCAATGCGTTGAGGCGACTGTGAGCCGACAAGCCGTTGCCGCACGGAATTTGTGAACATGGTCAGTTTTTCGGAGCCCCGAGCGATGTCGGGACGAACTCCGCACAATTCCGCACGGCTCCGGTGATCGAAGTGGGACCGGCCCCGCGACGCCAGATGGCTCAAGCGACCACGTTAGGTCGCGCTCATCGCATGGAGTTGCATGCTGCTGGGACAGGCCCTTCGGTCCTAGAATATCGTTTCTAGGTAATGTGTGTTGTTCCACCTTATCAAAAATGCAACTACCCTCCTGTTATTTCCACCCTTATCATGCCTGTAGTGTCTGAACCGTGAAACATCGAGCTTCCAGCAGTCTTGCCCTTCCCTTATCCATGTTTCTGGAGTGTTATACAGTTCATGTATTAGCCCATTTACTTTAATAGATTAATATCACCATTTAAAAAGTAAATGCTAAGCTAACGCATCCTGCACTTGCCCACAATTTCACAGTTAATTCTATCCTCACATGATAATAGATTTAAAATGTAAAACATTTGATATAGGAGATTTGAAAGTTTAAAGTCTGAAAGAAGAAGCATGCATTTTGTGCAAGATGCATGGTTAGAACTACTTTAAATGATACTGACTTGTTCTTATTCCACCTGAAGCTATTTAAAAGTGGCTAATTTAAAGAAATGGTATTGTCTTTTCCTCAACACAGCTACAGTAAGCCTCTGCCTGCCTCTAGGCTGCCATAGGTTTGCATACAGTTATGAGAGTGAATCATTGCCTTTCTAGCTTGTTGATCGTACTTGAGGATTTGTTTTACATAATCTTAAAATGAATAGCTCCAGGTTTAGCGATGTGGCCTCAATTATCCAATTATGGGATAAACGGATTTAAGATGGCTTAAAGCATAGGGTTGGCCAGGTTATTTTGTCCTTGGCGTCAATGCAGCAAATTTAAATAATTTGTAGGTGGAGGCAAGTTTTAATAAGGGTTTGTGTCCAATTATACTTTCTACCAAAACGTCTCTAACCAATAGGTGGTTGACAGCAGGTGAGAGAAGATACAGAGGTTAATCTTCACCAAAATGATACTCTAAAGGTTGGGTTATCTTTGATATGTTTTAAGATATATTGTTTTTTATTTGAATTTATTCAAGAAAACTTTATACCGTCTTCAATGACAAATTCCAAACTAAATATTTCAAAAATTCCATGGGCACTGCAGGAATCCTTCAATCAGGTCATATTGCAATTTAAAAAAAAATGTTTTCCAATCCCAATTCAATTTTATTGACCCTGCTTCAATGTTCTTGGCACCAGGAGCAAAAAAATCACTCAGCAGTTTAAGTTTGGTAACAAAACACACAACGGATGAGAGAATGGAGAGACGGTTGTCGGACATGAATGCAAAATACATGGAATGCTATAAATACAAAATATATGGAATATATCCAGTCAAAGTTGATCAGTAAAATGATTGCTATAAAAGATGTTCTGCTTATGCCCAATTGTGCTGATTATTTAGAGTCATTGAGTGATACAGTGTGGAAACAGGCCCTTCAGCCCAACTTGCCCACACTGGCCAACATGTCCCAGCTACACTAGTCCAACCTGCCCGCGTTTGGTCCATATCCCTCCAATTTTGTGACCGTTTTTTTCTTCTTGGGAATCGTTAATAATTATTGCAATTAATTGATACCTAGAAGTAAATACATAGAAATATTAATGCAAAAAATGGTTTGTATGGTTTAAATGATTCCTCTTCTTTGCATGAATGTGCTGTTAGCTCCATATCAAATCACAGGTTTCTATTATTATCATGTATTGATTTGCTGAAAAACTTGCACTGAACCAAAATTCCAATTTATTTTCTGGCATTACCATCATGAAGTTATGAATTGTGCTATTTAATAACCTGCTCATCCTTAGTTGAGTTCCTCCAGCACTTTGTATTTGCTCAAGATTCCAGCATCTGCCATTTCTTGTGTCTCCAGTTGAATGCTCCTAAGAGCTACTGCAGCCCAAGATTTACAGTAGCACGCAAATCTAATCAGTTTCATGACAATTTATGCCTGCAGTTACTCTAAAACATAAAATAAGACAAAGGCCTGGTTTTGGTTCAAATTAGTGCTGATCCTGATGGGACAAATCCCCGTGACCTATAGTCAATGTGAATTCATTCCCACTAACTTTCTGGAGAACCATTTTATTGTCAGTTGCTTTTCAGGAAAATGTTAAGATAAATGCAAGATCTTTTAATGAATGTGAGCAGGCTAGAGATGAAAATGCCTAATGTCTCCTTCAACCAATGCCTGCACAGGTGACAGAACATAATCAGCAGCTAACAAAGTTCCAAGTTGAGTCAGAATAGTATGGGATTTAATTACCATTATGTATGCATTCTTGCTGGGCTCCACTGATTACAATTGCTTGTGCCTCAAACAGTGCATTTAATATTGTTGTGAATTCAAATATTATTTTAACTGAAACAGGTGCTTTCCCAAGATAAACATAAAACTAAAGCATGCTTTGCAAATGTGGTTCAGTTGCTTGCTGCTTGCCTCATTTCTGATGTTTATCCAACAGTTGCTTTCCATATTATTTTCCAGAAAAGCTTGTTTGGACAAGCAACTAGACTTTGAATTTTGCATTTGTTCTTTGCACCGTTGCTAATTTTAACTATTTTGTAGACATGGAGCAAAGGACGCCTAGTCACTCGCCCTAGTCTTGATATGAAGAGAAGGATTAGGATTAGGCTCCATAGCCTCTCGAGTGTTCCAGCATTTAATAGGATTATCTAATTGTAACCTCGCCGTTGCATTTCCATCTATTTCACTCTTGCTTATCAAAAATCTATTAACCTCTTCCTTAAATATTCAATGATTCCACCTCCAACACCAGGCCTGGATAGTGGATGTGGAGAGAATGTTTTCACTAATGGGCGAGTCTAGGCCCAGAGTTCATAGCCTCAGAATTAAAGGATGTTCCCTTAGGAAGGAGATGAGGAAGAATGTCTTTAGTCAGAGGGTGGTGAATCTGTGGAATTAATTGCCACAGAAGGCTGTGGAGGCCGTCAATGGATATTTTTAAGCAGAGATCGATAGATTCTTGATTAGTACAGGTGTCAGCGGTTACAGGGAGAAGGCAGGAGAATGGAGTTAAGGGGGAAAGATAGATCAGCCATTATTGAATGGCAGAGTAGACTTGAAGGGCCAAATGGCCTAATTCTGCTCCAAACACTTATGAACTTATGAACCGTTTAAGGAAGAGAATTTGAAGGTTTTTAACTATATGGGAGAAAATATGTTACCTCATCTCCACCTTAAGGTGATTCCTTAATTTTAAACATAGACCCCCTGGTTCTGGATTCTCCCATTAATAGAACATTCCTCTCCATACCCATCCTGGCAAGACACATCAAATTTTATATGTTGCAATCAAGCCTCCTCTCACTCTTCTACATTCTAGTAGATATAAACTCATCCTGCCCAACATTTTTTCACAGGTCAATACATTATTCTAGGTACATGTAGTTCTGCTATAACACATTTCCTTAACACTAATTGGATATAACATGATTGATTAATTAGAGAACAATATTTCTATTGCACGAGAACATTGGTTTAAACACTATCTCGATCGGGAACTAGAAAACTATTTGGTATTGGTTTCTTATTGTCACCTGTACTGGATACAGTGAAAAGATTTGTTTGTGTGTTGTCCAATCAAATCATACTATACATAAGTACTATCAAGCCATACACAAGTGCAACAGGTGATACAATGAGAAAAATACCAGAGTACAGCGAATAGTGTCACAACATTCCAGCATCAGAGTTACAGAAAAAGTATAGAAAAAAAACAAAAGTGCCAAGTCCACAATGAGGTAGGTTGGGAGATCAGGATTGCAACTAGCTTATGGGAGAACTATTCAGTAGTCAGGTAACAGTGGGAAGAAGCTGTTTCTGAATCTGGTGGAACGTGTAATCAAGCTTTTGCATTTTCTGCTGAAAGAGGGGAGAAGAAGGAATGACTGGGGTGAAAATAGTCCCTCTCATCATTGTTCGAGATCAGGCCCAGTACAGTGGTATAATCCGCAAACTTGTAAATGTAGTTAGAGCAGAATTTGGCCACACCATCATGAGTTATAGGGAGCATAGTAATGTGCTGAGAATGCATCATCGTGGGGCACTGATGTTGAGAATTATCGTGGAGGATGATTTGTCACCTATCCTCAGGGATTGTAGTCTATGAGTCAGGAAGTTGAGGATCTCGTTGAAGAGGGATGTGTTGACTCCTAGGTCCAGGAGTTTGGAGATTAGTTTGATTAAGATTATGGTATTGAAGGAGGAGCTATAGTCAATAAATAGGAGTCTATTAGAGGTATCCTGATGATACGGATGTTCCAACGTTGAGTGCAGGGCCAAGGAGATGACTTCTGCAATGGACCTGTTGCAATGATAGGCGAATTGCAGTGGACCAAGGCTGTATGCTGCAGTTAATGTGCCCTGTAACTGGCCTCATGGATATCAGAACCACTGAACAGTAAACATTAAGGCACACTATCATAATTTTCTTTGGCTCTGGGATGATAGTCAAGATCACTGAATCAAGGTCAATCTATGCCCAGGACAATATTCCCAGCACCAAGATTCTGATTACATATTAGTTTAGTTTAGGTTAGTTTAGTGATACAGCGTGGAAGCAGGACCTTCGGCCCACCAGGTCCATGCTGACCAAATGATCATCTCAATACTAGTTCTATCCTGCACACAAGGAACAATTTACAGAAGTCAATTAACCTACAAACTTGCACGTCTTAAGTATGTGGGAGGAAACTGGAGCACCCAGTGAAAATCAACGTGGTCAGAGTGAGAACGTACTAACTCCACAACGGAGCACCTGCAGTCAGGATCAAACCCGGGTCTCTGACACTGTAAGGTAGTAGCTCTACCGCTGTGCCACTGTGCCAGTCCACATGAGTGACTCCATTGGATGAGCCACAGTAAACAGGCACTGCAGGCCTAGCTCCAGTACGACCAACAATTAACAGAAAGACAGAAAGAACATTCAAAAGATCTTCTCAAATAACCTCCTCAACACGCAGCAGAATGCCTGGAATGTGACAAATGGAATATTACCATCCAGAATGGCACTGAGAGCCTGAGTCTTCTTCTTGGGAGCTGGCAGAAACACAGTGAAAAAGGCAGGAGTGCAGCACTTCCCCACCTACCCACCTATCTGGTCCATGTGACTGAGTCTGTGGGTCCCACATTAGATTCAGTGGCCATCTTGGAACCCAGAGAATAGACCTAGACAGACCTAGACATGCTCAAACAAAATAATCTTTGAACCCGACAGGATGAATAAGAGAAATGAAGACCAGTTTACAGTTTATTTTTTATTTTATCGACTCTTCATCAATTTGCAATGGGTTCTACATTTTCGTGATCTGCAAGCAAGAGTAATAATTATCAGAGACAATGGCCAGGATGAATCACAGCCTATAAAGTATACAAATTCAATGGGTTGTATTTGTCTCTCACACTCACTTGATCCAAGGTCACTCTAACATTTGTATTTATTGTTTTCTTTATTTAATTGAGTTTGTATTTCCCAACTAGATGACATTTAATTATGACTGTGGTGAAATCAGACCTCACTGAATATTGTAGCATGCCAGCCAGATAGAAAGAAAATGCTGCTTTATCTTGACCCATTGACAGGACAGTAGTGATGACAGGGTCTCGAGAAGAGGAGACAGTGGAAAGACTATGAATCACAGCAGATGTTTTACGAATCTATGTGAGCAGCGAGTCCATATACAGTCATATATGAGATTAAATCACAGCACTTGTCAAAATGGATATATAATTTTATCTGTGAGTGTCAGGTTTGGGGATTTCTAGCCATGTTGTAATGATATAATTTATGTTGAAAATGGCACCATTAAGTCAATTGTGGACCTAAAAGAAAAAAATTGATGGAATATCAAACGTGGAAGAAGGTTAACATTTAGAAATGCCTCTAATTTATATGATCTCAGAGCAGTAAGTGCCAGGATGGCCTGCTTGAGTTCCACACCTAGATAACAAGAGGATAGTGGATCCATTCAGCAGCTCCCT